>OZ010675.1:44337526-44872526 GCA_963932185.1 Troglohyphantes excavatus
TTAATTTAAACTCGATTCAATTTTTAAATCAAATTTTATTTTAAATCAAATTTTATTCTAAATTCAATTTAATTTAAACTCGATTCAATTTTTAAATTAAATTTAAGTATTATTTAATTTAATTTAAAATTAAAATTAAGTATTATATTATTTAATTATTTAATTTTATATTAATTTTTAGGTATTATATTATTTAATTTTAACTTTATTTTAAGTTTTATTTAATTTAAATTCATTTACATTTTAAATTAAATTTTAATTTTAAAATTAATTTAAGTTTTAAAAATAATTTTAATTTTATAATTAATTTTAATTTTAAAATTAATTTTAACTTTTAAAATAATTTTAATTTAAAAAATAATTTTAATTTAAAAAATAATTTTAATTTAAAAAATAATTTTAATTTTAAAAATAATTTTAATTTTAAAAATAATTTTAATTTTAAAAATAATTTTAATTTTAAAAATAATTTTAATTTTAAAAATAATTTTAATTTTAAAAATAATTTTAATTTTAAAAATAATTTTAATTTTAAAAATAATTTTAATTTTAAAAATAACTTTAATTTTAAAAATAATTTTAATTTTAAAAATAATTTTAATTTTAAAAATAATTTTAATTTTAAAAATAATTTTAATTTTAAAAATAATTTTAATTTTAAATGGAATTGTACATTTAAATTCAATTTTAAATTCAATTTAATTTTAAATTCAATTTAATTTTAAATTTAATTTTAAATTCAATTTAATTTTAAATTTAATTTTAAATTCAATTTAATTTTAAATTCAATTTAATTTTAAATTTAATTTAATTTTAAATTCAATTTAATTTGAAACTCAATTTTAATTTCTTCTCATATTTTTTTTTGTTTGAGATTTGATTGAAGGGTTACTCTTAGTTTGACATTAATTCTAAGCCCAAATGTTCAAGGTTTTTCGGTGAGAACCTCTACACGAATGCATTTTCTAATAATACGAACTTTTAACATGCGTGTGTTATACGCACGCATAACCAAGTTTAAAACAAAATAATGATTTTGCAATTTGAGTTTCTACAATTTTGTTGTATTCAAAAACATGTGTTGTGTCCAAGTCTCTATTACAAATATTAAAAAAGTGCACCTTGTTAATGTCCTCGTAAAATATATCTTACCTAATTAACATGTATAAAATATGTATATTTCATACTTAAAACAGTATATATAAACATCATATTATACATAAAAGTTATAATTTAAATATATATATATAATTACATATTTATGTGCAGAAGGTAATGCAGTGGCTTTGATATTCTAAAGTATGAATAATGCAAGTAATTTAAAAAAAAATTATATATTTAAAGTGTGTTAAATCAAAAAAGAAATAAATTCAAATTTCCAAACCTAACACAAATATTTTATCGTCATTAAATATAGTACATATCTATATAAGTCAGCTTCGTGAAATAAGCTTAAAATTTTAGTATTACTAAAAAATAAGTTATCCTGTAATATGGTATAACAAATTGTATTTATCGCCCAATTTAGTTTTAATTCATATAATTTGCCATTAAAAATTAAACCTTTCCTGACATTAATAAAATTATTAGATAAACTTTTTTTTCTACGAATTACACAGTAAAAGCCCCCACTGAATGTAATGAAAGGACATATCGTATTGAAGATAATTACTACTTATGAAGTAATTTAAAGCAGCTTAAAAAAATTTTAACGTTTGTTTTTATAAAAGTTACATTTAAAGGGACATTGTATTTACAAACCTTAAAAAAATCATATTTTCAGTTTATAGCTTATGGGGTTTATAATACCATTAACAATTTTTTAATACTAAGTTTTTGAGAAAATTTACTTATTGAGCTATATAAAATTCGATATTTAAATTTAATCAAAAATGAACACGCCCCCCCCCTTTTGGTTTCTGTCTCTATTTGAACATTTTAAAACTTAATTCCATAAAATGAAACCAAAATTTCGAGCACTAACTAATCCTCAATGGCTGAGACATATTTGCACAGGAAGACAAAAAAATCAATTTTGAATTTCTAGTGACTTTACTTTTTACAGCTTTACAAGACGGTCTTTTTCTATCTTTTGGTACACTTTTCTCAATATATATCTCCAGTCAAAACAAAGTTTTACGTACCATTGATTTAGTGTAATATCTACATGTTAAACCTAAGTTTTGGTTGTTTTATTGGAATAAAAAAATTTTCGAAAATATTAGACAAAAAGTAAAACCAAATTCTCTTCTCGAAAAAAAGTATGGTAATTTTGTCAAGTTAAAAACCGAAATTAAAAGTAGGTTCAGTAGTTTAAATACAATGGCATTCTATGTAAAAATAAAATGTAGTGATTATGTATTGAAAACTTATTTAGAAAAATATACCCTACGAATTTATTAACCTAAAATCCTACAGTAATAAACATATTTTTTAAATAAAATATATACTAATTGGAACTGAATCTCTTGTTAAAGAGTCTTTTCCAAACATATATACAAACTTTTATTCCAATTTAATCAATAGTATTGCAGTTGCACTGTTTTTATACGCACACAATATTATCCATTTTTGTTCACCGCACCCTGCACACTGGCCTTGCATAAGAGCGAGGTTTTTGACATTTCACATTTTAATCTAAGGTATACAGTTCGAATCAACGTTAGCGTTTAAAGGCCGTGCCCTAAATGATGGAGGGATTACAACTCAATCCGCTGTGGGTGTGAGACAAAACTTTCCAGAAACGTGGCTTTTTGAATTGGAGCTTGTGGGGTGAGTAACATTCGGTACACCTTATTTAAATGCTATGTCAGCAATTCTAGCAAATTTCGTACTATTTTAGGAATCAAGCAACAATTCAAGACAATTTCTTACCATTTAGTAAATACTCCCTCGTATTTTGTTTGATGGCGAATGTTGATTAGGTCATAACAGTTAAATAATTCAGAAATTTCTTCTTGGTTCCATCATTAGTCGCTTCAAGAAATTATCATATACAGGATGTTTTCTAATTCCATCCAGGATTTGGAAAAGGTATAGTTAAAAAACTAAGACGAATACATTAAAACTAGTTTCATGTTACTATAGAATATCACTTTCTTATATAAGTTTTCAATGTTTCAACTGTTGAGGAAACGGCAAATATCAATTCTAAAATCAAGTTCTTGCTATACTGGTTAGAATACAACACGATAGCTGTTATCAACAGCATCAGATCACCGATATTCTGTAAAGTCCTTTCTGTTCACTCGCTTGGAATTCTACCAAGTTCTATCAATTCTGCCATCTAACGAATTCTATAATTAATAACGTGAATTAATTCTTTATACACACTGTAAAAAAGAGGTACTTAAAAATGAGTACATGAACGTACTAGTTTTTCTTTGAGTACAATTGCATCGTAAATGAGCGATGACGTACTCAAATTTAAGTAAATGTACTTTCGCAAAAATGAGCAATATGATTTAATATTGCTAATCTCGGCTTCTGTTCAAGCCATCTTGATAAAACCACCCGACAAACTTAAAATTGTTGTTCAGAAGATAGTTTCCCACATTATTTGATGTCGATTGCTTAAATGGAAATTGAGTTATTACAACTAAATTACCTTACTTACCATTCTTTTGGTACACCTGTTTAATATTTATTCTGTTTAACTGCCCTGGTAGTTTAACTGATAAGACTCTGGATAGCAGTGCCTGTAGATCTGGGTTCGTTTCCCGATAAGTCTTAGTTGTAATTGTCGAATCTATACAAAGTGATTTATGAAGGCAGCCTATGTAGCAAGCATATGCCCTTTTTGTTCATTGTATTCATTTTTGAGTACATGCCTTTTTCAAAATTGAAACTTATGTATTCGGAGCCATGATAAGCATGGAATGTACTCAAAAATGAATGCATTTTACTTATTTTTGAGTACCTATTTTTAACGATGTAGTGGAAAGAAATTTTTTCCTATCTTCATCATAGTTTTATGACTATACCCCTCCCAAACACCGGAAGGAATTATGAGAAACGTATTGCTTATGTTATTTTCCATTTCTTATAATAATTACACAAACTCTTTAGTGGATGTCCTAAAAACTTAAATTCGCTTACTACATCTGGGCTCTAAGGCATTCATGTTGTCTTTAGTAAGGAGTACGCCACGGGCTATTGAAATACAACCAAGATATACTTCGAGAAAAAACAGTTGTCAAATTTGGGTAGCCATTTTTAACAGCACCCAGTCTCTTCAAACTTTTTTTTATACACCCTTCAACACATGATTTATTTTCTCTCCAAATCCATCAGATTGACTGCTTACCAACACCAAAATAATGACCAACCTCACTCTTCAACATTTACCAGATCCTTTCAAAGCCACTGCACTACCTCTACACTTGATGAGTACTGCTTTATAATCAGTTCTCGTCTGTTGGATTGGTTAACCATAAGTCGATACAATGTTGAAAATTGATGTTTCCTTGATGAACAGGACGCCCACATCCACTCGCAAGGTCTCACTCATCCAAATCTCTCGCAAGAGCTTCCGTGGATTCGGGGGGTGCGATTACCACCCAATCTGCCGTGGACGTCCGTCGAAACTTCCCAGAAACTTGGCTTTTTGATTTGGAGATAGTTGGGTGAGTGAACGATTTACGAAACTTGTTGGTGGTTTCGAGTACTGGGATGCCGTAGGGAATGTTATTCGACCAATTTATCGATTAGCAATACTTTACGGCTGTTATTCGATTCTCAATATCCAGAATTATCTCGCATTAGCAATCAATACCAAAGAGATTTTTAAACAATAATAACTTATCGGGATTTCTCGATAGTTGGCATTTTCTGTAGATGTAAAGTACACTCGTAGGAGGAGGAACTCGTCTATCTACTCTCTTTACTTAACTAATCTATTTAATAATTAATTGTTACTTTAGGAATTAAAAGTTATTTTTTAACTTTATACTGGAGTAACCATATATTGCAAGAGCCCTTCGAAACTCTTATCAGAGCAATTTATTTCCTTATTACCACACCAAGTCTACAAAGAGTGCTTACAAGAGCTTTTTTTACACCCCCCCCCCCCCCCCCCCCCGCTCCCATCTTTTTTTTTTAGCCCTTTCTGTTCAGGAATAGTATTTTTGCTCCCCAACTATCATTTTTCAGAAACTAGGGATATGCATAAATTGCAATGTCAGAGGTACTAATACTGAGTCCATATTCCAAGATTAGCATAATTAAAGGCAAGTTAAAATGAGCGATTGGAGTATGTCAGAAATCCCGAGCCTGGAAAAGACAAGATGCTAATTCTAAAAAAGATAACTTCACACTCGCATATAAAAATTTAGAACGTTTCCAAATATCTAAATCCGAATACTCATATCATTGATAGTTATTAAATACATTTTAAGTTTGCTACAGATAGTGATTGGACCAATGGTTTTTCTAATACCATTTCGATTAAATATCAGCACCTCTGTTTAATTACTAAATTTCTCAAATATCCCCCAATTTCGAATATATGATGTATTCAGAGACGAACTACTGTTTATTGGCAAATTTACTAAATCAAAATTAGCAATATATATTTAGTAGTCAAAGTAAAAACAATGTCACCGCCTTTAAAATAATCTAAATTAATTAAATAAATGTGTTAAGAATATTATAATATAGATACTCTAAATTAATAACACAGTCGTATAAATTCAATTATCAGTTGAAAAAATTGTCTAAAAAGCACAGAAAAAAATAGAAATGACCGTTCACAGTGAATGTCGAAGCCACTGCAATACCTGCTTGACAATACTTCTTATACTAGGCAATTTGAGCAAAAGTCTATATAAAGTTGGTGAACAAATTAAAAACTATATAAAACTTTGACAACGCGATGTAATAGTTTGAACAGTTTAAAATAACGCTTTTCTTGAATAAAAGGTCGTGCAGTGGTTTCGAGAGGTAGAGGAGGGGCTGTTAGGACGAATAGAGTTTCTCACCGTAAGTTCGCAGCAAAGGGTGTCAAATCCAAAGGTGTGACTGCCCAGTCTGCTGTGGCTGTACGGCAAAACTTTCCAGAAACTTGGCTATTTGAAATGGAATTCATTGGGTAAGTGAATGTGAACAGTTTACCAGTAACATACACATCCAATTGGTTAAAATGCAGACTTCCAGAGTTTTTTTAAGCATGTTTTATTGTGTAACTAAAAGCATATTTGAGGAGCGTGCATGCAAAACCAAGCATGTTAAAAAATATTTTTGTTTCAATTATATACACATTGAATATGATAAAAGGGGATTATAATTGTCCGTTTCTGACAAAAAAAATTCAATATATTTATAAAAATATCACTTTTATTTTAAAACTTGATAATCCGTAGGTCTGTAGCGCTAGGCTCAATAACTTGGCTACGCTCGGCTTCGATCCGAGGACTTCGGCTTGCTACGTCGATACTCTGCCAGTCAGGCCAAAGTGATCACCTTCGCCTGAGCGGGAGTATCGGGTAGATGAAGTGAACCCCACAGGTCCATAAGAAAAGCATGCATCTACCAAACGATTTTCCATGATTTTTCGAATTTATGACATGTTTGTTTTTGAATCCGATCTTCTCATTTACATCCAGTAAAAATTACATTCTGAATGAGTATGGAATAAAAAACTTACATTGGACAAGTCCAAATTTAAAAGTATTTTCTTATGAACACCAAATTTAAGAGTATTTTCTTATGAACACCAAATTTAAGAGTATTTTCACCTGAACTGGCACCCAATGTTTCTGACATTGGGTGCCAGTTCAGGTGTTTCCTCGTCATCTGACCATGGTTCTAAAATAACGAGGTGCAGGTATGAATGAATGTGTGTGTGAATGTGTTCCCGGGTCTTTCCTTCGAGATAGACCCCGAACCGTCGCCAATAGCCCACTGTGCAGCTCTAGTGCGACGTTAATTAACCAAACCAAAACCTAAACGACCAAAATCGAACAATAAAATTGAAACACTATTAATATTCATTCATAAAAACTATTTAAGCTGTCCTGTATTTTTTTTTATTTTCAATTTCAGACCTGATGGCGTGTTCACCAGGGAAGAGACTCTCCCGGACACCATCACAGAGTGGCTGGGCAACGCTGTGTGCGTGAGTGCAGAAGACGGTCTCGGCATATCCAACACGACTTCCATCACCGGATTCCAGCTCTTCTTCATATCCTACACGCTTCCCATAAGTGTCATCAGAGGAGAAGAATTCACCATAGTTGTGTCCATATTCAGTTACGCGGATGGGTCATTGCCGGTAAGAAACCATATAAGCATACCTCAAAGATTAGGAGAATTACAGTTTCACACAATATAATATTGATCGCAATATCCTAATCTTTGAGAAATGGTTGGGTCAATATATTTGTTTTCGAAATTTATTATTTAAACTTCTTAATACTTTAATTATTTCAGAAACATATATTAGCTAAGGCAGCACTAAGCATAATATTGATTCAAAAGTATAAATCTGTGACGCAACTTGAGAAGTAGGTAAACAATCGTAAAATAATCGAAGCTGTACTAGACGAGCTGTGAAACAACTGTTGGACAATCGTTTAGCGAACTTCAATGCACTACTAACGAACAGATCCCATTCTAATAAAATTTACCACTACCCAATTGCTTTCTATCAACCTGTCCATTTAAAGGAAGTCCCAAACTTTGATTACATATATTTCGCAATTATCCGTACACACTTCCAATGTCTTGAATTTCATGACTGCCAATTTTAATTTATTACTACCCATTTTTAACTTGCAAGAAGACATATTAGTTTTACGATTAAACCACGGCTGCCAATTAGAATAGACCATGCTAAATATTGCCCGAAGTTTCCGACCGTAAGCTTCTTTCAGAAGGTATATAGCAAGCCCAAGCGATTTACTTTACATAGAATTATATTGGCGCGTTCAAACATATTTACCTGTGAACTGTTAAGTTGTATTGAATGGGAAGGGGATATTCAATTGACACTTTAGAGATTCACAATTTCCTGTGTGATTGATTTCCCTACCTAATTGATTAAAGATAAATCTAGAGACACCTTGCACATTTTGATACAGATTTATAAACCATTTTAACCTTAACCCACGAGCAAAAATTAACTTTTAAGTTAAACAGTTTAGTGTTTGAATTTAGGTTTATCAGGTGTACATATAAATAGTATATGTTGTCAAATAATATCTGCGATCCGTTGTTCCATTCTTCTTTTGAATATTTTAAGGCAATTTGTTTTCACTTTTAATTGTATTGATTCTAGATATCAGTTTCTGTGGACGAACCTCAAGGTTACAAAATAACCGATGATTCCATCAAGCCCGACACATGCATCCACCCTGGTCAAAGTGAGAGCTACAAAGTCAAGTTGATAGCAACGTCTCTGGGCCAAATCAACATCACAGTGAGAGCCGAGACGTCCACTAGCACTAATGCTTGCGGCAATTTAGAAGTATCAAGTTCCTATGCCAGAGATGCTATAACGCAGTCGCTTACTGTAGAGGTAAGGAGGATAACGTCGTTGCGATGCTGCATATATCACTGCTGATCAGTACTATCGAAACTTTTACTGATATATTTTTGATTGTCTGTTATTATTTCTATTTACTTGCAGCCTGAAGGTTTTCCTGTAGAGACAGTTCAAGGAATACTGTTCTGTCCACATGGTGAGTATTTTAAATTACTTGCACATCAACTAAAGCAGAACATTTTAAAATATATTTCAGCATGGCAGATTGAAACATCATGCGATGTTTCAATCGCCTTGCGACCACAATGAATGTGTTTCAATGTATTTGGTAATAGATGAAACATCTTAAAAAATTAAGAAAAAATGACTTTTAACCTCAATATATGACCATAATGTCAACATCTCTTCAACGTTAGAAGAAGAATGCAGGGTTGAACATATTCTGTAAAAAAAAATATGTCATCAAGTTTATCTCTGTAAAAACCACCGATTTCTAAATAAAAAAAGGGGTCTAGTCATAAAAAAAATATCTCAATTAAGGTCAGGTCAAATGACAATAGTGATAACTGCTACAAACAATTAGTGATAAAGAAATCATAATGTTAATAATGTTCTTATATTGGTCTTAAGGTTTAACAAACCTAATACTCCAATCATATAGGTATTCGTTTAATTTGCTCATTTCAATGCTTCATACGCTGCCGTCCAATTAACCATTTTTGCAAAATTTGACTAATACTTTAAATTATATTCTTTAAAAGGCGAGATGGATATATCCACGTAAAAAGAGAGAAAAACAACATATATTGCAACTATAACCTGAAAATCGACAAAAATGGAGTTGGCGGTATTTACTTCTGAAGTAAAGAAATAATTAAGAGTATTTTACAGAAAATAAGCCCAATAATATTAAAAAAAACATTTAGTTACAATGATACAATGGAATGAATTTATGAGTCAAAAACTTATTTCGACATCTGTCGCGGATATTTATATATTCTCAAACAGTATACTTCGTGATTTTTTATTAAAAAAAAACTAAATAAACATTGCGGTTCGAATACAAGTGATTTGTCATTTCAAGCAATTTGAGGATTTATGTTGACCTTGAATCAATACACGATACATTGACATCCCCCACGAAAACTCATTGTATTCCCTGTATTGCAAAATGAGCACCACTTCCTAGAAGTGGACAAAAGCTATGACGAAAAGTATTGAAGGGGAAGTCCCAAAAGGCATTTGAAGCAGGTGTTCTTAATTTTCCGCGTTGAATGACTTTTGCAACCCAACACAAAAGAAGCAATTTCCGCTCAATAATTTAAATATGACAATCCTGTTGGAAATTGAAATGTCAAAAGGTATATCATGCAACTTGTTTGGATTTCTTAGTATTTGGTTTAATTTTTTGGCTGAGTAAGGGGTTCTATGGCTTATGCAGGGTGTCCATAAACTCATGACCAGGTTAAATAATTCATAAAAAAATTCTTGAATGATATGAAACAAAGATTTATACAATGTTAAAAATAGGTACTTGAAAATAAATAAAATGTATTCAATTTTTTATTACATTCGAAGCTTAAAAGGGCTGTGAATACATAAGTTCCAATTTTGAAAAAAACGTGTATTCAAAAATGAGTTCAATTAGTAATTTTCAATGAGTCTTTGTCTTAAGTGCAAAAGTGTCATTCAGAAAAAAGTGGAGCTGCCATGTTCTTCTACCCGCGTCTTTAATTGAAAAAAAAAAAAAGTTTATTTACTTAGAGTACCGTGAAATTTATAAAAACAGTAAAAAAATTGCCAACGTAATTTTTTTCCGAAAACAGAACTTTCACTACTCTATATTTCATATAGCTCCACAAAACTTTTGAAAAATATATGGGAAGATTTTGAGTCTACAATGTGTTGCTCAGCACAAGATAGGGGATAAAATCATTCTTGCTTGTGTAAATAAGTTACTAAGGGATGTGAAAACCAGTTTAAAATCACTTTGGAAAAAGTTGGGGGAGTTTATTTCTATTTTGCAGGTTTGAGGTATTGCTCGAAAACAACTTGAAGTTTCCAGTTTTTGTGTGATGTTACATCGAACTTTTAATTTTATTGCGTGGAACACAGACATACAAAATAACTTTATTCCTAATATTAATGAAATCCAATTAATTAAAATTGAAATAAATTTAAGTATGGCAAAAAAATATGCAAATAGTATATAATTCATTCCAATTGTTTTATTACTGATGCGTATTGAGGTGAAACTAATCATTTTCATATTATTTAAAAAAAAATTATCGGTTCCATATTTTTAATTGAAGCTTTACCTCATCCAGTAGAACTCCAATTACCAAGATCAAACAAAGTGGATAATTATCCGGATCTGGAAGATTTTGAGAAAAAAAAATCAGAAAAATCCACATTTTATCTGTGATGTTTTTAATAGTCATTAAATTGCATTACATACTACGAACGTTCGTTTTTCAACTAAGATATAAACTTTTTTTTCGTGATTTATCCAATTATCCGTGTATTATATTATCCGCATGGAATCTGGTTCCATGATCCTAATAATTGGAGTTTTACTGTATATCAAAATACTAATTGCTTTTGTCTGACGTCAAACGTTTTTTATCGTTTTCTTGCCTTATGAAGTATTTTATGTTACATTTATTTTTGTTTGTATATTATAAAAAAATTTAGTTTTATTTTATAAAAGTTTCTCTATAAAATTGGCATATATAATTTTGTGTATAGTACACCATTCATAATTTGTGATTTTTCATTTCATTTTGCCCATTTATGCAATTTAAACTATTTAAAATCTAAAAAAGTATTTTTTAGAAAAATGAAATGTACTTAATGGATGCGTTTGACAAAACTTGCAATATAGAACATTTTATTTACTATATCAAGTAAATAAATTTTAACATGAAGGTTTCAATTCCAGATCAACAAATAGGTATTTGGAAAATGTTCTATGTGTGGAATTAAAATATCGATTATGACATATCGTCGCGTCAGAGCATCAGTAGGATATGAGCCAAAACAGAGTTTTCTATAAAATTGATTTTAAAATTTGCTGTTTTTTCAATGCTGAATATCTAAGGCTGTAGTTCAGAGATTTCAAAGAAGACATAAAAATGTCCGAGTGTTCCACTAAATAAAGCCATATTTGGTAATATTAGCAAAACTGAAAACTCATTTTCGTTTTTTTAGATGTCTTACTGTTGCTCTGAGGCGACGATATACTCTACTAGTTCATTTCAAGAGTGACAGCAAAGGAGTCTTGTAAACCATTATCGACATAAAAATGTCAATCACACAATACGATGAGCTTATTTTCAAAAGGGAACATATTTCTGAATCTTTTGAATTTCATCACCAAGCAGAGTTCGCTTGGTGAGGAAATTCAAACGCTTCACTTCTAAATATTGAATTGGGACAATTGAAGTTATTTGCTTGAATTTCTTTGCCGAGAAGCGTTTGTCACGGCTACTAAATCCCAGCCATGACAAATTTCTCTTTTAAAATAAGCTCTCATAGAGACCATAATAAAAATACTTATGATCATCAAACATTGACAATATTATTGTGTTCGGGGGCAGGGGATTTAATATTTGTTGTCGTAGATAAAAGTGAATGAATAAACATGGAATTCAGTATGATACAAAAGTGATTATGATAATGGTAGTGAAAGATTGATACTATATTAATGCATTTCATGATAATGTAGAATGAATTTTAAAAGCAGTTTGTGTGTGAGATTAATATTTATGACACTTTCTTAACAGATGAAAATAATCAGAAGTTTGAGGCCACTTACAGTTTGGATGTACCTGAGGATGTAGTTGAAGGATCAGAGAGGGCATATATCGATGTGACAGGTAAGACTTTTGGTTTCTTGATGGGTAAAATGTGTTTCTGTTTGCAAACTAAAAACAATTCTGCTGAGATTGGAGATTTACAAGTTCGAAACTGTCAAAATCGCGCATTTCCAAGATTTGAAATATGTACACTTAAAAAAAAATTGCATTCCAGCATTTTGGAGGGTGATATCGAAAATACTTAGATTCACCTATAGTACTAACAAAATATATCACTAAGTTGCTACAAGTACCTGTTACATAAAATGTATTGTAATGCATGGAGAAATATCCATTAACCCTTTGCACTCCGCTGTCGCCTCTCAGGCGCCAACAGAACGAACAGTTCTTTAATTCCCTGTTCTTTAAAAT
The DNA here is from genome assembly GCA_963932185.1 of Troglohyphantes excavatus. Taxonomy (NCBI): domain Eukaryota; kingdom Metazoa; phylum Arthropoda; class Arachnida; order Araneae; family Linyphiidae; genus Troglohyphantes; species Troglohyphantes excavatus. The sequence goes on from OZ010675.1 coordinate 44,350,238, forward strand.
ACATGACCTTGCGTTAAAAAAAAACATGATATTTTTTTAACTTGTTGTCTTGCAGATCCAAAATTGGTTATGCTTTTGTTTTCCTCTATGAGGAAAAAAAAAAATATGGGGAAAAGAACATAAAGAGGAATAACTGTTCCGTAAAAAGAACGCAAAACTCAAAGTGTTCTTGGAGTGCAAAGGGTTCATCCTTTGTGATTGAGAGGTGACTTTCAGTCATCTTAATAACGACCTGTTATTTTGTTTCCTGTTCCTCAAACTAACCGATAAATGTATGTTCTTGAAAATAAAAAAGCTTTTTTGGGGTTAGTTTTTTCCTTTTCTAACTTTATTTAAAAGTATGACGTCACTTTGGTATCATCGAAGCAAAGACCAGGACATTGATTGGGAAGAAAAGGACAAAAACGGAATATAACTGTTCTATAAAAATAACGTACATATCAAACATGTTCTTCGACCGCAAAGGAGAATTTTTTTTAATGAGAAAGGGAAGTTGGATACAGGAGAAAAGTGCATATTTTTCATGAATATTTTGCACTTGGTCCCTGTTACCAGGAGATACATATCAGTAAAAAGATAAGTTATGTTACAGTTATATTCAAGCATCGATAACGACACTTTTTTTTTCTTCTTAGAAACTGATTTTTTAACAAAACTCCGTCATATTTGTCCCTTATTATGAATTAAGAAATTATCTTCAGAAATTTATTGAAAATTAGACAGCAATTCCAACATATATTTTCCCTGTATTATTATACAATTTACATTTCTCATTGTTTTACTATCCATCCTCATGTTTACCAACTAAAATTTAATTTTTTTTATACATGCATCAACCTCACTGGTGAATATCTCGACAGGAAACATCTTAGGTAAATCCATACAGAATCTTGAAAACCTGGTCTCTATTCCAACTGGGTGTGGGGAGCAGAATCTTGTGAAGTTCGTTCCGAATTACGTCGCATTGGACTATCTAACAGCCATTGGAGAACTGACAGAGAGTGTGAAGACAAGGGCTATACGAAATTTGGTCACAGGTGAGGTCATGACTTTCATTTAAAGCCGGCGCCACATATGCGGTATTCGCCGAATACCGAGCGACTCGCCATAACCCGAGCGATTTACTATTACTTGCTCGGATTACAAAATCCTGAGCAACTCGGCTTCTTGCGAGTATACTTGCCGATTTCAGAACATTTATTCGCAGTAGGAAGCATGGCCGGATTTAATAAAAATATAAATATAAATTTTGATAAAAATAGTATACTACAATATATTTATGATGGAAAAATATTCTATATTATTAACAGATTTGTACAATATAAATATATTCTAATACTTTTATGTTCTTTAAAAACATATTTTTAATTTGTGATAATTACAATGAAATTTTTTTTTAATTGGAAATCAGTTTTTTTTTGTTTTTTTTACATTTTCATTTTGTTCATAGCCATTTGCGAGTGCAATATTTTATTATTATTTTCATAGATTCCAGAATGCCATACACATGGAGATTCCTTGAAACCTTTGAAATTTTGTTGCATAGAATATTGAAAAATTACAAAAAACAGTGTATCCTAATTTTGGCGATCCATTTGGTGTATCCTAATCGAGTGCAAAAGGTTAAAATAATGAGTTTCAAACTTTTCAAACCTTTATGAATAATATTAAATCTGTTAATCAAATTAAATGAATAATTTTCTACCATTAATAAGATACATATTTGTAAAAAAAAAACTTGCATTGGTATAATATTCAGTTTAAATAAATGCAGAGGAAATATTAAAGGGATTATTCATTAACATGAATTAATATTTTTATATAAAATATTAAGAAAAAAAATGACAAAAGGACGCAATTTTGCACAAACTAATAACTTTAATTAGTTTTTAAATTAATAATATCATTTAATGAGAATTAAATTAAACAAATCTAAAAAATAAAATTACAGCATAAATATGGATTACTTTGTTTAGTGATCAAACTATGCGTTCTACAAGCTTATTGCTTCAGGTTCGCATAGTAACTGGCGACTCAAGCCATATCGTAGTGCTAGTCTTCGAGCATGAATGGTCTGTTGTAGAGAAAATATGACGTCATAATCGTGAAGCCCACATCTCAGAGCGAAAGACCTATATCACGTGCCATCTCTTCAAAATTATGAATTAAAAAATACTCGCGATTGGCTGATGAATTAGAAAATGTGTAACAGTGAACATTTATGAATGGAATGACGTAATTAACCAGGTGTCTGAGGCCATAAATGTTGGCTTCACTTTTATGTTAACGAGAGAGACGTCATGACTCCTCTACTACAAAGGATCTATGCTCGAAGGTGCTAGTTAGTAAGTCCACGTTCAGAAGAGTTCTAAAATTCGCCGTTGGGTGGAACAAAATAACCAGTGTTTACACAAGACTTTTCAATGTTTAAAATTCTTATGTTTTGGATAATTTATAATGTTATATATGTGTTATTATTTATGCGATGAATAGAAATAAAATAGGCTTGTAAAATAGACATAACATCGTGGCATTATTGTTTTTTTTTAAGGTTACCAACGCGAATTAAAATACCGCCATCAAGATGGTTCCTTCAGTGCCTTTGGCGAAGTTGACAAAACGGGCAGCATGTTCTTGACAGCATTCGTGGTACGCTCCTTTGTGGAGGCGAAGAGATACATCTCTATCGATGATACCATCGTGACAATGGCCCACCAATGGATCGCCAACAACCAACAGGAAGATGGATGCTTCCCCAACATTGGGAAAATTATCGATGCCGGCATACAGGTAGGTTGATCTATATCAAAGAATGGGGTAAAGCAACATGGTCATAAAGGCTAGTTAAAAGTCTAAAGCAGAATGTTCATTAACCGTTCCGTAAACAGCCGAAATGGAAATCTTGAGCTTATTTTATCTTACGCACTTGCTTCCTAGTTCTATTATTGACTCAATCTTGAACTCACTCTATTATCCAGTTACTCAGTCATTCCATCATCACATCAGTCATTCAATCATGCACCACTGTACTCGGGGACAACCTAAGTTGGGACTAAAGTATTTGAATATTTATACATATAGCTTCAGGTTCAACTTAGGTTGTCCCCGAATATAGACATGTACTCAATCAATAATAAATTAAAAAGGGCCCGATCGTCCAATGAATAAAAGCGTTCAGCTGGTAATCAGAGGAATGAAGTTCGAGCCCGTACTGTGGACAAAGAAAAGTAAAAAAGTAGTGATCTTGTGATCGGAGGGTTGCCATCTTCGCTACAAAAATACTAGAAAGCCGTCCAGAACATCCAACAAATTGTATCGGCATGTACACGGGACTGGTGCACGATCAATCTAATCGGGGTCCAAAGTCCTGACGCCAATTCAAGGCGTGGGTGCCAGCTCAGGTGTTATCCTCGTCAGGGTTTAAAAATACGAGGCATTCTTTCCCGGTGTCTTTCCTTCGATACAGGCCCCGAACCGACTCCAATAACCCTCTGTGAAACTCTAGTGCGATGTTAATTAACCAAACCAATAATAAACCCAAACCAACCCTACTATATACTAATTCGCGACATTAATCCTTCCTATACACGTTAGTTTATTTCCTCACATTCAATCAATTACACGAGTTTTTTCGTTCACTAATTCGTACATGGAATCGCCCAATCATTTAAGAATTCACGCGATGACACAATACTGTTAACACCTTGCCCTACAATTTAAGTTCCGATCTGGTTCCGATGGTGCGTGCCCTAATCAATAATAAAGTCGGTCACACACGTCAAGCCTTTTTATGGTTCAGCTGATCGTGCGAATTGTAGCACTCTTCCTCATAACTATCGCAATCACCGCTTGCTGAAATCCAAGGATATCAATTCATTTACAATAGTTAGTTACGAGACATGAAAACTTGAAGACAGTTTTAAATTATTTGGTTTTGGTTTTGTTAATTAACGTCGCACTAGAGCTGCACAGTGGGCTATTGGCGACGGTTCGGGGTCAATCTCGAAGGAAAGACCCGGGAACACATACACATTCATACATGCAATTCGTTATTTTAGAACCATGGTCAGATGACGAGGAAACACCTGAGCTGGCACCCAACGCCTTCAATAGACGTCGGGACTTTGGACCCCGATCAGATTTATCGTGCACCAGTCCCGTATACACGCCAGTATAATTTGCTGGATATTCTGGAAGACTTTCTAGTATTTTTGTAGCGAAGCTGGCTACCCTCCGATCGCAAAAGTTTTAAATTAAAGAAGAGGGTAGTTAGAAATCTATTATCTGAGTTATAATACAAATTTAGTTCTCAAAAAGCAGCAATGAAATGGGTGAAAGTATTAGATGGGATATTCCAACGCTATTAATTTATTGACTGAATTAGCGTAAAAATGGTCGCCAATATCCCAATGTGCAGATCTAGAAGCACTATAGCTGAACATTGGGATATTGATGATCGGAATGTCCCAGAAGCGCTAGGTCTATTGAAGGCGTTGGGTGCCAGCTCAGGTGTTGTCCTCGTCATCTGACCATGGTTCAAAAATACGAGGCATCGTTCCCGGGTCTTTCCTTCGAGATAGACCCCGAACCGTCGCCAATAGCCCACTGTGCAGCTCTAGTGCGACGTTAATTAACCAAACCAAACCCTGGAAAGCTAGCTTGTAATTTTGAACTAATCATACCATACCACGCAAGAAGCTTCCCAACAAAGAACTGATATGTTGTGTGTTTGGCGCAGCATGGCCAAAACTGGCCCTTGTGCCACTAAAAGCAAACCAAACGAAACTAATCATACCAATAAATTTACGAATATTGACGACCAACAATAGTCTAAAGGCCCAACAAGGTTGATCTAGCTAGTTTGCCATAAATCGAATTCCAAGCCCACCACGCTATCCCGGCTTTAATCATAAGCCTGTGAACTTTGATGCGAGTTTAAGTTGATCTCAACCAAGAAACCGCGAGTCCAGATCGTGCTTACCGCGAGTCTCACTTGCAATATTCACTTCTGGCTCGGGGTTAGAAGTACCACGACTCGCATTCGATATCATAGACGAAGGGGTTAAGAATATACCCTTATGCAAAACTGTTTCGCAATATTTCAAACTTAATATTTCTAAATGTTTCGTCGGAGTCCAGAAATATATACAATGAACAAGAAGAACCTTTGAATGCATTACGCAGTATCTATTGACACCTACTTCTAGCATAACTGGATATTGTTTTAACATGCTTAATATCATTTTTAACCTACTGAACAGCGCGCCAACCAAAACTCCAATATAAAACCACCAGAACAATAGTAGTCCAATAAACAAGACAACATTTCGTTAACACTAACACTGTTCACTCATCAAAAGCAAAACAAATTACCCTTTTTTTTTAATTTTAGTAAATCAATCTCTATATTTCAGGGTGGACTAGAAAAAGATAAATCTCCTACTGCCATAACAGCCTACGTTCTGGCGTCGCTTCTCATCTCGAAATACGACAATCAGACTGTTATAGACTCTGCTATTTCTTGCCTGAAGAACAACGAACCCACGAATCCGTACGAAACTTTCCTGGTTGCCTATGCTGATGCTCTAGGAGGGGACGACCAAGAAGCGAGGCAGAAGCTGAAAGATATCAAACCATTCGCAAGATCAAAAGGTAAAAATTCATGAAGTACTGGTCACTTGAAGAATAGTATACTCATTTGTAGGTAAGCCAAAATTTAAGGACAATCTATAAAATTATTATAAATGTTTGAAAGATAAAATAGAATGCAACATACACTTAAAAAAAAAAAAAAAATGGTCACTTTTTCTTTTTGTCTCAATCATTCCCGGGGGCCAGATAGCCCAGTGGATAAAGGCGTCGGCTGCGAATCAAAGGATTCACTGTTCGAACCTGTGCGAGGACTAGACTAAAGAATAGTGAAAAAGTAGTGATATTGCAATCGGAGGGTTGCCAACTTCGCTACCAAAATACTAGAATGTCGTCCAGAACATCCATCCACAAAAATTATCGGCGTGTATACGGGACTGGTGCACAATCAATCTGACCGGGGTCCAAAGTCCCGACGTCTGTTGAAGGCGTTGGGTGCCAGCTCAAGTGTTGTCCTCGTCATCTGACCATGGTTCAAAAATACGAGGCATCGTTCCCGGCTCTTTTCTTCGAGATAGGCCCCGAACCGTCGCCAATAGCCCCACTGTGCAGCTCTAGTGCGATGTTATTTAACCAACCAACCAACCAACCAACCAACTCAAACATTCCCACTTCTTCATTGTTTATGCTCCGGAGCCAATGGGAGATCGACAACAAATGAGGCCCTCTGAAAGGAGAGGCCGAATCCGATAAACACTGACTCAGCAGAAACATTCTTAGACTGGCAACGAACAAAACCACACGCGTTTCTCGCGTGCTCCCGATCATAATTGTAATATCTTTAATTTAAATGAAAATCTTTAACGGTTATACTTTCATCATTAAATTTGATTTGTTTTCTAAATTCTATGACACTCATCCACTTACTAATTATCTTGAAACCTAACTTCCAAAATCTAAACTAAATGGAATCCACAAAAGTTTGGCCGATAAACTTACATCGGTCGCCGCACCCTTAATACCCTATAAAGCAGAAATAACTTCTTTCTAAAACCATCAGATGGCGCCACGTTGAAGCATGGACAGCGCCGTGCCACTTCCTTATATTGGTGAAAAGAATATTTAATATTCGGGACTATTTCAACTATTTACAATGTTTGTGAAAAATATTCAAGACGCATCTTGTAGGTGTTTTAGCAAAGAAATGAATACAAGAGGGTAGACATGACATTATTGAAATATATTTAAACTTTAGGTTCAAGCTAAGATAATATTTAAAGATAGGAACATTTAAGTGGGCGCTTACGAGGTTGACCCACTGAGACGACACAGGACTGATCACATGAAGATTGTAAACATGGATGATTAGGTGTTGCCACCACTAAGTTACGAGTTTATATGCATGGGTTGTTCTATTACAAACAAGCAAGGGTGATGGGAAAATGGGCATTGATATCCTATACATCTAAAATAGCATAATTACGTAAATAGTTCACGTAAATGTATCCTTGGTTTATAATTTATATTTGTATAACTTTTTTTTTCTATTTATAGGTGGTGTGGAATCATACTCTAACCCCAACGGAACAAAAGCTCTGGACGTTGAAACCAATTCCTATGCTGTGTTAACTTATCTGGAATTAGGAAACAGTCCCCAGGACGTGTTGGGTCTTGTCAGATACCTAACGCAGAATCTTAGAGCTACAGGAGGATTCTACTCCACGCAGGTATTCATTTATTCTCAAATTAACCTTGTAAAATAAATATTTCTAAAAATAGAATTATATCGATACGTCTTAGTGCACATACGCAGTAAGTGTAGCTTTCATGAATTTGAGATCAGAAGCTCATTTTGATCCTCAGATTGTAATCTATGCACTGAGTAACCAAAATATTATAAACATATTCCAAACGTTTCCATTATTCTATACTCTGAATAATGAGTTTAGAGATCTTTTTTTTTTACTTTTTCATACCCAGACCAGCACCAATTTTACACAGTCCCCGACGGGGTAAGCTCAGGCCTTGGCCCATACAGCAGTGTCGGTCGAAAAGTAAAAATTCAATAAAAACCTAACAAAAATTTAAATTTAGAGCCATTTTATCCAACACTTTTGTGCGGGGATAATTTGTAAGCCGCGCAGTGGCGCTATTTATATGCCTTTATATGTTACACCATAGAGTAATGATACAAATAGAGGAATAAAAATGCTGATTTCCGTGTGTCCATCATTGAAACCACGTGATATGTGGAAATGCCAATTCAGTCATGCGCCAATATTACTTGGCAGGCCTTGGCGACTTTAAGAACTAAACGAGATCGAAGTATTGTAATATGGTTTTGTGTTTAATTTTGTATTTAAATATAGTTTTTTTTTACTAGTGGCACAATTTAAGGGAGTTTAACAGATATATTAAGGAGATTTTTCTTACTTTGTAGTTTTGAAATAATTGCATTACGTTTTTATGTAAATAATTTATCATAAGCGAAGTTCTGTCAATTGTTATTTTGTATACTTCAATAAGAAAATATGAACAATAAACCTGAGAAATATAAAGAGTTTCGCTTCTTCGAGTATTGAACAGAAATAAAATATTTTCGTTACGTTAATGAAGAGGAAATATTTAGCGCATATTGTTTGAAAATAAGTAAATACGTACATATATGTTAAAAAGTTGAATACGGACAGAACTCCAAAAGAGAAGAAAGTGCGCCAAATTTGAAACTCCTGCAGATGTCTGAACGCCAAATGTGGCAGCGCTATAACCACGTGATGTGAGTTTTTTCTTTCAATGTTGACACCGCGGCCTTACGAGAGTCTGGTATTGAAGGCGCTCTCTATTTAATATTACAACTCTCTGTGTTACACTTATCTTCACCAAAAATTTAGGTTAAAGGGTGCGAAGGCTTAGTTTCTGGTTTTATTTTAAAGCGCCTACCCCCACTCTTGTTATTGTTTTTTCAATCACCGTAAGGTACAAATGTTTCATTATTGTCCTACCCGCACCCCAATTATAGTCTGTAACCCTGTTGAAACTGTTAATGAATCTCAAACATCTTTGTTTAAAACTTGATATGTTTGGTCCTCGTTAGGTTATCATCCATAAAAATGTCTAAGAATTTAAGATCTTTCATTACTGAAGTTGTCTCACCATTAATTTTGTGAATAGGCGTGCTTTTTATCGCCTTAGTTTTGTCTCCGTTTACTCCTTTTAATTTAGTGCCCTTTTTAATGAAGTACAAAGCTTTTGTCTTTCGGGTTGCCACCTCCAAGTCCAAATCGGTCAAGATCCTTAGAATATAAATTAAAAAAAAAAAAATTGTGGTGTTCCATTTCTTTTCTGTGTTTTCCGTATGTCACAACCACCAGATCATCCGCGAAAGTTTGTATGCGGTATATATTATTGCTTTTCAAAATTCCGTTAAAGTATAGTAAACATCTTTGTTTACTATGCAATCGGAGGATTGCTAGTTTCAGCCCGTAAAAAGAAAAGTAAAGAAGAAATGATCTTCCGATCGGAAGGTCGCCTGCTCCTCATCATCTGACCAGGGTTTAAAAATACGAGACGTCGTTCCCGTGTCTTTCCTGCGAGATGGGTCCCGAACCGTCTCCAACAGCCCATTGTCAGCTCTAGTGCAACGTTAATTAACCAAACCAAACTACAGTTTGGTTTGGTTAATCAGTCGGCAACAGTGTGATGTCAGGGCCACTGATCTCTAACTGTAACTTCTGGATCGGGCAAGACATTTTGTTGACTTGAAGTCGATATGGAGGCCGCCATGTTGTGCCCCACTTTTCTTGATACCGCAATATTTCGTATATTTTTCATGTTGAAATACGCCGATATATATTGCTTTTGACTAAGTTTTTTTAATTTTATTTTTAAACACATTTTAAATGCAATCTGCAATTAAAATAGGAAGTCATTTGCAAGTCAAAGTAGAAGTAGTTAAAAAGCAAGAGCAAAAACTACTTGTTTGGCAATATAAAAATTAATGAAGAAAATATAATATTTAATTACATTAAATATTTCTACAATGCTATGGTAATAAAAAACACCACTAAATCACTTTAAAAAAAATGTTGGGGCACAGCATGGTAGCTTTCAATTGGTTTCAACGCGCCCATAGAGGAAACAAGGTTTGAGCCTTCCAGCAGTTACAGTTACAGTTAGAGTTCAGTGGTCAGGGCTTATTTACTCAAAACCGATTTCGCCCACACAGTGTATGATGATGTGAAATTCTGAAATATTCATTGACTTGGCTTCAGGGTATACAATTTATGAGAAACTTGTTTATTTTATTTTCAGGATACCTGTGTAGGGTTGACTGCTCTGAGTGAGTTTGCAAAACTCGTGTATGGAGACCCTATCAACATAAAGGTGAAAATCTCCGGAGGTTTAGAAGAAAATGTGCAGATTGATGACCAAAACAAATTGCTTGTCCAGCGCAGCAAGGTGTCAAACGTCCCAAGCCAGATCACAATTGAGGCAACGGGCTCCGGCTGTGGACTCGTTCAAGTAAGTAATTACTTTATATAACAATATCTGAAAATGAAGGTATATTTGGGGTTGAAAATCTGAAAATGTTTTTTTCTATATGTCTAAAAGTTTCTTTTGGTCAAAAATAGTAGTTTTAAAATTAATCTGCAGCGTAAATAAAGTAGTTAAAAATGAGTACGTGGATCGACACGTTTTTCTTTAAGTATAAATACATAGTTAATGAGCGATGATGTACTCAAATTGAAGTTCCCGTGTTTTCTCAAATATGAGCAATGGGATTTAATATTGCTAATCTCAGCTTCTGCTTAAGCGATTTTAATGAAGCCCGACAAAATTAAAATATTTGTTCAGAAGATGGTTTCCACATTATTTGATGTCGATTGCTTAAATAGAAACTGAGTTGTTACAACTCAATTATCTTATTTCCCATTCTTTTGGCACACTTCTTTTAACATTTCTTCTGCTTTATAATTTCTTAAAATCGCATTTGTAGTTGAATCAGAGGATTTCTAGTTCGGGCCCGATCGGTTGACTTGATAAAGAAAAGTAAAAAAAGTTATGATCTAGGGTTGCCAGCTTCGCTATAAAAATACTGCTACTAAAATACTAAGAAAACTCGAATTTTGAGTTTTATGCAACGTTATGAGTTTTGGTGCAACGTTTCACCACTAAATGATATCCGTTGTTGACCGTAAAATAGTGCAAATAATCGCCAAATGTTGGTTGCAGCCAAATGGGTACCAAATTTTGGTGCAAGGTCGTAATAATTTTTAGCAATGTACTATAAAAAACATAAAGGTACAACCCTGATTACGCATGTAATAAATGTAAAGATTGATTTTATGCTCTTTTATATACCATTGAATGATAGCTTTTTAATTGAGTATTAATTTTTTTATTTTTTATTTTCTTAGACGACTCTACGCTATAATGTCAATACTCCACCAGACAAAAGTAAATTTTATATTAAAGTAGTGGGCCAATGCGACGAAAGGAACACGAAGAGAAGGACAATTATAGGCACAGTCAGGTAAGAAATTTATCTGAGAAACAAACATTCAAAAATTGTTTTGTGTAAGACTATCTGAAAATTAGATTAAAACGTTACAAGCACCGTCTCTGAATTTTCTACAGAAATAGTATAAACATGAAAATTTGTGCATGACTTAAAGTCGTTTGCGTTTTCCTACAAATCTCTATAACGTGACCAAACACGTTTTGGATGTTTACACCCACCTCGTTTGAACTTAACATCTGTTTTAAGTAAGTTATTTACAAATATTCGTTTTAATAACGAAAATATCTGTTAAACTATACTACAATCTTAAGGGAGACCCGAGCCCCAAATCCTAATTTGTTTATTAATGAATTCAGAAATACCATTTTTTTTATATTATTAGAACATTTTTTTCTGAACAATAATCGTCATCTGACCATGGTTCAAAAATACGAGGCATCGTTCCCGGGTCTTTCCTTCGAGATAGGCAAATAGGCAAAAAAATAATTTATAACTTAATTAAAAAAATTCATTCATACGTTTATAAAACAAATATTAGAGCTTCAGAAACTATTAACAGTTTAGTTTTATGTTAATTAGTTACAGAGCCTTAGCATTTTAATCGTGACCAAAATGTAAAAAAAAAATATATATTTTGAATAAATGACGATTGTTGCGAACAAAAAGTATGTAGAAAGATGATAAATGGTATATAAACAACTAAAAAAACATATGTTTCGTTTCTTTTATTGTTTTGAAATTTTACACACACCTCCTTAAGTGTGTATAGCAATTTTTATGAAAAAAATTTTTGTTGTTGTTTTTTTTTCGGAATTTGGGGCTTGAGTCTCCCTTAACCTTCAAACAGTACTGTGGGGAGACTGGTCCGACTAAACGGTTCATTTTCCTTTTCCCTCACCATGGGGCAGCGTGTTTTCGAGCTCCAAAGTTCTTTTTTAATAACTTCTAAATTTAGGTAAGTAACTAAATATTACATAATAAAACTAATATTTACAGCATTTCGTCTCGAGTATTGCATATTTCGTCTTGATACATATACAAATTTCGTCTAAAACCACCGTACTGTTTAAGGGTTAAGTTTCATATATTCGAGATATTTTTTTCAAGATCTCACAATTGTTGGAGATTTTCTTATAATAAGAACAAAACTATTATATTGCTGTTACAATGAAAAACAAAAGTAATAAAATGCTACTCGATAATAACATCGCTTCTTGTAGTTAACTAAGCACCCACTGTATAGAAAGCCGTATGCTTTTTGTGTCACAATGTGAAGGCCGATTTTAGTTTTTGAGTGTCGTGACCAACAAGAGTTACGATTTCGTTTTCCACCTTCCCTTTCGGCCACCAGTTTGCGGCGTAAAAGGTATGTGCTATACGGCTTCCTATACAGTGAGCGCTGGTTAAATACGTGTTACATGTTCCTTCTCCGATGATTTCTCAGGTGCCAAGTGGAAAATAACCATATCTTGTATTTCGTTCTGTATAATATATTAATTAGTTTAAAAGGAAAATAAATCAATAGTTTTTTTTTTTTTGCAAAATTTAATTAATGTCAAATATTTTCTAATTTAAGAAGAATTATTTTGGGTAGGAACAACTCGGAATAAAGGAAATTTATTTTTGAAGATTGGTCAAGCGGAAAATAACTCCGAAAATATTTAATCTTTTTTTAAATTAATCTTGTGTAATGCTAATTACCCTTTAGACAGGCCCGTCTCACCGGGGGTCGGGAGTAGAGGGGTGCCCCCCCCCCCCCCCCAATAATCTGGAAACCCTGAAAGTTGAGAATTTCAAGTTTTTAAAATCCTCATGTTGGGATAATTTATACCTGAAGAAAATTAATATTATTAGCAAATGAAAGTTATGGAAGATTAGAAATTACCCAACTAGTAAGATTACATTTAAATTAGGCAATGCTTGTCAGAGACTGTTTAATACTACCTAATATACATAAAAAACGATGAAAAATGTCAAGTTGAAACTGGGAACTTTCAGCACTGTTAAGTTGGGAATTTCGAATAGTTAAGTTGGGAAACTTCTTGTTTGACCCCCCCCCCCCCCCCCCCCAAATATTTTTTTGTGTGACGGTACTGCATCTAGAGATGTAGTTTACAAATCTGATCTAATTTCAGTTATTTGCCACCTGGTCAAGCGGCTGGATTCTCTCTTGTACAAATTAAAATGGTCACAGGTGTTGTCCCGGTTGCAGACAGCATCAATCAGGTAATATTAATTTTAAGTATACAGTCGCATGAATACATTTTATTTTAATTTGAGAAAGAAACCTGATGCTTATCGAATTTGAATTCCAAAACCAACTTCAAAGTATCTGTAATATTATACTTCATGATCTTAGATGTTTAGCGTAATGATTGTAAAAGTTATTTCACGACTCATTGGTGTTATATAAAAATAAGCTAAAAGCTAAAAAATAAGCGTTGTAAATATTTGTCCGTGTTTTCTTTATGAAGAATAGAAAAAGTAGAGTTGGCATGATGTTAAAAGAGATGAAGCCATTTTGGAACTACATCCTATGAAATAGACTGTTTCACCCTAACTGAAAGTGCTGTTTTAGTTAAAAATGCAATTGAATAACAATTGAAAATATCTTGTAAAAAGGTGGTTAATGTAATGTTTTAAATAATAGAACTAAAAGATGAAACTATTCTGGTTGCAGTATTTTGGTATAATGCAGCATAATAAGAAAAGTTTCATAATTTTTTTTACTTAGTATCTGCAGTGACTTCTCCATTCTTTCCATTCCCTTAGATGTAATCTATTGTCAAAGCATAAATAATATATTTAAAGGCATTTGTAGGATATATAAATTAAATTATTTAATCAAAAACCGCTTTGCAATGTCGTTTTGCTTATTTAACGGAACTCGCGTCAAAATGAGTGACCTGAGAAATCGCGCGTGAGAATGTTTCTCACACAACTTATTTCCCTCAAAAAAATATTAGTAAATGAAATATTTTAAACTAAACAAAAACTATAATATGTAATTGATTGCGGCAAGAGAAAGTTACAAAGAGAAGTTAGAGAGAGCAGCACCTTCGCATATGACGTAGAATAGCAGATATACTTTTTTTCTTCTTGGTGTGAGTATTTCGCTCATGGCGCGAGTTCTGGTGGGTTAAGAGAAGGAAGCAACACTTTTGTATCCAGTGAGCCCTTCGTAAATAAAGTTAGCCATAGAGATACCCATATTAAAAAAAATCCTACAAAGTCAGGCTCTGGTGAATTGGCGGTCATATAATGCCCCCATCAATACTGGTTTTAGCGATTCAGCAAACCAGTTTCAGAGAGTTGGTCAATCGGCTTATCGAAACCATATTAACAAAGTGACGTCATACAGGCATTTTAGTTTTAAATGCATTAATATGAGATAAGAATAACATTCTGAATGAATTTTTGAAATAAAAAATATATCAATGCTTAACGTGAAGAGAAAATTAAACTTAAACTTCACACACAATGTCATCTAACTCCCAGCTATTGCAATTTTAAATCATTCAAACTATTAAATAACTGATTTCTCCCGTGTCTAAATAAAAGGCAGTTTAATCGTGAATTGTGAACAAATGTTAACTTTTTCAAAGATATTACGTGCGTGCAAACTTTGTGGAGTAAAGAATAATTGGGCTATCCGCTAATTTTAATCGATAACTTTGGCGTGGAAGGCCTAGGGTTTCCATTATCTAATACCAAAATCGATGCCACGTAAACAAGTGGGTGGATAAACTTTCTATAGATTAATCCAATGAGAAGCACAGAACGGAAAACTTGTAAGATGTCATTTTGGCGATGGTTTATAACTTACACGGAACTATTACAATTATATGAAGTAATGAGTAATTACAAAATAACGAATGGTAAAATTAGCGTAATATTAAAAATAACTGATCAAAATATGACGATTGAAAAACTGACAAAACTACTATTTCAATTCAATTGTGTACAACACTTGCAAAATATACTACGCAACTATTTGCGCATGCGTGTTAAACGTATTTGTAAGTATTGTGCAGGGTTGCCACTTTGAACTGAAATCGTATTTTTGATGCCTTGGTGGATTGCCCCATTATTCTTTACTTAACCACTGCTGTTGGTTTTTAAATTTATTTCAATTGTATATTAGTTAATAAGTAAATATTTCGCAGCTGCCTGGAAATACGAATTACAATATTCAACGAGCTGATGTCGAAGGCAACAACGTAAATCTATACTTTAACGAGGTATGTATTGAAGAGGTTATTATTATTACTACATGACGAATTTTGCTAATTTAAAAATTGTGAACATTGTAGTTTATTTTTTGTTAATCTGAATACTCCTCATTGTTAAAATCGAATGACCGCTTTAACATGCATTACAATGTATCTATTTGTAGATCAGAAACGATGAAGAACATTTTGAGTTTAATGTTGAAATGGTGATTGAAGTTGATAACCCCCAGCCAGGATCGGCCAAAGTATTGGAGTACTATGCACCCGGTGAGTATATTTAAATAATTGGTTAGAAATCGGAAGGTATTAAAAAAATCAATTAGAAACCGAGTTAATATTATAAAATATTTTGTAAACTTTATTGCGAGTTTGTAATATTTACTTTTTATTGTAATAAAAAGTTAATTCTTTATGTCGCATCCCAAAATAACATTCAAAACTTGTTTGAAGGTTAGTTACAGAGATTTGCATATTGCAAATTTTAACTTCGCGTTGGTATTTTTAAATCGCCTATTGCTGTATGTAAGAAAATTGATCTGAAATAAATTGTGGTTTATAAAATCCTTTCTTCTAACCTGACTATTTGGGATTGAAAATAAAACTAAAGCACCCTTGGAAAAGGACACAACCAATAATATCCAATGTTTAGAATCAGATTAATTAACCGATTGCACCATTGAGAAACTGATGCGGTTTGTCCTTCAGTACATTAATAATTATCAGTAAAATGTTTGTTAAAATAACGCTGATAGATATAACGTTAAATTAAAGTGTGGTGATATATTTAATAAGAAACAGAAGCACTTTTACTCAGCCGAAAAGTATTTAAACTTGCCTTTTTTAGACATGCACAGAATCTGGCACACAATAAAAACATTTTTTATATTTTAAGTTGCCTTATTTTTTTAATTCAGTTTCTTATTGTTTCTGCTATTAAGCACCTTTAATCAATATGTTTTCAATAGGATCATTCATTACATAGTTCTTTATTCCTTATTAATAAAATTAGTTAATATGTTTTTTTCTTCTTTTCTTTACAGAGTATTCTGCTACCACAACATACAGCTTTGACTGTACTGAGTAAATATCTACAGTTACAAGACAACGTGTCTTTGTAAAAATAGACAATAACAAAACAAAAATCTTGGATATTTTATAAATCAATTATGTTTTTGAACACAATAAAACACAAATTTGATTGAAATTTGACAATGATTCTATCTAAATCACTTTTTATTTATGGTATCGAGTAGTTTTTATATCTGAATACTAATATACAGGGTGATTACAAAATAATATCACAATATCTCAGTAACCAAACAACTTGTGGCGTCATTCTACATATTGTCTGCTTAGAAGTAAAACCACCAAAGATTTACCAGTCATAGTTGGGGACTAAATAAAAGCGATAAACTTCGAAATGTGAATGACCTTGTGCTGGAGTCCAGAGAGTTTTCTTTATATATTGAGTTAAAGGCAATTTAGATGTCAGTTCACAGATGTAATATGTGACAGTTCACTTATTTAACTGAACAGGTAATTCAAAGTTTGTATCTTCTTTTAAATTTTTTTTGGTTGCTTGAAAATAAGTAACGTAAACATGGGTTACTTTGGCCCTGAGGCCCTTACTTTTACCCTTGTCCCAAAACGAAAAGATGATTGAACCATGCGTGGTACAAGCTGATTGCTTCAGGTTCGCATAGTAAAGGCCGATTTCGCCACGCCGTAGTATTAGTCAAACAAGCCTAATACTACGGCTTGGCGAAATCGCCCTTTCTTCAATAGAGTTCTAATATTCGCCGCCAAGTTACAACATTGCGGTTTTCATAATCCTGTTAAATACACGTGTTTCGTTGATGCCAAATTTCATTTTGTGAAAGGAATCCATTATACGTTTTAGTTTTAGGTAAGTACCAAATTTTAATGCCAATATCCTCTTGATTAAGAATATATAACAGGTTTTTGTTGAAATGTCGTGGTTTTTTGCTAAAATGCATAAGATCAAATAATAGTGTTGGTAACTCTTAAAAATGGGTTACTTTGTCTCAACTGGGTTAAAGTATCCAATATAACAAGTCATCGGACCATGGTTCAAAAATACGAGGCATCGTTCCCGGGTCTTTCCTTTGAGATAGGCCCCGAACCGTCGCCAATAGCCCACTGCGCAGCTCTAGTGCGACGTTAATTAACCAAACCAATATAACAAGTAGCAAAGCAGCCAAAAAGGCTTGATTTAACCCCGGGTACTCATAGTGGTAAAACTGACATCTGATGAGGAAAATTTGCTATTGAAATCAACTCCCCCAAAAACTGTAAAAACCCGATCTCTAAGGGATACTGTGGAAGAAGAAAATTTTGTAGTAGTTCCTTTGAAGGGAAAACCTTATCTTTGACTGGTTATAGTGTAGCAGAAACTGGAAAATGTTGTGGATTGCATGGAGCCTACAAAAAAGGTTTGGAAAAGGACAAATGAAAAATGCATCATCCTTTTCTGCAAATGGTTTGAAATCGCCCATCGAATATTTGATATAAAAGTGTGCGGTTGTTTTCGATTTATTTGTAAGGAAAAAAATAACAATGAAAGATTTGTCATAAGGGAAGTTACTAAGTTTAGATGTACAGTAAGTAAAATAAAATATCTAAGCTAACTTATCGTATACAAATTGAAAATGACAATTTTAATTTTTTTTTACTGGCATACATGCATACAACTATAACTATGTTCTTTTAACAAGTTTATATATTTTCACTGATTTTAATGGACTTTATGCAAGACCTGGTGTCGTGATTATACAATGTGTCATTTTTCTATATAAATGACGTCATACGCTAATGTTATTGATTGGTTGGGACAACGCGTTTCTTTATTCCCCAATTAGCTTATATTTAACAAAACATTTTAATCTCAAAACCAGATCGTCCATATAAGCTACATATGTGCTTTTTTGTTTCAGTTTGTGGTATAAGTCGAATTAAAGCTGCAAAAAAAACCCGGGGAGATTTGATGAGAAAAATTATAATTTTATTATCAACGTCTGAATGTCAAAAGCATGGTTACACAGGTTTTTTTTTCTGATATTTCCGAACATTTGCATGATAAGACTCATAGTAAAATATATTCTTCATAAAAATTCAAATTTGTCGACGACTAAAGCACAGTTTCACACATTCAATATCCCCAAAATAAAAATAGTTTATGAGAATTTAAAAAAAATATTATATCCTTTTCTCGTAAATAATTACGCGTTACGTGAAGATTGAGTACTTTATTTTCATTTTACGGTAACTGAACAACTATGTAATGCTCGCAAAGATTGAACTAATTCTAAAAGTGTAAAAAATCAGTATGTCACTGTCAAAAAAATAAATGTGCAGAAATGCGAATTTAGATAATGAGATAAATCTGATCGAGGTACAGTATATTGAGGTTGCGACGGGTGCCATCTCAGGTGTTGTCCTCGTCCTATTGACCTTTGATTTAGTAGCCAACTACGAATAGTATATCTGTGGTCTAAATATGCGTGAATTTACTTCTAAACCGACGATATCATTGTGAAGGTGACATTTTTAAATTGAATTTGGTTAGCCAGAAATATTTCATGTCCTTCATTGCATTACCAAAGAGTATGTTGTTTATTATCTGTTCGCAATAAAGATATGTATACAATAGAATGTGTTGGGTGTCAATGAATTTACCGAAAAGTGAAGTGGGTAAGACCGTCCAAGAGGTTAACACGAGTTTTTCCCCCAAAACGAAGTTCGTTCTATTTATAACTAAATATATCGTACTTATATCGTGCATTGATTTCGTTTACACTCATTTTTATTACTAGCATTCCCATGCGATAATTATCGCACAAACAATGACGAATCTTGGTCCAAAGTCGCGCTTGCAAGATAACATGTAAGAATCAAAATTAGTTTGGTTCGGTTGGTTTTGTTAATTAACGTCGCACTATATCTGCACAGTGGGATATTTGCGACGGTTCGGGGTCAATTTCGAAGGAAAGACCCGGGAACACATACACATTCACACACACATTCATACATGCACCTCGTTATTTTAGAACCATGGTCAGATGACGAGGAAACACCTGAACTGGCACCCAACGCCTTCAATAGACGTCGGGACTTTGGACCCCGACCCTATTTATCGTGCACCAGTCCCATATACACGCCAGATTAATTTGTTGGATGTTCTGGACGACTTTCTAGTATTTTTGTAGCGAAGCTGGCAACCCTCCGATCGCAAGATCACTACTTTTTTACTTTTCTATGTCAAGTCCATTTTCCGGATTCGAACCACCAATCCTCTGATTAGTAGCTGAATGCCTTACCAACTGCGCAACTGGGGCTCCACGTGTTTTTGAACCATGGTCAGATGACGAGGACAACACCTGAACTGGCACCCAACCCCTTCAATAGACGTCGGGAATTCGGACTCCGATCAGATTTATCGTGCACCAGTCCCGTATACATGCAAATACTAGAAAGTCGTTCAGAACATCCAACAAATTATACTGGCGTGTATATGGAACTGGTGCACGATAAATCTGATCGGGGTCCAAAGTCCCGACGACTATTGAAGGCGTTGGGTGTCAGTTCAGGTGTTGTCCTCGTCATCTGAACATGGTTCAAAAATACGAGGCATCGTTCCCGGGTCTTTCCTTCGAGATAGGCCCCGAACCGTCTCCAATAGCCCACTGCGTTATTTTAAACGAACCAAACCCGTATACATGCCGATAATTTTTTTTAATCTTTTTATTTTACTTTTCTTAGTCAAGTCCGTCAAGCAGGATCGAACCAGGAACCCTTTGATTAACAGCTGACGCCTTTATCCATTCGGCCACAGTGGCCTGAATTAAAATTTGAATTGAATGAACAGATACCATCGGAAAGGTTTGGTTTGGTATTATTAATTTACGTCGCACTAGAGCTGCACAGTGGGCTATTGACGACGGTTCGGAGCCTATCTCGAAGGAAAGACCCGGGAACGATGCCTCGTATTTTGGTCAGATGACGAGGAAACACCTGAACTGGCACCCAACGCCTTCAATAGACGTCGGGACTTTGGACCCCGATCAGATTTATCGTGCACCAGTCACGTATGCACGCCGTTAATTTTTGCGGATGTTCTGGACGACTTTTCTAGTATTTTGCAGCGAACCCCTCCGATCACAATATCACACTACTTTTTACTTTTCTTTGTCATGTCCATCGCCTGGCATCGAACCAGGAACCTTGGTATTCCCAGCTGACGCCTTTAACCGCTCGGCCACGGAGGCCTTCCATCGGAAAGGAATTGGAGTAAATACTTTTGTTAAAAATTTGAGGATTCTTGTTTCGTCAAATGTCACGTAATTCAACGACGAAACGATTGTCAAAAATTTACGAAATCAATAATGATGATCGCAGGATCATCAGGAATGACTGTTATTTTTGAGAGTGTTTGTGACAGTCATGAAAAGAAGGTATTCAACAATATCGAGACTAGAGAGAGTGAGAGCGCCTTTTCGTTTAATCAGAAATTTTTAAGGTAACTTTAAAAAAAAATTAACAATTGGAAGTAAATTTTTTTTTCTAAATTTCAGTACTATTTTTGATACGTTATTTTGCCAGTGAATAATGTATATAAACTCTATAGAGCTATCAATTCATAGTCCTACTTTTGAAGCCTGAATTTTTATAGATAAAAGTCGACAAGAACATAAGCTATGCAGCATGCATAGCCAGTATGTCCATAATACGCACATAATCTTTTAAATGTTTAATAGAAAATAAAGATTTTACAGTTTTAAAATATTATGTGTGGTACGTTGAAATTTCACTCCATATTACGACTAAGAGGCCTCCGTGGCCGAGCGGCTAAGGCGTTCAGCTGCTAATCCGAGGATTGGTGATTCGAACCCGCGCGATGGACTTGACAAAGAAAAGTAAAAAAGTAGTCATCTTGCGATCGGAGGGTTGCCGGCTTCGCTACAAAAATACTAAAAAAGTCGTCCAGAACATCCGCAAAAATTAACGGCATGTATACGGAACTGGTGCACGATAAATCTGATCGGGGTCTAAAGTCTCGACGTCTACGAAAGGCGTTGTGTGCCAGTTCAGGTGTTTCCTCGTCATCTGACCATGGTTCTAAAATAACGAGGTGCATGTATGAAGGTGTGTGTGAATGTGTTCCCGGGTCTTTCCTTCGAAATAGACCCCAAACCGTCGCCAATAGCCCACAGTGCAGCTCTAGTGAGACGTTAATTTAACAAAACCAAACCATATTACTACTAAAGTTAGTACATAATATCAAAATATTCACAAGGAATAAACAAACGCACATTTCAATTAAATATTTGTTTTGAACGATTATTATTGCGATGGTTATTGAGCATCAATCAGTCGTTAATAAGAATGTTGAGGAAAATTGTCTAATTAAATGAAATCGATAAATAACACCAGCTGTGCGTTAACCTTTCAATTGAATGGCAGGTTTCAAAACACACAAACCAGAAAAAACAATCTAAAGATAACTAAGACAAAACTACCCATAAACTATATAGCATTTTATCTGATCCCAAAACTGATGACCATCTATAGCTCCATCATTGAAACCACGTGATATAAGGAAATGCCAATTCATTCATGCGCCAATATTACTTGACAGGCCTTGGCGACTTTAAGAACTAAAGGAGATCGAAGTATTGTAATATGATTTTGTGTTTAATTTTGTATTTAAATATTTTTTTTGAACGAGTACGTTTTACGTTTTTATGTAAAAAATTGACCATAAGCGAAGTTCTTTCAATTGTTATTTTGTATACTTCAATAAGAAAATATGAACAATAAAACCTGAGAAATATAAAGAGTTTCGCTTCTTCGAGTATTGAATACAAATAAAATATTTTCGTTTCGTTAATGAAGAGGAAATATTTAGTGCATATTGTTTGAAAATAAGTAAATACGTACATATATGTTAAGAAGTTGAATACGGACAGAACTCCTTATCACCAAAAGAGAAGAAAATGCGCCAAATTTGAAACTCCTGCAGATGTCTGAACGCCAAATGTGGCAGCGCTATAACCACGTGATGTGGATTTTTCTTTTCAATGTTGACACCGCGGCCTTATGAGAGTCTGGTATTGAAGGCGCTCTCTATTTAATATTACAACTCTCTGAGCTCAACGCTTAAAGTCGCCCATGAATTTCCAGGTTTTCTAACAAGACACACACATTTAAATAATTTAACTTAATTAACTTAACAGTTTAAATTTAGAATACTGAGGTAGTTTTTTTAATGAAACTAATGGTATTAGCAGGTATCAGAAAATATATTGTAATACGTTCTAAGTAATTAAATTAATTCTTTAGTAAATTACTGTATTAGATTGTTATAATAAAAATTTGTTTTTATAATATGTTTTGTATTACTAATAAAGTTCTTTTATTATTAGAAAAAATTCCCTCGGCTTTATCACATAAATATCAGTTTAAGAACATCTTTAATTCTATATTTGTATAAATCTTTTACTTACGAGTTTTAGTTTTAAAAACAAACAAAAAATTAATGTTTTACAAAATTTAATTATATATCTATGGAACTTCCTATTATTGTGATCTATTAATAAATTTGTTTTATTGATTATTCAATAATGCATATTCATAAAGAAATATAATGGAGAATTTAATTAAATTTTGTGATTGTTAATTTTTTATAATGATTTCAGCAATCTGTAGGCAAGGGCAATTTTTCTCCAAGAAATAGACTCATTAATAATTAACTCTGAAAATTCAATGAATTATTTCGGGAAATTGATTTCAAATTTGCATCTATAAATTTAATTAAATTGGGGTGCTTTTGAAGAAAATATTTAAATTGATTTTGAATAGGTAATGCAACTTATTTTTTCGAATCTGAATAATCGAATTTTACGAAATCTTGTGGTAAATTTCAAAAGAGTGACATTATGGGGAAATATTGATGAAATAATTAGCTCTTTACAAAATTATATTTCATTCTTTTTGGCAATTCATCAAATTTAATTACAACCATACAACTAAAAGTACTCGAGTAATCTCTATATGAATTATGGAATGGAAGAATTCCATACACATCCCATAAATCCCAATCTTAAATTACTGCTTCTTTCCCATTAAAAAAAGTCAGCAAAATTTTTTATCAAAATTGTAAAATTAAAGGGTTCTTCGAAGACTTAATAAAGGAATTTGAAACAAAATAACGTTAGTTTTTTTTAAGTTTTAAATTAAAAAAATTAAAAATTTATTATTATTTTTAAAATTTTAAATAGCAAATATTTTATGCTAAACGCAAAAAAAACATTTTAAGAATCTGTATTTGCCCTTCAATAATTTCAATACTTCAGAATTGAAGTTTTTTTTAAGATTATTTACAGGTATTATGCAGGAATTTAAAACAAATTTTTTTAATTTAATTATTAAAAAAAATTTAAGTTTTTTGCTATAAACCTTAATATTTTCATTTTGGTGAAAGCGGTAGCCCCGCACTTTTTTCGGATGTTGTCCCCGCACTTTTTTAATATTGCACATTTTAAAACTAATTAACAAGTCAATTGTTTTACGGCATTGCCTAACCAAGGAAAATTTTTGAACCCAATCATCCCACCACCACAGGCATTAAGGGAAAGGGGGGGGGGAGGGGGTTCAGGAGTTTCAAACCCCCTTTCATTGAAAGTCAAGTGAAATTTTTTTTGAACGAATGTTATATAGTTATTCTTTAAAAAAAATTCCACATTTTAAAACTAAAATAATTTTTTTATCTAAATTGAGCAGCGTCGTTTTCAGATTTCCAGACAGAGAGCTACTAGCATAATTCATTGATTGGCGCCTCACATTTACTCATTCTGGGTTTTTTTTCGAAAAAGAAATAGCATATCTTTACATAGAAAATGCAACTGTTTGGCCTTCAATTCAAAAAATAGATCAAATCCCCTGCTTTTATTTATGTCTATCTGATACATTAAAATAGTATTCGGTCTTAATAAAATGCGTTAAATGAGATGTTTATTGCGTAATCTATAGGCCTGTAGATAGGTGGGTAGGGGTTGTCATGAGTTTGCCATTAATGTCCTTGATCTTCGCCTTTTTAGCAAAATGACGCGAATTGTGCGAAATTCAGTTTTAAATTACTTCAATAAAAAGAACAAATGTGAAGTTGAACATGACAGCAGCAGTAACACAAGCCCTACCGTTTCCATTCAAGAAAGCTTGTCTGTTTGCAATCTACGCCACGGAATTTTCAAAATAGCGCAAGTATACGTTTAAAGATACCATTATCTTGATTTGTAACATTTATATATCATATTTCGAAATCTTTTACATCATTCATATTATGCGATTGTACTTCAATTTAATTTAGCATTAATTTTTACATTTTTTAATTTAATTTCAAATTATTATTGGAAAATTAATTCGAATTTCAGTAATCATTGATATTCGTAAATTTCGACTATTATTGGACTTCATCAAAAGCGTAACGAGGGTACAGTTTAATTTAACCGTGAATAAATATATTTAAAAAACTTTTGTTTAAAGATTGATTCATTCATACACGGATGAGATGTTTTTGCTTTTCCCAAAATATCCATTAAAAAGAATAGTAATAATAATTCGACAATGAGATCTTGTGATATTATTATGATTTTAGTTTAGATTTTTACAAACCCGAGTTGGGAAAATGTATGCCCAAAGAAAATTTATATTATTAGCAAATGATAGGGAAGATTATAAATTGTCCAACTTGTAAGATTAAATTTATATCAGACCTCTGAACGGACACTGCATTGTAACATGCGTGCAATAAACCAATACTTTTGAGAGAACTGTTTAATATTACCTAATTTATAAAAAAGTTGAGAATGTCGATAAGCTGGAACTGGGAATTTTTAGCACTGTTGAGTTGGGAATTTCGATCGTTAAGTTTGATTTGGTTAAATAACGTCGCACTAGAGCTGCATATTGGGCTTTGCCGACGATTCGGGTTCGGGGCCCATCTCGAAGGAAAATCCCGGGAACAATGCTTCATATTTTTGAACAATGGTCAGATAACGAGAACAACACCTGAGCTGGGCATCCGGCGGCGTTAAGCCGGAAATTTTGAATCGTTAAGTTGGGAAATTTTTTAATCGTTACCAAACAGATATTACAAGGAATCTCAAACTATAAATTTGTTCTTTAAATTTATTTCATAATTAGGGAGTGATTTATGAATTTTAAAAATAGTTATTGACAATTGTTAAATATAATTAATGACAATGATAACTGTTGATGTTGTTTATCTGCCAACGTATTCCTGTTTACTTGAACGAAAATTAATAATTTTTTAAGGAAAAAAAAAGTGGTGGTTGGTTGGGAGAGATGTTTGTTGATTTTTGTGGGGTTAAGGATTTCTTTCCCCTCTAGGTGAGGGGGGATATATGCCAGATGCCTAAAGAAATTCGTTGCTCAGTCACTGAACTCCCATGAAATCTATACCTACGTGCCTGCACTATTATAAAGTTTGCAACTGTAAGTATTTTTCTCTAGGTCCCAAAAGTCACACCAAAAATGTAGGATTGTAAACGCTGCTGGAAGTTTCCTAGGGATTAAAAGGGTGAGGAGAGAAAATTTCCCCCATTTCTTTTTCAATACTGATATAAATGGAAAGGATAGCTATCCCTTTGGAGGTCGGTCAATAAGTATGTTAATTAGATTCTTTGCAACAGTCCGTATCCTTCCAAAAACAATTGGGAAATAATCGGTAATGGGTTAATAATCGGCCTGGGCGTCTCGCACTTATTTTAAGTTAGTATCCTTTCCTACTACTTATAATAAAACAATTCTTATTTGATTGTTTACAAAATTAATAAATCATTGCAAACAGCAGAAATAAGACATCTAAAAAATAAAATTAGATTACTTTACATGTTTTTTTTAATCCGGTTTGTTTTTATTGCACATATTTTTATTAATATAAGGTTTAAAGTAAATTGATTCGCAGATATCAATAAATCGATATTGAGATTACGATTAAAATGATGATTTCAGAGAATTAATTTTTCTTATCGCAGATATGTGCAAGATAGGATAGGTTTCCCCAGATTTTATCAAATAGATGACAACGTAAAAACATCGTGTCTGTTATGACGTCAAAAGTTTCATTTGGGTAAATATAGCGGTAAACTGTTATTGCCCTTCAATTGACGTTTTTTTTTTTTAATTATTTGTTACTGTTTATATCTTATTAATTCCGATACATTACTTAAAATGTGTGTCCATTAAAATATATATTTATAAGATTTTGGTATCACATTGTATATCGCATTAGTATTGAAACATTTTGGAAGAAAATAGGGTAAACTTATTAAACATTGAGATTAATTGAGAATACCAATTTACTAATTTAATTTTGAGAATGCCAAAAGCGTTTTACTTCAACACGAGAAAGGTATCAGTAGCGATTCGACGATGACCGTTGTTCATCTAAACGACATATTCTGTTCGTCTAAACCAGTGGTCGGCAAACTTATTAGTCAACAGAGCCAATTATCAACAGAACAACGATTGAAATTTCTTTTGGGAGCCAAATATCAACAGAACAACGATTGAAATTTCTTTTGGGAGCCAGATATCAACAGAACAACGATTGAAATTTCTTTTGGGAGCCAAATATCAACAGAACAACGATTGAATTTTCTTTTGGGAGCCAAATATCAACAGAACAACGATTGAAATTTCTTTTGGGAGCCAAATATCAACAGAACAACGATGGAAATTTCTTTTGGGAGCTAAATATCAACAGAACAACGATTGAATTTTCTTTGGAGAGACACATTTTTTAAACTTAAAATATATAGGTAGATACATTGTTATTAACTTAATTAGGGTACTCCTAAGCTGGCCTTTGCTAAAATCATCCTCAATCTGATTGAGGTACGTTCGCTGAGATCAACCCCTTCCAACTCTTCCATCCACACTCGTCTTGTATTTCGTCTATCTCCTTTCGTTCATCCTCTCTATATGTCCAAACTTTCTTAACATACCTTTCTCAATCATAACAATAACTGACAAACACTAATGTGAACAATTGCTTTGCATCTCATTGGAAAGTTTGGGTAAGTCAAGTTCGTATGTTGTTTTTAATTTTTGCCACGAAGTTTCAACCCGCCAGCCCGCCCGCACGTGGTATTTTGTGGAAGAGCCACACTCAAAAGGCCAAAGAGACGCATGTGGCTCGCGAGCCGCAATTTGGCCGACCACTGGTCTAAACCACTGATCTCTAACTGTAACGTCTGGATTGGGCAAGGCATTTTGTTGACTTGAAGCCAATGTGGAAGCAGCCATTCTGTACCTCATTTGCATTGCTACCGCATTATATCGTAAGTTTTTCATGTTAAAATAAGCCGACATATTTTTCAAAAAAGTTTTTTTTTCAATTTTTTTAAATCCATTTAAAATGTAATCTGCTATTAAAATAGAAAGTCATTTGAAAGTCCAATTGGTTAGAAAGCAAGAGCAAAGAATATTTGTTTGGCAATATAAAAATTAATTTTATAAGAAGAAAATAAAATATTTATATGCATTTAATATTTCTACAATGCTATGATATTAAAAAACACCACTAAATCACTTTACAAAAATTGGGGTACAGTATGGCTGCTTCCACATTGGCTTCCAAGCGCCCATAAAAGAAACAAGTTTTGAGCCGTCCAGAAGTTACGGTTAGAGTTCAGCGGTCTAACCGATAAACTGCTACCTTTCTCAGGTAAAATTTTGACGTACAAAACGGAATTAAGAATTGGTCGAGATGTTACTCACTTTTATAAAAACAAAATACATACATTCAGAAAAAAAAATACTTATTTTGACAAAAAAAATATTAAGTAATATTTTTTTTAATTATTATTATTATCGACTGATTTCAAAGAATATCTTCGTTTGGCGCCAAAATAATAGCCCTATTGCATCGGAGTCGCCAGATGTTCTGAGTGGACGTTTTGGCCAACGCCCAAAATGTCCGCCTGGTTCTGTTGATCAAACGTATGTGTGTTTGGTGTCTTAATTCAATGTGCAGTACCAACTGAAGGTCAACAAATATAATATTTTTAAAAGTTTCATCGATAATAAATAGTTTGAAAAGGAAATGAAAGACATTTTAACTTTTTTGCTTCTTCTGAGAATCTGATATTTGTAATGAATGGTCTTGACGACGAGAGTTTCATTTAAGGGGGTCCGATACCCAAAATTCGCAAAAAAAGTCATTTTTTTTTTATATTTAAAAAATAATATTCAAACTTATCTTAATAACTCACAAAAAACTGCTTCAAAAAATTCCTATTACTTTTTTAGTTATGAATGTTTTAATGATGTGTTCCTATAACATAGTTGTATCGTATGTAAACTTTAAAAGCAAATATCTCTGTTCGTGGTTTTGAAATTTAATGAACACTAAAAATGCTAAGGCTTTTTTACTATTATACTTAAAATCATAATTTTTGTGTGTATAGCAAGATAAATATATTTTAAATAGATGTATGCATTCAGATTTCCTATTTTTACCATAATTTGTTTTTTAAAACCACTTAAAATGGAATTTTATTTTTTTTCGTCAATTTTTTTTCCAAAAATTTCTAATATATTTTATTTTTTTAAAGTGATGTATCTGAATCAAAAAATGAATGCATACATCTATTTACATATTATTCAAGATCTTAAATAAAAAAAATTGCTTTAAAATATTGAAAAACAAAAAAGGAGTAGGAATTTTAAAATTGATAAAAAATTTACTAAAATTTTAATTTAAAAATAAATGTGCAATTTAAAAAAAAAAGGAGCGTCTTAAAATGGTTTTTTATGCATATTTAGAAAGAGAAAAAAAATTGGAATGTACAAGTATAAAAATAAAGAAAAAAATGTCGAAGGTATCGGACCCCCTTAAAACTAAAATAGTTGCGTTTCAATATATTCTACGTTTGAATAAAAAAAATTATCAATAACTCATTGCATAAAATGGTGGTTATGTCGATCGTGCTATTAATCATGAGTTCATAGCGGTGATATAAATATATCTACAAACTTCAAATTGTTGTTTTTGTTCTGATACCTGATCTGTCGTTCTGTGTTTCAGTTAAAATTTTTCGTTTAAGTTTACAGTCGTAGCAGAATAAAGAACTGATTCTTAAGAAACCCGATTTAACGTGGTTTCTAATTGTTTGAATGTTTCAGAAGATATAATAAACCCTTCTTTTGCTCATCTGTAACTTCTTTGTTTATAGATATAATATATAAGCGATTTGTTTAAAATATAAGCGAAGTAGTTGGTAAAATATTACGTTTATTATGCTAATACAGCAAAAATTTATACAGACAAACAATGACCATCGCCCAACATTTTATAACCGCCCTATCATTTAAGTATTTCTAAAAAATGACTGACTATTAACAATTTACATTTATTTTATAAGACATTTTTATTTCTTCAATAACCATTCACTTATACTTCATGAAAGGTTAAAGAAAATAAAAAGTATTGCTACTGAATCCAGAAATGAACCGACTTTGTTATTTTAAGATAACCGTGTTGAGTTGTAAAAGAAAAAATCTAATGTAATTTCCTGGCGTACAAAATGTGTTAAAAGGTAAAATAAAATTCGACGTTGCACACTAAATTAATTATTTTTTTCCGATATATTTTTATACACCTGAGAATCCTGTTTCTAAAGTAATTATTAACAATAAAATTAAAATATTAAGTAATCGAACTATTCTAGAAGCTTCAAAAGATAATCCCGAATTTTTTAAAGTGTGATGTTTGATTCAGACTTTTTACTATTTGATTTGTTAAAATATAATTACAGTATTTTATCTTTCAAATAGTTTCAAAAGGAAATGAAAGAAATTTGAACTTTTTTTGTTGCTTCTGATGTCTCGAGTTATGTAATGAATAAACTTTACCATGAGAGTTTCATTTAAAACTAAAATAGTTGCTTCTAAATATATTTTGCGTTTGAATAAAATTTGGCATCACTATAACTCATCGCATAACATTTAATTGCCAAATCTATTATTATTTTATCAAATTCAAACGCGTCACTAGAAAACGGTATTAGTATCTCATTGAAGTATCTTAAAGATAAATAATTTTATATTAATTAAAATATTAATGTTAGTTTAATTTATAATAAAGTGGAGAAAGATTATTTTAAAAATAATATTGGAATTAAAAAAAAATCCGAATACAATAGGGTCGATCACAAAGAATGATTTGAAATTAAAATATCGGTTTTCCCGTCTTCTACGCACTTTAAAGATTTTCAAAAAATATTTTTTTAAATGATTTTTAAAATATGTATGCTAATATTATTTCTTAATAAATAACAACGCTACAAAAAGACTAAATATTGGGTGTAATTGTGCCAGATGAGCTTTACTTGAAATGTCATTATAGCAGATTATAGTTTTGGTTTGGTTAGTTAACGTCGCACTAGAACTGATAGCAGATTATAGAAATATATAATTGGTAACAACAGAAGTATGATAAACAAGTTTTTCCATGTGAAGCTTCGCACTCCCATCCATGCCCCATACGTGCTTAGCTTTATTTCAGGATTTTATACGTTTTAATACATTGTTTCCTATTGAACGATACCAAATTTATGTTATTCATGCTACTTTATACCGAAGTTTTAGTGGTGTCAAATGGATCACCCTGAATGCTTAATATGTATTTAATGAGGTGATATAACATGGTGTTCCATGTCAAATATATAGAACTCACGATTATTGACAATATAAATGACGTTATAATTGGGCACATTACTGAAAACATTTATTTTGCCTAACATTTATTTGAAAGCTATATGACGAATTTCTACAAAACCGTCAAAAATTCATCTTTTCTTCGAAAGCCACATTGTCGACCGTGCGCCTGCCCTTTGTGACCTAACATTGCAATATTGCTGCAACATCACTTTGTGGCAATGGGGATTTGTGCAACAAGTATGTTTTGTTTGAAGTGCAATATTGCAAACTGTATGAAAAATCTATTACATGGAAGGCGAATAGGTATAGTTTTTGTATTCAAGCATCTATTCATGCACGAATGCATTAAGATAAGATAAATAATATAATTTGGTTTGGGATTTTAAAAAATTATAATGTTAAACATAATATCGATATAAAAAATATAGTTGAAGAGTAAAGAATATAGTTCAAAAGTGACTTTGCTCTTAAGGGGTCTAGACCAAAATCTCAAAGGGGAAAAAAATTACCGTTATTTCTTTTAAAATTCTATAAACGTTCCTGGTTAAAATTACATAAAATATGTAGCTCTAATGATACTTAAACTTTCAGCATCTGGGTTTTAGTAAAATAACATCTGCGCTGTAATCGAGTTACACTAAAACTTCAAAGTCTTTTTTCTCTGTGATACGTTTTTCAAACAATTATATTTAAACTAACTTAGGTTAAAACTTCTTGTAGTAATTGGATGAACAGTTCTTCATAGACTACCAAAGCCTTTTCTTTACTTTGTCTTTAGCAATCGTGTATTTATTTTTTATGCTGTTTTTATGAATATTTGGGAGCAAATACACTTTCTTACTAAATTGTATTTCAATGTTTAAGTTAGTAGTTCTGGGAACAGTAGACTTCGCAAAAAAAAATACTAATAAAAATAAATAATTAATTTAATAATAATTAATTTAATAATAATTAATTTAATAATAATTAATTTAATAATAATTAATTTAATAATAATTAATTTAATAATAATTAATTTAATAATAATTAATTTAATAATAATTAATTTAATAATAATTAATTTAATAATAATTAATTTAATAATAATTAATTTAATAATAATTAATTTAATAATAATTAATTTAATAATAATTAATTTAATAATAATTAATTTAATAATTAATTTAATAATTAATTTAATAATTAATTTAATAATAATTAGTTTAATAATAATTATTTTAATAATTAATTTTAATAATAATTAATTATTAAAAAAACACATAAGTCGATTTTAATGACTTAAAAGAACATTCCTGCCAAATTTGCAGAAAATCGAATCAAGCGTGTGATCGTGACTTCATAACAAAAACGCATTTACAGACAAACATACGAAGTGCCGAAAAGTCGATTTAAAAAGTAGGACCCCACTAACGCCCGATCAATAATGGAAATTCTAAGGTAACAAAAGATATATTTTAATTTTCTAATCGCATAATAATGATATTTCTAAAGTTGACAATAGCCGTAAAAATGATCTTTTTGTTATATAAAACTGGCTGTTTGGCTGCGCGTTGCTAGGAAACACATTAAAACATATACATTAAAAAAAAAGACCTGTCTGCGACCGACTGAATTATAACAACTCGTTATGGATCGAAGTAATATATCTTTTAAGATATTTCTTTATGCAATATTTCTAAAAAGTAAAATTAATTTCAAAAACTAAATGGAATTGTACAAATTCGAATCTGATGATACAAATCGATCCTCAAGACTGAGGTACAAGTGTTGAGGTCGAGTAGTACTTAGAGGAGACTGTTGTACCTCAGGACCGAGTTGTACTTTGGGTCACTTTTTAAAAATCTCATTCGGTAAATACTTGGCTATCGTTGTTTTTTCATTTTAATCCACAAAATCTCTGTCTACCTTTATTTTCCTTCATTTATAGGTATTAATTATATATTCTTAGTTTCTAAATATATTTTTTCAAAATCTTCACAGGAATGATGAATGATACAAGACCAAAGCAGTTTGTCTATTGGCTTCCAAACTAGGACACACAAGGTTTTTTTTAGTAGTTATTAGTTATGTTGATAAAGTAAATTATAATATATAAAATCTGTGAGCTTCCCTCTTGAGAGTTACAAACATCTGACTGTTTTGAATCAAATCAATACAGTTCTAGAGAAAATCTAGCGAAGTTGAAGTAGCAGATGTTTTAGTTTTTTTTTATCCAGTTAAATGCTTCCTGGATTCTAGTGGAATTGCATACAAAGTTTTAAATTATTGCTGCTTTGATTGGTCTAATTTTAATACTTTACTCCTCGTGTTTTATTTTTTAAGATGATAATTTTAATTTTTTTATTCAATGAAAAATAGTACTTTAAACATTAAAATAAAGTATTTTTAATTACAATTCGTGTAATGTATTAAAATGTGAGTTTTAATTAAATTGAAGTGGTTTTTAATTAAATTAAAGTGACTTTTAATTAAAATAAAATGTAATATTTAAAAAAAAAGTAAATAAAACGTACGTTTAATTATTACAAAATATAAAAATTAAAAGTTTTATTTATTAACTGAAAATATTTTGACGGAACAAAATCTTTAAAATCTACTATACAGGTAACAGAAGTGAGACGACAAACCATGTTTATCTTTCTTTTATTGGCGAGGTTTTCGTTGATATTCAATTCTTATTTTTATAATTTGGTGAAATGACATTTCACGTAAAACTTTTCTGGTCGTGCTCCAGCACAGCCACACTCGAAGTTTTTAAAAACATCTTTATATTTTGTGGGAATATTTTTAAAAAAAATTATATGTGTTAACTTTCTTTCGGCTGTAAATTATAATTTTACAAAGTCTCATCGAAATAGTTTCTTTAGTTTCCGAAACATGATAAAAAAAAAAAACGCAATCCCGCTGCAATTTCATTAACATAAGTACAACTTCAACAAAAAATAATTTTATACCATACATCCGTCACAACCCATAGAGTTACATTATAAAATAAACAAATCCTTTAAGCACTGCAATACGCCAGACCGAAAAACCCCCGAATCGCGTGATAAGAAAAACTCACGCAACGAGTTCTTCCTTTGTTAACAGCCTGCGAATGACGTCACACACATTTCCGACCGTTGCCACCCGTCGATGGGTAAAAGTCGCTTCGTGTTTATATTTCGTCCACTTCGAAACCCGACATCCACCGAGTGAGAACTTGCTCGCGACGAAAGCGAGCTTTGGAATCAGTTGATAAAAATTGCGTGTGATCTTCGAAAAAGGGTGAGTGATTCATTTTTGGTTAATCTATTGAGTTGAATCAGCTGGAATTGTTACTTATCTGCGTGCGGTTAGTTTGGGGAAGCGAGACGGGTGATGTTTAAACATCGTGTCGAATGATTTTTTGTGTAGAAAAAGAACAAGCGGAAAAATCGGTTTGTTTCGTGTTTGTCATATTTTAATGTTGTCTGTATATTTTATGCTTGGCTATAATTTGTTGCAACATTTGTATAAGAACTGGATCATATGATTTTTTAATAGAAGAATAAAGTGCTTAGAATTTACAATAGCAACCAACAAGAACAGTTCACTATTAACAAAATTTGCTTATTCGCATTCAGTTCTTCGAAAAATTCAATCATACGTCCTTTTACAAACTATCTATTTGGGGTTGTTAATGATTATAAATTGTCAACAAATAAAAGTTATTCGTATCCTATGTAAAAATTTCTGTTATCGCCGATATGTTATCGAATATTTAATTGTTCATTATTCCCAATCATTTACACATATTTTTAAAATTATTGTTGTAATGTTTCGAAAATCCCTAAACTATATGATAATGTAATAGAAGGAAAAAAAATGCTTATGATTAACAATAACTTTCAATAACAAGAATTAACTAAAAGTAAAATTTGACTATCAGCCTTCGTTTATTCCGAAATCTCAATCAATCGTGATTTTACAAATAGAACCATTGTTGAATTATTTTGTCGGATAGGAATTATATATAACAGAAAATAAAAATTATTAAATAGTATACGAATACAATATTTCCAATCATTAACATAAGTATTTTTTAAATTGGTGTTGCAATATTTCGAAAATTTCCATATGAACAGCCTTCATTTATTCCGAAATCTCAAACCAATCGCGATTTTACAAAAAAACCTTTTTGAGGTGTTTCATCGGATATAAATAACGGAAATAAAAATTATTCTGATTCTATACAAATTTCTTTTGATGCGTATATGTGATCGAATAGTATATAAATGCAATATTTCCAATCATTTACTTATGTATTTTCAAAATTATAGTTGCCATATTTCGAAAAACCTCGAGCCATATAAATATCTAATACAAAACGTTATTTATGGTTACCGGTCACTTTCAACAACAAAAAGAGGTAACTAAAAATAAAATCTGATTATCGAAATATTATTAATCAATCAATCTTCATTTTACAAGGAACCATTTTAGCGGTTATAAATTATATATAACAATTGCAAATTATTCTTAACTTGTATGTTATTTTCTGTACATACCAATAGGTTACGGAATATAGTGGACGTAACCAATAATGTACTTTTCTTTTCATTTATTTTCTGTAATCTTGATACTCACTGAATCATATGATTAGGTATCTAACCAAGTAAAAAGTACTATTTATGATTAACAACCAAAAACAACAAAAATGCTTGTATCGTTAAATAAAAATAAATTTTGATTATCCGATTCGTTATTCGCAAATCTCAACCAATCGAGATTTATTTTGCACACGATTTGATATAATAGATATTCAATATTTAAAAAATTTACTTGCATATTTTATTAATTTGGAGATATTTCGATAATCACTGAATCATATGAATTTCTAAAAAAAAACGTTTTGTAGATTAAAAATAACTTTTATACACAAGAAAAGTTTACTAAAAATAAAATTTAATTAACCACACAAAATTTAAAAATCTTTAAAAATTTATAAAAAGATATTGGGATATTTCAAATCTACAATTCTGAAAGAAAAAAAAAAGATTTTTTGAAGAAATTGATTTTCTGGGAACCCTTAAAATTATCTTTATAATCAAGGATTCCCGAAAGTCAATTTCTTCAACAACAAAAAAAAATCCAGATTTTTTCATGATTGTAGACATTTTCATTGTTGAAACATCACAAACACAAATAAGGCATGGCATGTCTTCGAAATAAATACATTGACAATTTTCGATCCCTCTGATCTGACAAGGAAATAACCATAAGCCTATTCTTTTCTTTTTGCAAAGGAGTTAAAATAAAATTTTCGTATTTGCCGTCTTTTAAAATGAACTAAAAACTTTTATTGAGATAATTTTTAAATTATACCTCACCTCAAATTGTGAACTACGGAAGAAGATATTTCGGAAGTTCTTCAACAAAATAATTACATTGGCTAATACATAATAAATATACATTAAAAAATAAATGTAATTTACAAAAGCACACTGCAGAAAGTGTATATATTACAAAATATTTTAAAAATTAAGTACATATAAAATAGACTTGTTTATTTCAAACTCAAATTGTATAACTCAGATAAACAAACTCTATTTCAAAAATATTCTAGGGCGATTACACATATTCAAATCGAATTTTCACTTATTATTTAAAAAAGATTCCATTGTTTTTTAATTTAGTTTCATACTAAGTGTGATATAGAGTTTAGATGTAGTTTTATCCTGGTGTATTATTTTTGTGTTTAACCGAATATGTAACAAAATTAATCACCCAGAAGCAATGTCAGATATTTGATGTTTATTTGACGACCACGGCATTTATATTTATAAGACTGTATTTATGTACGAGAACTGTTATTTATATTTGAAAGACTGTATAATTTTGATGGATTTCAACTTTTATTTTAAGGCTGAATAAATTCCTTAAAAAGAAAATTCTAATTTGACCCAATTAATAAATTAGTAACCAAGTTCAAAGTCTGAAGCATATTTGGAGACATATTAATCTAACAATCGACTACATACTCCGTGGTTATTTCACGATTGCAAACCACGGATATCTATGTCGTTGATAGTTAAACAAAGAATTTCAAGAATTCCTTAAAATAAGCACACAAATCAGTATGAGGCCTTACAATATATAATAAACTTTTATTAGGATAAAAATAATTATATTAATTATATTATACCATCTTTTATGGCTATCAGTAAAAAAATCAATCTAAAAAATGTGTGTCTTAAGTTTCACCATAATTGAATTCACGCTCTAGTAATGTAATTCATGCTCTGATAATCTAATCAAAACCAAAAATGGTGTCTTATAACAAAGAATAAGTTTTTATTCATATTAATAGTTATTCAATTCCTATGACCAGAAAATTAATGTTTAATATATTGTCGGTTGGCTGAATCAACTAGAGCTGCACAATGGGCTATTGGAGAATAGACTATGGCTTACAACTATAGTCAGATGACGAGAACAATACCTAAGTTGGCACCCCACACAACTTGACGTATAAATGAGGATGTTTGGACTACGGCGGATTTAATATGCACCAGTCCAGCTCTATACGGCGGATTAGTTTTGGTGTAGAACGGGAATGAATATGGCAACCCTCCTATTGCGTTATTAACCGTGCAACACACTCGCGCTCCTAAATGCAATGTGAATAGAATTAGAGATGAGAGAGACGAATTGAAAAGATTCTTACTAGAATGACATCACTTACTATTAGGGACCGTCACTTACTACGAATGAGAGGATCGCAATAACTAACGATTGATAAAATCGACCAGATGATTCACATTTGATAAAAGGATGATCAGAGGTTCGAGTGGTTGTTGGTTTACTTTCTTTAACGTTATTCTACCGCGTGGGAAAATAAGAAAACGAATTTTCGAGTGAAAAGGTTGGGTTGGTTTGGTTGGTTTTGTTAATAAACGTCGCACTAGAGCTGCACAGTGGGCTATTGGCGACGGTTCGGGTCAATCTCGAAGGAAAGACCCGGGAACACATACACATACATATTCACACACACATTCATACATGCACCTCGTATGGTCAGATGACGAGGAAACACCTGAACTGGCACCCAACGCCTTCCATAGACGTCGGGACTTTGGACCCCGATCAGATTGATCGTGCACCAGTCCCGTATACACGCCAGTATAATTTGTTGGATATTCTGGACGACTTTCTAGTATTTTTGTAGCAAAGCTGGCAACCCTCCGATCGCAAGATCACTACTTTTTTACTTTTCTATGTCAAGTCCATTGCACGGATTCGAACCACCAATCCTCTTTTTAGTAGCTGAACGCCTTGCCAACTGAGCAACTGGGGCTCTCGAGTGAAAAGATTTATGAAAATTAAACTATAACATTCAACTGTTCAATGTGTAAATATATGTATGTGTTAAGATGATTGTTTCCTATTATACTCTAGTTGAATGTGTGCTAATTCTTGGCAATGTTTTTAGTGAAAAAACAAATCGCTACGCAAATCGATCAAATATCTATGTTTGACGTAATAAGTGACGGCTCCTAACAATAATATGCTATCCCAGTCTTCATGTTTTTAATTTCGTCCCAAATACAATTCGATTCGCCTGTAATGTGTATTTCAGGTACAGCACGAGCTCTGCATTGTTAAAAAATTATTTTATTTTGCATTTATTCTGTACATATCAAACCGTGTCTCCAATACCCCAGTGTAAAAGTTTAGTGCTTCGATTATTGGTTTGGTTTTTGTTAATTAACGTCGCACTAGAGCTGCACAATGGGCTATTGGCGACGGTACGGGGTCAATCTCGAAGGAAAGACCCGAGAACACATACACATTCACACACATTCATTCATGCACCTGTTTATTTTAGAACCATGGTCAGATGACGAGGAAACACCTGAACTGGCACCCAACGCCTTCAATAGACGTCGGGACTTTTGACCCCGATCAGATTTATCGTGCACCAGTCCCGTATACACGCCAGTATAATTTGTTGGATATTCCGGACGACTTTCTAGTATTTCTGTAGCGAAACTGGCAACCCTCCGATCTCAAGATCACTACTTTTTTTACTTTTCTATGTCAAGTTCATTGCACGGATTCGAACCACCAATCTTCTGATTAGTAGCTGAACGCCTGAGCAACTGGGGCTCGCTTCGATTATTCATCTAACCAACTTATACTTCCTACTATGAAAATATACAATAGTTAGAATATTTTAATAACCAATATATTTAGATGTTTCCAAAGCGAAATTGACATAAATGTTAAGATATCATAAATTTAAAATCAAACAGTTCATCTTTATCATAAAGTAATCAAATAATTCATTAATAATAATATATTATAACTTTGTATAATACAGAGATTATACTATGAAACTTTTCGAAACGGTTGTTATGATAGATTGTTCAAATTGAAAGGGGCCATATAAAAAAAATTACAATGACATTTTAAGAAAATTGGTTAAATAGCGTCTTCGGTTACTTTTTTTTATTCCTTAACTTATTTGATATATTTTTGATTTTTCTTCCCCCTAACGCGTATTTAAACTAAACAAATAACTATATTTTGGGGGCTCTGTGTAACAACATCTTAAAACGTTTCTTATCATTTAATGTGAAATCTTAAATGTAATACTTAAGTTTCGAGTGTCAGGAAGTCCGGTCTTTGATAATAGTGAGGAAACAGGAAAGAGTCCTCCCTTAAGAGCCTCAACTTTATCCAAGATTGCTCCCGATTGCAGTTGCGACCGCAATTTTAGTATTTAGTAGGAAGATGCTATTTCAATGCTAGTACCCCTCCAAATGGCGGATGTTATTAAGGCATTTTTTTGGCATAAAATTTAAATTAAAAAAAAGTTTTAATGGGCCCGTCGGGAATCGAACCTAAGATCTATTGTTCAAAAGTCCAAAGCGATATCGACTAAGCTACAAAGGCCTATTCTAGGTATTGGGAAAAAATTAAAAATGTTTTTTCATGCAATATTTCTGTTAATATATTTTATAAAACTAAATGGAATTTTATTTTTTCCGATCTTTTATGTTTTAATTGTAAAAAAATGTGGATTTTTTTTCTTGGCGTTACATTGTTAAAATATTATGACATTCAAAAATGCAATTTTGTTTAATTTACCCGCAAAAAGTAATGTTTCGTAAAAAAAGACCTCAGAATCATATTTTCTTCTATCACAAAAGATGCACAGTTCTTGGGATCTAAAATGCATTAAATTTTACTGCATATTTGAATTTCGAATAGAGTGAGACAAAAGTATTTAAATTTAAACTTATCAAAATGCAAAAAATATATATATTCCATTTTATTTTTATTGACATTGTTGGCATTTTTGTTATGTTTCTGGAGGTAGACAACTAATATGATTAGAACCTTCAACTATCACATTGCAATTTGTTATTGTTTTATGTTTAATACTTGATGAGGTGAAATGTTTCAATTTGTCGAACGACCAATCAGACTCGACTATTTTTAGAATTTCCCATAATAAATGTATAAAAGTTATGGATTTGTATAGAAAGATTTCGATGATTCTTTCTGACGGGTAACGTCGAATTCGGGTAAGGGTTGCTAATGAAAATAAAAGCCGCGAAACAGCGTTGGCACGGTTCCTTATATTTCATGCTCGTCTGATGTTTACAAATGTCGTTATAGGAACAAAACAAAACGTAGCAAGCTGTTAAGATGCCACTCACTTGAGTTTGACATTAAACGCCCAAAATCCTGCTGGTTTGAGGTATAGACACGGGTTACCTAACTTTGATTATTCTTTTTTAACGAGAGGTTTGACTATTAAGATATGCACATAAGATTATTAAGATTGCGCATTAATTTTTAAAACATAAATTGCTTAAAATATAATAATCTTGTATCATTCAGCTTTTTAATACATTACAAGTTTGACATTTTTATGTCTTGTATATGTTTTTCGATATGATTTTACTGTGTTTTACACCATACCGTCGAAAACGCGATGAACGAAGATTAGAATAGTATCCCAAATTGAGAAATCTAGGAATAAATTTGTTATAGTACATTAAAAATTGAACTTTTTTACGTAAATATGGGTTTTGTTGTCACAAATGTCCGTCTCCTGACACATCCTGACCTTTTGCTGCTAATTTTTGGATCTAACAAGCCATTTTGCCTCCTCTAAACAAGCCATTTTGCCGTAATCATTATTTTGTTTTACCCATGCATGGCTGCATCATATTTTTATGAATATAAATAATACAATAAGTACAAGAACTTTTCTAAATAAACTTAGACTTTATTTTCTTTTTAATAAATGCTATTTAATTATTTTCGTAATAACTGTCTAAAGAAGGAAAAACAAAAAATCACCTTGGAAAAGAAACTAGGGTAAATTCCTGGTGTACGGTGCCCCGTTGTCGCCAAGTCCAAAAATTGGCGCCAAGGCGAAAAATTACGTGGTTTTTTTTTTGTCGCCAAATCAAAATGGCGGACATTGCGTTGGTCGTACTTGAGCTCTACAATGGGCTAATGGCGACGGTTTAGAATTGATTCCGAAGCTTTGCTTTGGTTTATTAACATCGCACTAGAGTTTATATTGGGTTGTTGGCGGCAATTCGGCGCTTATCTCGAAGGTAACAATGTCCCTCCGGGCAGTCGAATATGGTGCTTACAGGTGCTTACATGGTGCTTATCCTTCGGGCAGTCGTTTGGGCACTTCGACAGCACTCTTAAGTAACTTTTTTTAAAGTCTTAATTTTAAGTCTTTTTTTTTAAAACTAATAATAAGGTTTACCTTAGTTTCCCAGTTACCATAGTTTCTGCTCTTTACCATAAAAATAGTTATTGCTCCTGGATGACAAAAGTAATAATTTATTTTAGAGATAGTGAAAGATCAAGTAAACGAAAGAAAAGCGTTTCTTTTTTATGTTCAAGAACCTGGAGTTCTCGTTGAAATTGGAAGAACATGGAACAAAATAACGTTAAATAACATCGAAATCATTAATTTAGTAACTGACATTCTCACACTTGAGTCCAAATGGTTACAAGAAACACATCCTTGAAATGTAACATTCAAAAAACAAAAATAATAATATATTTGATATTCTCTCTAACATTTTTATTATTTTTAAATATACAAAAATAGAATATTATGTCACTAATAACATTCCGTATTTCCATACGTAAAATTAGAATTAAATATATATCCTTGGAAACACGTAATAGGTAAAGACGTTATTAAAAACTCACCAAAAAAATTATTAGCATTTATGCATGATAATTTGTACTTGAAACAGACAGGTTTTTTAACTTGAATAAAATAATTGAATGTTGAAAGTATTGACAATATAGTCCTTGAACTTGGGCCCTTTTACATAAGGAATAGGCTTAATATGTTAATTATATGGTTCCCAGTGAATTCGAATCTTTCTTGATTTTGATATATAGGAAGTTTAATTTTTTTTATTTAGTTTGAAGGGAAACTATTTTCCTTTGTATAGTAATTTTATAACCTCGACTAATATTAAAATTACGTCATGTACAAATTTGTGATTTGTTGTGTAGTTAATCTATAATTAGCGATACCGTTTATGAAATATTTTTTTGCGCACATAAATTTAATCAAAATTATGCAGCATATATTTAGAACAAATGCATAATTTATAAGTGCACAATTGTAATGCTCTGAACTATAAGATCTGAACAACAACGTACATTTTGTGGCAAATTAATTTTTTTAATATATAGTTTTTACAAATTAACCTAACTGGTGATGGCCATTCCAAGAAAAGTTAAACTATTAAAAATATAGTTGTCTTTTTTTTCCCACTTATTTGCGTCTAAATGTAGGTTGTTTTTTATGTATTACAATTCATTTCTATACAAAATATTTTAGTGCAACACTTGTTATGTGCCCTATACTACGGTTCATGAACTTTTTTCATTTTGAAGAAAAGGTAGATGTTATTTTCTTTAAAGAACATGTTATTTTTCTTTCATCTGGTAGTTTAGTAAAAACGTTAAATTTAAGAATGCTAAGTTTTATATGAATATTTCAGCAAACCCGAATTATACCCAAACCGAAATATCCATTCTTGTGAATACAGTATCTGATCAAGGACACAGTTCAATCTACTTTATACCCAATTAATTCAATTGTATACGCATTTTCTATTTTATCTAAAGAAAACTTACGAAATCTTGTAACTTACTATTCAAACTAGTTTTCATGGGGGGGGGGGGGGGGGGACTCCATAAAGGGGGCAGCGGTGACCGAACGGTTACAGTAACGAGCTCATAGTCGGTGAGTTGTGGGTTTGAATTTCCACTCTTAGAATAAATACAGCGGTCTCATGATCAGTTGGTTGCTATTTCCAATTTTTTTGTCCTAAAGAAACATCATAGTGTATATGGGACGACTGGTACACGTTAAATACATTGCTACCCGAACGTCTTCATCTCTACACATGTATGTGGGGTGCCAGCTCAGGTGTTGTCCGTATTATCTGACCATCGCTCAAATTACAGGGAAGTGTTTGTGGTTATTTTTTTTTCTTTCGGAGTAGGCCTTGTGCCAATAAACCCCAACCAACCAACCATCTTTCGGAGTAGGGGCCCCCAGTGGATAAAGGCGTTCAGCTGGTAATCAGAGGATTGCTAGTTCAAGCCAGTGCGGTGGACTTGTCAAAGAAAAGTAAACAAGTAGTGATCTTGCGATCGGAGGGTTACCAGCTTCGCTATAAAAATACTAGAAAGTCGTCCAGAACATTCAACAAATTATACTGGCATATATACGGGACTGGTGTACGATAAATCTGACCGGAATCCAATGTCCTGACGTCTATTGAGATAGCGGCAAGTGCCAGCTCAGCTGTTCGCCAATAGCCCACTGTGCAGCTCTAGTGCGACGTTAATTAAACAAACCAAACCAGCTCAGGTGTTATCCTCGTCATCTGACCATGGTTCAAAAATACGAGGAATTGTTCCCGGGTCTTTCCTTCGGGATAGCCCCCCGAACCGTCACCAAAAGCTCATTGTGTAGCTCTAGTGTGACGTTGTCCAACCAACCAAGCTTCCTAAAAAAGGGTTAAGCTCAAGGCTTATGCTAATATAAAAAAAACAGAACTCGCAAAGCAATGTGGTATACATAAAGCTAGTTTTATTTCATTGAAACTTCACACAAGTCGTAAAGATTCACTTTCCACTCTGAGTACTTCCCAATAATTCAATTTATACCTGACAGTCGCCATCGTAAAATAGTTCTGTGTATTTGAATAGGATCGTCGCATTCACCTGTTTATAGAGGGTTGCAAGAGAAAGAGACATCCTACTGGAGGTAGGGTGGCTCGTAAATCTATGTATGATCTCAAGGTGAGTTGCAGGTTTCTTTGCCAAGGGTAAGTGAAATCCCGCGGCGTCATTTCGTGTGCAAATAAAAGTATTCCATGTTCAGGGTTATGGTTTAGTTTACTTTCAGTAGACGATATTGCACCACGCTGACAGCTAAGCATAACTTGATACAGGGAGAATTTTAACGAGCTGTCGTGGATTAATTGGGCAGATGTCATTTTAAGACAGACAGTCGTGACTTTTAAATGTGCAATTAAAAAAAAAGTGAAAGAAGACGCACACGAATGATTAGGAAAATCTGAATTTTTTTTATTTTGTTAATTTTCTAAATTCCCTAACCGACGGGTTAAACAAAAGTCAACGCTTATCATTCGTTAAGTTCTCTTTGAATAAGA
This sequence comes from Troglohyphantes excavatus, assembly GCA_963932185.1. NCBI lineage: Eukaryota > Metazoa > Arthropoda > Arachnida > Araneae > Linyphiidae > Troglohyphantes > Troglohyphantes excavatus. The sequence continues at coordinate 44,395,057 of OZ010675.1, forward strand.
TAGATGATTCGTTACATTTTGAGTTTTCCAAGGATTCTGAAATTAAACCTTTATTCCCGAGCCGTTTAAAAGGATGTGATCAAGCTACTGTTCCGTTCAACAACCGCATAAAAGTTCCAAGCAAAATTTCGCCACCAATCTGATTGTTTACTAACACTAACTAAACGTTTCTCCCCAGATATACTAAGCTGAAATTCCATTCATCTCTAAAAAGTCGCCAAACTCTGTTGATCTTCCTCCGCCCACGCCTTGTGTATGCGCATTGCGCAGCTATCAGCAAAGATCAACATACACGCTTCTCAGTCATATTTCCGATCAAACGTGACCGCGTATATCTGTATCAATAGTTCCATTAGTGTATGTTGTATTACTTTTAACCCTTAAACAACATCGACACCGGTAAAAATTACCATTAGTAATTTTCTTTGTTTCCTTTTCAATCCCTACAGCTACTCGGATCCCCCCGGATCTTTCATTACCTTTCTAGTAGTCTGGTATTATAGTTGCCTCGTAGTCTTGTATTCTAATAGTCGATACTTCTAGTAGTCTAGTATTCTTGTAGTCTATAGTATAGTATTCTTGTAGTCTATAGTATAGTATTCTTGTAGTCTATAGTATAGTATTCTTGTAGTCTATAGTATAGTATTCTTGTAGTCTATAGTATAGTATTCTTGTAGTCTATAGTATAGTATTCTTGTAGTCTATAGTATAGTATTCTTGTAGTCTATAGTATAGTATTCTTGTAGTCTATAGTATAGTATTCTTGTAGTCTATAGTATAGTATTCTTGTAGTCTATATTATAGTATTCTTGTAGTCTATAGTATAGTATTCTTGTAGTCTATAGTATAGTATTCTTGTAGTCTATAGTATAGTATTCTTGTAGTCTATAGTATAGTATTCTTGTAGTCTATAGTATAGTATTCTAGTAGTCTGGTTTCAAGTAGTATAGTTTCTAGCAGTCTTGTTTCTATAGTATTCCAGCAGTTTTTTTATTCTAGTTGTCTAGTTTCTAATAGTCTATTTTCTAATAGTCTAGTTTCTAATAGTCTAGTTTCTAATAGTCTAGTTTCTAATAGTCTAGTTTCGAGTAGTCTAGTTTCGAGTAGTCTAATTTCCAGTAGTCAAATAGAGAAACAGTATAATCATAATTAGTTTGCTACAGGTAAAAAAATTAAAAGGTGTTCGGGGTTACTGTCCTTTTCCACTGATCGGAACGAGAGGATTAAAACTACTTCAACATTTCACGATTATATTCTTAAAAACACCTTTTGAATATTACGTTTTATTAAAAGACGTAATTCCTCAAAGTGTTTGTAGTACTTTTTACTGTGTTACAATCTAGTTTAAATGCCAAATTACATTTTTAATGAAATAATTCTAAATGTGTTACTTATTTTTCTTCCGAGAACTTGCACGGATTTCCCGGTTTGCACGGGTCATTGCTCTTAGGAATTAAAATATTCTATTTTTTATCAGCTTGTTATTATTAATATCCGTATTTTAGTTACAGCGGAGTTACAGCACGCACATCTCGTGAATGCTTAAACTCACACAACATCGCGTTTTAAAGGTAGTGTGTGACCCAACTCCATCTAACTCAACACAGTATTAAAAAAACATTTAACCATTGCAAATTACATCGTTTTACTTGTATATTTAGCATAGACTCAAAAGGCATGAGAACCGAAAATCCTTGCAAAAAATGGGTCGTTCATTTTACTATTAAACCTTTTTAAGGGGACATTATTATTTTTTTATTAAAAACCGATAAGGATATCCAGATATCTATTATGTTAAAATATTATAAAAACTTATATTTTGTTTTTCAATCAAGTTTAATTCTTTTTAAATCAATGTCGTCAATTTATTGTTCACTCTAATGTTTAAAGTGGCGAATGCTTCCAGTTTGACATCATGGTGACCAAAATGACACGCAAATATTATCTACATTGAAAAGATACAACCAGACCCGTCGCACCGGAGGGAGGTTGGGCCCCTCCCCCAATAATTTGGAAACCCTGAAAGTTGGGAATGTCAACTTATAAAAACATTATGCCTGAAGAAAATTAATATTATTAACAAACGAAAGCTAGGGAAGATTAGAAATCGCCCAACTTGTAAAATTACATTTAAATTAGACCTCAGAACGGACACTGCATTGGAATACTGGTGCAACAAATCTATGCTTGGGAGAGAACTGTGTAATATTACCTAAAATATATAAAAAAAATATATGAAAAATGTCGATAAGTTGTAACTGGGAATTTTCAGCACTGTTGAGTTGGGATTTTCGAGTTGTTGAGTTGAAAATTTCGAATCGTTAAGTTGGGAAATTTCTTATTTCAACCCCCCCCCCCCCCCCCCCCACCATAAATCGAAAATTATCTTTAAATTTTTAGAAGAGTTTTTCTCTGTTTAACTGTCTTCGTCTACTGTCTCTCTCCTAAGCCAATAAAAACTGCACTAAATCAATCACAATACTTTTATGACATAACAATCTTTCGTCTTTCGAGAAAAACTTTCTCTCAAAAATCTTTCTTTTACAAAAAAAAAAAAACGCATCGTAAACACAACCGTAACTTCAGGATGCTCATCTCCCACCATAAAAACCGTTCAGCCGAACTCCATCCAGCTGTGCATCCAGCATGGAATTAACACATCAAACAAACAGAATGGTTCAACGCATCAAACAAACAGAATGGTTATATTCCTGCTGTTGTCGCTGTTTCACTGAAGAGGGAATATTGTGAAATCTGAGGAAGTGGGTTAGACAATGGGAAACACTTCATGAAGGACAGTTTCGCCGGGTTTGTCGTTGCAGCTTTTTTCCAATAACTAAATGAGCGATTCGTCGGGAAACGTGTGAAGTGTATGTATGCGTGGAAGTTGGTTGGGCAAAGCGGTGTATTTAAAGTAAGTTTTCTGCCATTGTTACTTGAATGAATGGCATTACCCTATGAATGCTTTTACCATGGTTTCCGTGGGCGAAGGTTGATATGGCGAATTTTACTCATCCCGTGATTTCCGTTGGGTATTTTTTTTTACTTTCTAATACCTTTCCTGAAGCATAAAGTTGGCTGGATTTATCTATCCAAAAGAAAAGACCACTGAACACTGTTCGTGATTTTGAAATTCGAAAATGTAATTTATGTGACATTTGACATGTAGCTAAATCAACTTGGCAATTTCAAAAATTGTTCACACGTTAAATAAAACATGTAAAAATGAAAAAAAAAATTAAAACTGTAAGGTTAACGGTAAGGCACAGGCGAGTTTAAATATTTTTTTCATTACATTATTATTAATATTTGTTTTAATTCCAATAATTTTAAAGAAATATACTTGGCGACAATATTCAAGTTCGTAAATCACATTACTCTTTAAGCCAATCCTTCACCTACAATCTAAGGTCAGGTATTTCGATCGCTTTTTGTTTTTAAACACTACTACATTTAGATGTAAATCCCTTAAATTTTGTCGGCGTGCAGCTTTCTCTATGGCTGCTGAATCCGTGGCTCGGAGTTACGTGTTTGTGAAATAATCCGACGATATGTGAGGCGTTCAGAGGTAAAGTGGATCAAGTTCATAAGTTATTGTTTTAAAATAATCAAGGTAACAGTTTATTAACAATTATTGAATCTTAAAGTTATTTAGAGGATAATAATGCCATCTGTTAAAAAATAGCAATAGCAGGAACTTGGGTCACTATGGCTCTAAAAATATACACCATTAACAACTATTAATCCGCAACAATTTTTTTTTTTTACTTTTGGACTTTATCCACTTTAGCTCTGAACGCTTCATATTTGAAAAGTATTAAAAAATGTAATATTTTCATGATTATAAGAATTATCTGTATTGCTGAAATACAATGAAGATTTACAATGAAGAAATACAATGAAGATGTGATAAAGCATTTCTGGCTTTCAGTGAGATGAAATTACATTATCCATCCTTCCATTTTCAGATTAAATTAAAATTCCGTATTTTAATTCCTAATGAACGCTTTCCCCCATTACATCTTTTAGAATAAAAATAGTTTATTATACAATTCCAGTTAATGAAATTAAAATTACTACCTTATATTTCAAATTACTTTTTTCAACATCAACTAATGTCGTTATAAGTGTTACTTCAACCAAACAAAACCTAAATTACCTATGCAACATCCTCCCTAATGAAAGGCCATCTGCATAAGCACGAGTTATCCTCTAAGCACATTCTTACATAAGCCATCCCGAACCGAAAGGATTAGCAGCGCGAATATCAATTAAGTTTGCAACATCAGTTGACCTTTTCAAAGAGTGTCACACTCGCCGACCTGTTTTTAGGTATCAACGGGTTTTCCCCAAACCCCTAGACCGGTTGGATGACCGTGTAGCAGTTCGTCTGAAATCTGTTTGTTATGCAACTCACGGCAGTCATTAGTTGTTGCCGCTCAGTAATTTATTTCCCACTTTCAATTTCTTGGTGCGCCGAAACTTTCTCTTGTTTATTTTTTCCTCTCTGTGTCGGTGGGCATGTTGTTGTGATGATAGACAGCTTGTCGCTTAATTGAGGTGGCTGCAATTGCAGAACTCGTAATTTAATGGAAATGCGATTGAGTTGTGTCGTGTCTGGTTTGTGAGATTCGTTGCTTTCGGATTTTTGTTGTAGCACTCTTGTTCAGTAGTGTCTTATTTTTTCAACTTTAGATGTGACGAGGTCAAATTCACAATATTAGTTTGATTGTCTTTTTATTGAAGTAAAGACACAGAAGAGGCTGGTGACGTCGTTTCTGTCGTGGTCCAAACGTCCTCACGCCTACACAGGTTCGTGGATTGTCAGCTCATTCTCCTCATCATCTGACAGTAGTGTTTCAAAATTACGGAACAGTGTTCACGGGTCTTTTCTTCGGGATTTATCACGAACATTAGTCAATAACTATGTGTATATATAGTGTGACATTAATTTAACTAACCTACTAAGATTGATAATTTTGGCCCATTTTGGTTGGTTTAATAAACGTCTCAATAGAGCTCCACAATAAGTAATTAGGAACTATTTGGGGTCAGTCTTAGGGCCGTTTTTTCTTGTATCTCGTACCGGCAAAACCAGAGTCGATGACGTTGACGACAACAGCACCAGTATTGGTGACTTTTTCACCCGTCGGCTAAATCGGAGCTGGTTAAAAATTTCTTTTGTCAATTTTTTTTTTTTTAATTTTTAAAAATTCGGGGTTTAGGTGAGCATCAAAACTGTTACGCAACTGCTAATAAATACTTAGAACTAGCATTAATATGCTGTTTTTTATTGAAAATCTTCTGAAATGTTTAACTTATTTTCCACACTTTTTGGTTTTCGATTTAATTTTAAACAATCAGTTGTTTTTCTCATTACCAGGATTTACTTTTCTTCTTTTCTATTAATGCCATGACATCGTCCTTGATCAATTTACTCATTTTTCGCAATCACAGAAACGCACCGAAAACAAGGAAAGAATGGTCAAGGTGAGAACAACTGCAATGTTGAAGTAAATGTAGAAAAAAAAACCATTTCACCGGCAATTCTTTCGGGGAAAATGTACTCATGAAAGCATTGTAGCCGAAAAATCGGATGCCGGTAACCAATCTCACTGTTGCCATTCCGCGTAGAGAAAAACAGCGTTAGTTCCAATTGAAGTACATTGTATTCGGCACCAATGCGGTCACCGGCTCCTGTTTTCTCGGCTTATGAAAAAGCGGCATTTGGGATGGATGTAAAATAGTCGTTAATAATACAGTGTGGTCACAACTTGTAAATCGAGGGCCATTGTTAGGCTTTTTAACTAGTTCATTCTTTGTTATTTACTTATTATTCTTTTTATTGAAGCTAACCAACTTGTTTAAAAATTCAAACGAAGTATTTCGACAAAAAGTATTTTTTTTATTATGCTAATACATCTTAACAATTACTCAACAATTTGTGACCACCCTATGTACTATGTAGCTCTAATACGAAGTTATTTCAACCAACTAATCTTAAAACAAGGATGTAAACTTAAAATAATATTTTAGCATCATGCTGACAGCTTTTATTTTGCACGTGATTTATTGATAAGTACAAGTTTATTAACTTGTATTTTACTTTAATATCTAAATATTATTTAATTTTAATAGTTTAAATTCTTGTAAAATTATAGAGTACGACTTTCAATTAATTATCTGTATATTTAAAGAACTAATTTAATTTACAATTAATCGCAGACTTATTTCTTTCAGATCACAAGAATTAGAAGTATGAAAATGAAAATAAATGTTACAGTTTTATTATCCACTTTGTCCACTTTACTACTAGCATGCGTAGCCGAAGAAAACAAGTAAGATTCACAATTTTTTTATGAATTACTTTTAATAACTTATTTAGTATATATAAGAAAGAATAATTGTGGGTTAGAATGTACTGTATGGTACACCTGATTGCTTTTTCGCCAAATATGGTAAACCGGCGCAAACACAGATGTAGGAAGAAAACGGAAAAGTTTTTTGATTGACAATTGTTCTTGGCGATTGATTGGTTTTTGTCGCCAAGAACATGTTAGGATTGCGAATATCGCTTCTTCAGAAAAGTCGCCAAGGCGACTTTTCTAACTAGCCGTACAATGCATTTTAACCTTTACCGACTTAAAAGCGCGCCAACCAATTTCAGAAAACGTGCCAAAAGAGAGAAGTTATCAATTCGACTGTTTTGTATTTTATTTTATGTATGTTCGCACAAGACTTCTGTTCTAACACAGTTATTTAGACAATGTATATTTTGTTGTTGAATAGGATTTTTTTCTTTTCGGGGCGCGCACCTTTTTGAAATATATCCGGTTATCCGGCATTTAACTATCCAAAATTTTAAATTAACCGGACCGTTCGAAAACAAATATTGTCCGATTTCGAAATTTCTTTTTTTGTTGTTGTTGGATAGAGAATAATCCACTTTGACAAAAATTGAAAGAAATAATTGGTTATTTGCATTTTATTTATCCAGAAATACCAATTAACCGGACTTTTTAAAAAAAATTAAGATTTAAAAATATTTTCATTGTTGGATAGAGGTTGTACAACAACGAAATTTAGTTACGAGTAAAATTTAAATAAAAGCAACATTGCCTTTTTATCAGCTAAATTAAAAACATTATTTTGACCTAACTTAAAAGTTACAAATTTATCTCCATATGATTTGTTCTCCAAAATTTTAAACTAGCTGTGTTTTATTTATTTACTTAAGTATTGTTCTTTAAATCTTGTTTAAAGTGTTCGAATACAAATTAAAAAAAAAAAATATTTTCGCAATTTTTGAAATAAATACGTTTAATAATATAAACTTTGAGATATTTTAAAATGTGTTTGGAATTGCTTGGAAGCAGTTAATTCAAATCTAGGCTAACGAGTTATTTTGGCTACAGTTAGCATATGTTATTGTTAATCAGCTTTCCTGATAACTATTATATTTATTTTTTCAACAGTTTTTAAAATATCATATCATTCTTTTATTTGCAGTGGTTATATTTTTACTAGTCCAAGATCATTAAAAATAGGATCCAACAACGAACTACAACTGTTACGGTTTGGAAACCTCGGGGCCGGCACAGTTACAGTTAGATTGTACAATTCCGAATCTTACAATGGCAACGAAACACTTGCATCTGAAAAAGCATTTGACCTAGTCGAAGGTAATATTTCTTTGTACAAAATAATTTTGTAGAAAAGTTCATCAATATGAAGTAACTTTTCTAATACCGATAAATTTAATTCCATTTTCATAATTACTTCTTAATGATATAAAAGGCTCACAAAATTTAGTTTATAATTGAAGAACTGAGTGGAAGAACATGTTAAGTGATGTTTTTGAAAATTAGAGATTCCCTGGTGAAAGAGTGTGTGTTGGTCTGATGGAACTACATAACTTTAATTTATTCTGCTAAGTATTCAAATAAGGTTAGTTTCAGTGGAAAAAGATGTTATGTATACACGTTATCCTACTGTTGTCTTAAAGCGATTAAAGCTGTTGTTATCCGATTAACTAAATTGTCACTTAACATGTTAATACAGCGGATGTTTTGAGATAAAAAATTGTTTGGCTAAACTCCATTATGCTTTGACATAAAACAAAATTAAGATCAATTGGCAAAGAAATAGAAAATCTGAAAATAGCGCTTTACTGGCCATATTCAAATAATGAATACATATGAAATCCCAAGCGTTTCCCTCAGTTAGGCACCGGAGGGAGATGAAAGGCGAGAGAAACGAGTCTAGATGGGCGAGCTGGAAAGAAGCAAGGAATTCTGGCACTGGAAAACTCTCGTCGCCTTATGCGTCCCTGGGCACGATTCGAAATTATGTTCATACACTCAGCTCTTCAGTTTTTTGCTAAGGCATATTTTATTGCCCTTTAGTAAAACATGTATAAGCATAGTATATTATGGCGTCTTCTTCATTCAACAATCACAATTTCATTTGCAACATGCAAAAGTCTCAAAAGCTGCCCACATGATTACGCTTTACGTCCATATTTAATTAAATTTGGCTGCAACACAAACTTTAAATTTTGAATGTCAGAAAATTAATTTTCAAAAGAATATTGAATTTGACTGCTACACAAACTTTAAATAACCTATTTAATTATATAACCTTTATGATTTCTTTGGTCTAGTGGGGAGATTATCTGACTACCATGCCATGTGTACTCAGAACAAATAACCCAAAACCGATTGATCACAATATCAGTTCGCATTGATTACATTCCCTGCACACGTTGATGGCTTTCGGACAAATAGTAATAAAACCTTTAATACTCAGAGGAGTATTGATGAAGCAAGGAATTCTGGCACTGGAAAACTATCATCGCCTTATGCGTTTCTGGGCACGATTAGAAATGATATTCATACACTCAGCTCTTCAGTTATTTGCTAAGGCATATTTTATTGCCCATTAGTAAATCATTTATAGGCATAGTATATTAGGGCGTCTTTTTCATTCAAAAATCACAATTTTACTTGTAACATGCAAGAATTTCATAAGCTGCCCACATGATTACACTTCACGTCCATATTCAATTAAATTTGGCTACAGCACCAACTTTAAATTTTGAATATCAGAAATTTCATTTTCAAAAGAATATTGAATATTTTAATTTAGTATTTTTTCTGAGCAATAAAATGGAGTATCGAATGATACTAATATAAAATGTACCATACTAAGTTAATACTTTTATATCAATATTCGTATTACTTACATGAATAAAGCAATTCTCCAAAATATCTAAAAGTAATATTAAGTTTTTCTTCTGAAAATTACAGGGCAAAAGGAAACGTTTTTGAATTTTTTCGTCAACCCTTTCCTCAGCGACTCTGTCTACAATGGCAGAATCGAAATCAACGGGACTTTTGGCGGCCAAACTATTGGCGGATCTGACAAAGTCTACTTTTCATCTCCAAAGGAAAATATAATAGTTATTCAAACAGACAAACCTATTTACAAGCCTGGGCAAGAAGGTAATTTTTAGTTTGTTATTCAAATTTTTCCATTTTAAATGAATTACATATTACTTATGAATATGTTTAACAAATAAACCTGTTGGTTTTTAGTGTTCAGTACATTTTAACTAAACTTTCTTTTGTATGGCCGGCAACTTCTATAACTTCTATTAAAATGCATCACATTTTCAAATAACGAGTGCTTATATTTATAGTATATATTTATATACGAGACGATTAGTTTCAAAAACGGCTAAATCCACATTTTTCGTAAATTTTTTTTTTGCAAAATTTTAACTCTCTACATCATCCTAGCACAGCGGTATTAACAATAAGGTTCTGAATCCATTCTAAAAATGTATTCATACTTATAGGTTTAGAATGCATGGCTGTAAAACATTTTTGGTGTTTCCTGTAAAATATATAAATAAAAGTGGATTTACCTGGTTGGATTAACTAAATATCTCAAATAGAAAAATGCTTATTATTACAGATTGTTATATATATATATTTGTTTGTAGTGAAATGCCGTGTGCTGAAATTGGACAAGAAACTAAAACCATCTCTAAACGAATCTGACGTAAGTAGAAAGTGTCCATATTTAATCCAATTGGTTAATTCAAAATTTAAAACTTTGCTAACAGTATTATAATTTTAGCTCTTCTATTTTTGTCACAAATGTTTTTTTTTGTATACAGCCGAAAGTGTTTATATAATAAGAGTAATGTGCTACAACGCAATGAGCCGCAATGTAAAAATAACAATGTGTTGATGTTATAGTAATTTTAATTACAATTAAATGAGTTTCGATGTAATATGAATTAATGAATCATTATGCTTAAATTAGATCAATTTTTTAAAAAATATATATATTTTTTTTAATGTGTTACTTTTTTCTCGTTTTTATTAGATTGGAGATGTTTACGTCGAAGACCCCAAAGGAACAAGGTTATTTCAATTCAATAAGATCCAACTTCACAAAGGTAACTCTCACACATTTTAATATATTCTAATTTACTTTATCAACATAACTAATCAGTACTCAAATAAAAACTTTGTCCTATTTTGGAAGTCACTCTGCAAACCACTGAGCTAAAATAATATAAACACTGGAGTGAGGATTCCCATTGGTCGAAAATGTACTTTGCCGCGCCACGCGGATGAATACAGTTCGGAAGAGAAGTATGAGAAAATATTCTACCTTGGATAGTTAGTCATGTTGCGTCGGTCTTGAGTATATGTCTTCTTGTCGTGTCTTCTTGTACAATAAATAGTGTAATAGTATAATAAATATGTCTAAATAAGAAAGAAAGTAAGTATGGAAAGACATTAAATGTGTAACATTTAATGTAATTTTGAGAGCCAGAAATGTGGTTTTAAAACTAGGATGCATGCACTTCATCCTATGACAAACACGGGACTATATTTTCTACCTTCGCTCAAATAAGTTGTGTAAAATGGTCGTGTTTAGTCCTCACTCCAGTGTTTATATTATTTTAGCTCAGTGGGACAAGCTGCTTAGATTTTCCAATCACGATTATTTTATTAAATGAGCAACTAATCAATCAAGGAATCTGGCAACTTCATGGAAATCTTTGTAATAAAATCCAGGTCAAAAAGCAATTACTTGGGATGTGGGTGTTTTAGCAAAGAAATGAATACAAGAGGGTAGACATGACATTATTGAAATATGTTTAAACTTTAGGTTCAAGCTAAGATAATATTTAAAACGGAATATTTAAGTGGGTGCCTACGATATTGACCCACTGGGACGACACAGGACTGATTACATGAAGTTTGTAAACATGAAAGATAGGATGTTGCCACCACTAAGTTACAAATTTATATGCATGGGTTGTTCTATTACAAACAAGCAGGGGTGATGGGAAAATGGGCATTTATATCCTACATGGGAAATAGAAATTAGTAAGCTTGTTGATAACACGTAAAAGAAAGAGTTTTCAACTGTTTTAATCTTTCAGCGTCAATTAAGCTTCAAAAAAGGTTTATTTGGATTTGATTTGTTTAGATTTTTCCATATATTACGTATGATTGTGAAGTCTTGTTCTCATTCTATGTTTTCATAATAATTTTGTTGTTTAATTAACATCGCCACTAATTCATAAAAATACTCCGTTTTATGATATTGTTACAAATTGGGGAACAACATAAAACCTATATCTCTAAAATGCATTAAACTTTACAAGAAATATTATTTAAAGGTTCCAAACAGAGAAATCGGGTTTTTAATTACAAAAATCGCTTGAAAGTCAGTGGGCTAGACTTCATCATTAGATTTTCTTTCCGAACTGAGTGATTGTAAAATACTTTGTAACATATATTTCTAAATCTGAACAAATTCATTCTGAAAAAGATATATGCGATGGACTGTCATTATGTTAAATGGTTTTATAATGTCTTTACGTACTTACCACAAAATATCGGTATCGTATTTTTCAAAAGTGAAACACAAAGAGAAATTATTAACGTAGAAAGTATTCTATAAGAAGATTACATATCCCTCACTTCTAAATACTAATTATTTTTACTAACTGATATAAGAATAAATTGCAAGCTGCCTATTATCCTTTCCTAAATGTTTTGTGTATTCTATTTCAGGTCTGAGCGAATTTCAGTTCCCCCTGTCCGATGAGCCTGTGCTCGGATCCTGGAGAATCACTCTCGAATATGCGAATAAAACGGAATCTACCAATTTCGAAGTTAAACAATACGGTGAGTTAATCCAATTTTCGAAGCGCAACACAATGGGGATTTAATCCAAATCGTGAGTCATTTATTTTTTATGGGATATCTGTTTTGAAAATACTCATTCTCGACATTTTCGGAAATATATTCGTTATAAAATGATAAAAATGTCAATGTTAAATCTAAGACTTTCATTTATAGCAGAGCAAAAAAAAAAAAATCCAATGCTGCCTAAAAGGTCGAAGGGCTTTAAAATCGTTGCCGTTTTCTACTTTTTAAAAAATATTCTCAAGAAATATATATCGATTTCTTTTAAGCATGTAGGTATCTGATTATAAATAACTTAAATGTAAATTTTAAATATGTATATTTCTTCAATTTGAAAAAGATGCATTAATGCGTTGTTCAAGTAAAATTTTTAAAAAGTATATATCTAAAAGGTTTTGAGCTCTTTTTTTTAAAAAATTTCCAAAATAAGTTTGTTTCATTTCATATTTTAAATATTTAATAATAAATTAGAAATTTGAATTTTGCAATAGCCATTTTACATCTGAAAACACTTTATAGCAGGATATTTTTGTAAATTATGTCGTAAGCTATACTCAAAAACTGTAACAGCTAATAAATTTTCAAAATACCACAGTAATTGTATGATTAAATTTAAAAAAAAAATACTTTGGGTCACTAGCGTCCTTAATAAAGTATCGAACTTTTTCTACTACTGTCATTTTCGAGGATTTGTGTGATTACATCGTGATCTCACTCTCATTTTTTAGCATTCTGCGATTGTCAAGGCTACTTTAGTCAGTTTTCACAATCGTTTCGCCATTAAATCACTTGACTTATGACTACGTTCTGGCATGGTAAATAAAGAGCGTGACTTCTGTCCAAGAGATCCTGGTTCGAGTCGAGCCGTCGATTTTATTTGAAATCGTCATTTCTGACAAACAAGTTTGTGAAAAAAAAAACGACGAGTTTTTTTTTTAAATTTGACGAAACACTTAATCGGAGTATTTAGAAGTCGTCTGGTTTCGTCAAAAATGAGCATACATATTTAACTAGTTCTCTTCGTCGTTTTCAAATGTAAAGAATGTTACATCTAGTTTAAAAACATAATAAATATGTTTTATTTAATAGTTGAAATTTGATTTTTAATACTTCAAAATACACTGCTTAATAAATTTAATGCTTTTTTTCCGTTTTCAGTTCTACCTAAATTTGAAGTGAAGATCAAGTTCCCTCCTTTTGTGCTTGCCGATGCAAAAATAGTTCCTGTAACAGTTTGCGCAAAGTAAGTTTAAATATAATTAATAACTTAATATTAACGTTAAATAAATCCTTCATTAATCCTTATCGTTCGAGATCACGTTTTATATTTGCATTCTCTTAGAACAGTTACACCAGGTTCCTGTTCTTTTTAAAGACTTTGGATTTTGAAATTATGTTTATATGTATCGAAAATAAAGATGAACGAACTTTTATCTTCAAAGCGTCATCAATCATAATTTTAAGAGAACTAAAGGCAACACAATAATCTCTTTCTCGATCTTCAAAAAAAAAAAAAAACTTGGACAAAATAAGCACTTGGTAACAAACGAAGTGTATTATTAGATGCTCGACAAATACATAAATGGTAATGAGTTGCTTTCGAAGTTGTGATTAAGGTGTCCCCTTGGGTTGGACTCATTAATTGTAGCAGAAAGAGTTGACAAATGACGTCATTACATGTAGCTGTTTGCTTGGTGGTTCTGAATTGATTTGAAGGGCATTCACATTGGTTTACAGATGGGTAGTTGACCTCCAGTATTTACCCAAGTGTTAGTTTCATTGAAGGAGGTCAAAGTTATTACAAAAATTTTAAAAAATTCAATTGGATTGAACGAATATGTTGGTGACATAAATGATTGCGTATACATGACAATTATGGTTCCAGGGTGGTAACATAACCTGGAAAACCGGGAAATCAGGGAATTACATGGAAATTTTTAATTCTGGAAATATCAGGGGAAATTCAGGGAATTTTGCAAAATTTCACAAAAAATCAGGGAATTTTTCAAGTTTGGGTCATTAAAACGGCAATTATCGTCATATTTTTCCTTTTAGTTCTGAAAAAGAATTTAAAAAAAAAAGCATGGTTATGCGCATTTTTATTTCTTCATGGTTTTTTTTTAATGTGAATCACTGCTGGAGGTAGAAGCAAGGTGCATTGGGCCTCGAATTGTAAACAACATGTGAGGAGCTAATGAATATGGGATTTATTAAAGATTGGAATAGGAAATATTAAGCATACTAGCTGAAATACCCGTTCTACGCACGGGAAGGAAATATGTTACAAAATTGATACAAATAGCAAATATAGCGAAATTAATAACATTCTTAATTTGACATCCATCAGCGGGAACCACACTGTTAAAAGTTCCAATTTGTAACGAAATTTTATTAGAAAGGTTCTGCAAGAACTGGAAATATTGATAATATGGAGAAGTCGACTGTACAATACCGTGGATATAGATATACGTTACTCCCGTTGATTAACATCCATATTTTAACCTTTAGTAACATCCCAAAGATTTAAAGAGGCACAACTCTTAAAATTGTTAATATTAATTAGCTCCGAAAAACTTTTATTAGACACCTATGTCAACATTTGTCGTTAAGTTTCACAAATTGGCAAGAATATAAAGAGGAAAAAAACCGATTTTAAAAAGTTCACTTGCCAAATATCTTCTTTTGTACTGTAAACCCTATCAATATCCAAGGGTGGATGGTTCCCCAGCACTTTTTTCGGATTTTGCCCCCGCACTTTTTAAATATTGAATTTTTTAAACTAAAAAAAATAATAAGAATCAAATTTTTTACTGAATTGCCAAACTGAATTTTTTTAAAAAAGATTCGAAACCTTATCCCCTACAGACACTACTACAGACGATGGACGCAAACCCATTCCCCCTCAGACACTTGTACCACGTGGGGGAGGAGTCCACAACAACAGTTTTCGATTCCGCCCACATAACTCTTCGTTTAGGCATACTATCATATAAAGAAAGGTAGGCCGCATCGACCAAGCCAATTATTAACCCATTCCGCCCGCTAACCTTTGTACCCGGTGAAGGGAATGTCGCCCTTAACTCCAGACAATTTCGTTCTTACTACACCCCGGGTAATCGTGCTATGGGTGATAAATGACCTACTGTCGTATAATAAAGTGAGTCGCGTCGATCAGGTCGTTTGTTAACCCATTTCCCTCTGATCTTTATACCGCATTAAGGGAAATGTCACCCTTGATGACAGGCAGTATACGCTTCCACCCTAAGAATTTCTAAGGGAAATCAGCCTTCGTGGATAAATGACATAACATTGAGTAAAGAAAGGTAGGCCGCGTCAACCAGATTGACCATTTACACACTCTTCGCCTGACCTTCCTACCACTTTGGGTTCAAAGTGTTCATGAACCAATTACTACGGCTTGTATCCGATAGCTTACTTTTTCTGTGTAAGATATAAGTAAACACTCGGTCAAATTTCATCTTCCTGAATATACAGAGAATTAGTGATGAGTCAGTGGATAAGTGGCAAGGATTTTTACTTTTGGCAGTTAGAATTCGAATTTTTGAAAATAATTTCTTAGTGAACAATTTTAGCTTAAAGTGTACCCTCCATGCCAAATTTAATTTTCATAGTTGTTGGAGTATTGAATATCCCGTTATCCAATCATATTTTTACCATTTTGACATATATTTTATCACTTTTTGACAATATTTTGCCATTTTTATGCTATTTTTACATATATGATCATATTTCAGTGCATTTGGCGATATTTTAATCGTTTGGCGAAATTTTTTATTCATTTGGTGAATTGCTTATTCATTTGGCGATGTTTTTATTAAATTGGCAATATTTTTATTCAGTTGGCGATATTTTTTTTTATTTGGCGACAATTTGGCGATGTTTAGTCATCAGCCAATCAGAATGCTCCTCATAGGTTACGTAATATTAAAATATTCCATTGTTTCAATTTTATATTTTGCATTGTTACACGTTCTCCATGTTAATCCTATGGGAAGGTTTTTTAAAAATCGTTATTTTGGCAGTTCGAGTTCGAATTTTTAAATATCCTTTCTTAGTGCACACCTAGGGCCCAAGATGAATCTGTGTTCTAAATTTCAGCACTGGAGATCTCGTGATCAATCAGTCAGTCAGTCAGTCAGTGAGTGAGTCAGTGGCTTTCGCTTTTATATATATAGATAAAACATTTAAAATTGTCTACAAAAGAAATAATTTGGAAAAAACGTGCATTTTTTTTTCCGCTTCCAGAGAACATGTTTAATTACTATTATGCCTGTTGCAATGGCATAATTTGTGTTGTATTCATAAATTATTCTTTAAACTGGCAATGAGTATTGCTTGTAATTTTTCATTTATAATGCAATATATTTATTGGATCCTTGTAGCGTGGATACTTTGTTTCTATACAAAGCATGTATTGCAACATTTTTTAATGTAATTGTAAAATCAGTGAAATTTTTGTGACACCATCATGGAAATCAGGGAATTTTTTTTCCAGAATATTGTTGCCACCCTGGGTTCCTAATTTTTCTTTTCAATATGCGTCTTGAAAGCTGGAAACCTAAATGTGTTTTCTTAGCTACAACACAACTGAGGAGCACACATTTAAAACGTGTTTTTTTTTCAGATTAAATTAATTGGTGGGAAAATGCACATAACTTTTCCCCAAAGCATCGACCCCTATAATGATTCCAATCTTTCCAAGTTAATTTCACTGGGACAAGAGTTTTTTTGGATAAATCGAATAATTGGTTCGGTGTCGAGTTAATAATCTAGATTTTTTTAGACATTTTGGACAAACACGTTTTGAATGTTTGCAACCCAACTTTTAAAATAAGCAAATCCTGCGTAAACAGCTCCATTTAAATATTTTAAAATCTTGACTACAAGGCTTTGGCACGTTCACTGCTGGTATCAAACAGGATGCAAGTCGAATATTGCGTATTGCGTGTTATTTTGAAGAACGTATTACGCGCCCCTGCGGGACCGGTAGCGAATATGTTAATATTTGATTACAAACTGACAAATGCTATTTTTTTTTAAATCCTCTACAATGTTCAAATTTCTTCAATGAAAAAGCGAAAACAATTGCCTTTTGGCCTATTTGACACTAAAGATCGTTATAACGAAGCACATGATAAGGGGGTCACCATAGTTCCACACACAGATCATCCTTATCTTATGCAGTATTCGAACTCAGTCCTTCGGTGATTAAGCTGCGTGTTACATCCACCATACTATGCGGACGACGCTATTTAACTATCCAACAACCAAAAGCCGGTTTGGTTTAGTTAATTAACGTCGCACTAGAGCTACACAGTGGGCTATTGGCGATGGTTCGGGGCCTATCTCGAAGGAAAGACCCACCCGGGAACGATGCCTCGTATTTTTTAACCATACCAAAAGCAGGAATAAGATTTTGTTTAACGTTGTTAGAGATGGTAGCCATTAAAAATAAGATCATTTTGTTTATAAATCTGTGGTTTAGAACAAGCGTGACCATTGTCATATTTGGCAGTTTTGAGAAAAATAGCCTAAATATTTAGGGCTCATTACTGTTGCAATGTTACGGGAATCACGAAATTTTTTGATTTGAAGTGTTAGATAAATCTGACGACATTGGTTTTTATTTCATTTAAAAGTTTAATATTAATATATTCAACATAGTTTTTAAAAAAAGGGTTTAAATTGACATTGACCGTTCTTATTCCAAGCCATAGAAATATCAATAAAAAAGACTAACCCGAGATAACTCTTGTTGGTGTCTATGGCAAATACATTTTATACTGAGTTAACTATTAAGGGAAGCGGTTAATGTGTTTTAACCCTTTGCACTCCGCTGTCGCCTCTCAGGAGCCAACAGAACGACCAGTTCTTTGGTTCTCTGTTCTTTAAAATAAACGATAACATGATATTGCGTTTAAAAAACACATGATATTTTTTCAACTTGTTGTCTTGCAGATCCAAAATAGATTATGCTTTTGTTTTCCTCTATGAGCAAAAAAATATATATATATGGGGAAAAGAACATAAAGAGGAATAACTGTTCCGTAAAAAGAACGCAAAACGCAGAGTATTCTTGGGGTGCAAAGGGTTAATATTTATAATAAAAAGAACTTGATGTTATTTCTCTTTTTTAGCTACACGTACGGCAAACCTGTAATTGGACAGCTGAATTTGAATCTATCTCTTGAACAATATTCATACTCTTACAACTACGACAAAATACCTGTTATACAAGAATCTGTAAAGGTAAGCATTTATAGTCTCTTTCATCGTGTTGCATATTTTGCGAATGTTATTAATAAGCTGAACAATTTAAATTAGGATAATAATAGTAATTATGATTTTTATTGAGTGAAATTTGATGCTGTCTTTAGAAAAAGTTTAATCTTATTTCACATTTTAAAGAATATTAACTTGCAATAATTATTTTATTAATGCATTTTAATATTTTGCAGCTTGACGGATGTTATCACTATGACTTAAATATATCCTTGGTCCAACGCAGTAACTCCTACAACTATAGAAGAATCATGGTTGTAGCGAATGTGGTTGAAGCTGGAACTGGTAAATATACTTTATAGCATAAATTACTTTTGAAACCGGATTTCGCTAACAATATAAATGGATATCATTCCGATAACTTAAGGAACTGCTATGAAAAGTTATATATAAATCTAATTAATATGCGTTTTTTTTCAGATATTCAAAGAAATGAGACCCAATACCTATCCCGACAGTACTCCCCTCTAAATTTGAACTTCAACATCGATCAAAATCAACGTAATTACTTTAAACCCGGTCTTCCTTATGCCGGAAAGGTATGTGCCATATTACTTACTATACTTACTATCTTTTATATGGACGTATTGTTGACTGACGGGGAGTTCGTGTATTTTTTTTACTATCACTTATATTAAAATATAATCAATTTTAATGAAGATTTTTTTCTATATATTTTACTTAATGTTATTAGTTGATCATTGATGGAGCTCTTTCTAATTTTTTTAAATTATTTTTATTGAATCTTTTGTAAATTTATGTATAACGAACGGTTGTGTCTACCTGACCTTAAAGATAGCAAATATCGGAAATTATCCAGTTTGGACCGAAATTAACATATTTAACCCTTTGCAATCGCGGATTGTTATGCAATTGCACTTCTCTTACCAAAATAATGTATGCCATACTATATTTATATATTATTGGTGTTTGTGTCGTAGCTAAAAGTGACGAACCCAGACAGTACTTCAGCTTCGGGCGAACCAATCGCCGTCTGCTACACCGTTTCGAGACAAAGAGTGATTGCCGATTGGGCAGCAAACAAGAAAGTGAAGTTCTGCAAGAATTATACTTCTGATGAAAGCGGGCTCATCGAATATATCATTCCTCCACAGAATGTAGATACGACATCGATACAGTTGGAGGTAATTTTATATATTTAATTTCGTTTAGATTATCTACTTTGCTTACGCTTTAAAGTAGTTTTATTTGTGTTATATTAGAAATTATACCTCAAATGAAAACGTTCGTACATGAAATGTCATAGATGAATGTCTTAAAAGTTTAATGCAGCTGTGAATTTCCGGAAGTCTATTTGGCACAACTAACGCCTGTACGTTCTAAGATTCAACATTTTGTTAGCATTTTAAAAGATTATTTAAGTTTAAAAAAATTCCTGTCAAAATATCTTTTCAATTTAAAACAATATTTAAATTTTAAAAGGTAGCTTACAGTAAAAACTGAGAGTTGTGTTTTCTTCTGTATTTTGGATAATGTTTCCTATTCATTTCTTTCTTTATAAATTTATTGTTAAATGCCGAATTTAAGATTTTTGTGGCCCTAAGCGAAATTTTAAAAGCGGAACCTCTCTTTCCTTCCAGAATTTTGAAGTAATATATGTACTTGAGAAGTCATTTCATGTCAGATGAGTACAATCGAATTTAAAACCAGTCGGAAACAAGAATAATGCTTCCAATGTCTGCCTTCCTCCCGCTACAATGAAGCACCAGAGGCATAAGCTGGCTGCACACTGGCCCAATGTTCATTGGCTTCTTTGTCTTGAAACTGGGTCCGGAAGGTCCTGGTCGTTCTCTTCGACCAGTTTTACAATATCTTACAGCTACGTGTCTAAAACTTTACACCCTAATCGATAAGTTCGCGTGGTCTGAGTTTTCAATAGCTTCCATCCTCCCAACATTTGACGACCATTGCCAGTGTTTGAGCGGCCACACTTCTCGCCCATGACCAACCTTGGAACGTATTGGGACAAGCTGGGTACGACTGTGGCTTAAACAAGTCTTCCACTATTCTACCAACCGCCTAACCATAAAGAACAATTTTTAGAATTAAAAGTACAATAGAGACCTTAAACTTTTATTTTGTTTCCCAGGCCAAGTCCATCACCTATGCCAATGACCCCAACAAACCCGAGCGCAGCATCCTCAACCTGCCCCAGACTTCCATGTCCCTCAGCCCCTTCTACTCCCCGTCCGGCAGCTTCATCCAGCTGGAGAACATTGGCGCCCAGTTCACCTGTGGAGAGAAGAAGGAAGTCAAGCTGCTGTTCACGTCCAGAGAAAATGCAGACTTCAAGTTCAATTACGAAGTAAGTATCGAGATAGAAGATTTTTTTTATGCTAAAAATACCTTTAGGGTAAAAGTATTCGAAATTATTCTAGTGTGTTATCTTCAAGCATGTTAATTTACATTGAAATTGAAATATTTAACGTATTAATCCTTAAACCCCGACATCTGTAAAAGTTACCAGCAACTGAATTCCTTGCGCCGTTTTAAGTCCCTACAAGCAGCCTAATCCCCTTCCGATATTTCAGTACTTTTCTAGTAATTAGTAGTCTAGTTTACAGTAAAAAAAACAGTATAACCAAAATTAGTTTGCTGTATGTAAAAATTACAGGGTAACAGTCCTTTCACGCTGATTAGGACTAAAGGATTTAAAATATGTAGATACTAGAAACTTTTAAAATGAGGATTTTGCTGATTTCTTTTCCTCAAAGCGATTTATTTTCCTCGACAGTCCGCTTTGTTTGATCTGGTTAATTGTAGTTCTATTGTTGTATGTAAATTAAAAGAAAAAGCCATATTTCAGCTATATTAGTTAGCCGAACTGCCGGCCAAGCCTTAATCAAACCATCTACATCTATAGACGCTTCTACTGAACAATCGCTCATGTGTCCTATTATGTGTTTACTACTTATACTTTGGAGTCATTCATGCATTATTAAGTATAATACTTTCCATAAAGCCCATTTACAATTTGTCCTTCACCATTCTTGTTTGGTATCAATATGTTGGAAATACTTTGAAATGTCTATCCCCACAGCTTTTTGGCCTTGTCACCTGTTAGCATTGGTCAGACCCAAAATGTTGGCCGTACTCATACTCACAAGATCTCCTCAATATTTTGATAATAACATCACGAAATCCGCATGAATCCAATGGAAAAAAAATCCACCTGAGTATTAACTGAAAAATATTTTAGATGATATTATATTAACAAATTAGCAACAAATAACAATTATTGTTACACACACAAGGTATTTCACAAATATTTCAATAACGTTAACCCTACAGCGCTCCTAAATGCAAGGTGAATTGAATTGGAGGTGAGACGAATTGTAAAGATTCTTACTGAAATGACATCACTTACCATTGGGATCCGTCACTTATTACAAATGAGAAGCGTAGAAGACCTAACAATTGATCGAATCGACCAGATGATTTCTCTCATAGGGAGAAAATGATTAGAGGTTCGAGTGGTTGTTGGTTTATTTTCTTTAATCTTATTACATCGCTCGGGAAAGTAATAAAAAATAATGTTTTACCTCGAGTGAAAAGATTTATTAAAATTAGACAATACTTTCTATTCTGCAACATGTAAATATATGTGTGTTAAGATGATCGTTTCCTATTATAGTCTAGTCGACGTTTGCTGGTCCTTGATTGGGTTTAATGAAAACACCAAAGCGGATTAAATCGCGATGCGTTACATATTAAATGACTACACCTAATAAAAATACCCTGTCCCAGTCCTTATTTTTCCAATTTCGTCCCACCTCGAATTCAATTCGCCTTGAAATGTGCCTCTCAGACACATCGCCAGTTCTGCGTTGTGAATTATATCGTCCTAATTACATTCAAATTCGAACAGGTGATCAACCAAGGCAAGGTCATCCAATCGGGCACCGAGGAAGTGTCCTTCACCACCGACAAAGATGTCTCTGAGAACTTCCAGAAGGACAGTCTGGTCATTAATGACTCCGAGCAACAGCTGGTTCCCCTTCCTAAGCAATCTTCTGCGTCTAACCCCGCCGATGAGGAATGCCCAGCTGCCAAGGAATCGAAGTAAGACTAGATCCGTAACACATTCAGTGCAGACTCAATAGATCTATCGAGTGCAACACGTGCAGTGCGGACGATCAAATCCGTATTTATCAACAAGTACGACACGTGGTAACCCCGTGGATTAACTATCCGATAGTTCGTCACGTGGTCAATCGACCCCGTACCGCACTGAACGTGATAACTAAATACATCGTGACGATAGTCCTTCGAATCATGTAACCTACCAGAAATTTTTATTTTCAAAATTTAAAATAACATTCCAGGTAAATCGGGAAAAAATAAAAACAATACATTTAAGTTTTTCAAACTGAATTTGATAAATATCACGATTGAACATAAATATTTGTGAAATATTGGTAAAATGTACATCACTTTCGAAATATTTCGGGCATAACTATAGTTTTCTCTGGTTAACTTTTTAATCCCCCAGTAACAAAATGATGACAAGTTATTAAAAATACATTGACATCCATTGACGTACGTAGTCCTCAAAGGTTTAACTTTACTGTATTTTTTTTTAATATTTTTGTATGTGATTAAAAGACTGAGAATATAAACAGACCGGGTAATATATTTTTCTGTGTTGATATTCATATTGCTTGACGAGCTGTATCACAATACAAATAGACCTTATGGATATCAATCGTAAAACAGAAATACACATATACGAAAACAACAGTCCAATATGTCGATGTATGGGAAACGAAAATATGAAATAATTTTATGAAAGAATTAAATGATGGTCAATGGTCTATTTGTATTCACAGCCCTAGGTATGTTATCTCCATATACTTATTTTTTATTCGATTTAAAATAAATCCCCACATGCATTGCAAAGTATCACACGGGTCTTGCAAGATATAAGTGTAGATTTCTAATACATGGATCAGTCGTTATTAGCCACCTTTTTCCCAACTGTTAATACTATGTCAAACTTATTAAATCGTATTTTTATTAAACATTACTAATATTATCTACATTTTTATTAATCAGTAAAAGTACGCAATATTCCTTTTTATTGTTCAGTTTAACCCTTTGTATTCAAATTTGAATTTAAATGCAAAAAACTAACCAATGACAAAAACATTGATTTTCGGTCATGAATCGCAACAAATTCGAGTTGATAACTTTCTTGCCTGATAAGTCTGTACTATTTTCTATAATCTACAATATTTCGAAGAAAATCATTCCAACACTCAAAGTTGATATTAAAATGTGAAAATCAAATAAAATCACCCATTTTTTTTACTGCATTCAATTTTACAGTGTTTTATACTCAATTGCGAAACATTCAAATTTCACACTAAATGGCACCATAGTAAACATATATTATTAAATAAATAATTATTTCTACAGTCGGGGACAACCTAAGTTGAGCTTTAAGCAATTGTATATTTATACATATCATAGCTTCAGGTTCAACTTAAGTTGTCCCCGAGTATAGTAAAACAATATGCATAATTTCACAATATATTTTGAGTCCGTCAACAAGTATTTGACTAACTATAAATAATATGCATATAGATACAGTCAAGGATCATTTTCAGGTACGTCCCACCTATTGGAGAAGCGACTTTTGAAATCGATGTGGACCCTAGTCTGTCTCCGTCCTTCACTTTGCTCGTGTTCTACGTTCGGGACGACAAAGAAACCGTGGCGGATTCTCACAAATTCGAAGTGGAAAAGTGCTTCAAAAACAAAGTACGCGACACCTACGTTTTTATTGTAGCAGTTTCATTTTCAAATATAACAAATGTGATTTCTTAATATTTTTATTTGAGTGGCAACTTTAAGTATATCAATGCGTTACTAGAAGAACAAAAGTGCAATTATCATTGCGATTTTACTTACGCTGATGACTTTCTAACAAAAAAAGCTGTTTTTAAAAATGGCTTTTTAGTTTACCTTTCATTTAAAACATTTTTATATGTATTTAAAATATTAGAAACATTGCTAAAACTTATTTATAGAAGGATGTGTTTTAAAGAACATTATCTAATTGAGAACATTATCCATTGACTTTATCATATTTTTACCAATTAAAATATTTTTAAAGTGTTTTATATCTTTTATTTTAAATTCACCTAATTGAGCCATTTTTTTAAAAAACTTTTATACTAATTTCATCAACTTTTATTAATAACGTATATTTTATTACAATGTCACCAATTTTCTCTAAATTTTACCTTTTTTTTATCATATTCAACAATTTTTTCTTATTACTCCAATTTTTTATTATTTCATCAGTTTTTAATAACTTCATATGAAATTACTTACATTATTATTAATTATTCAAAATTTCACCAATTATTAATACAACGTTTTTTAAATTTCATCTCGTAATATGTACAAATATTTTATTGATGACTTGCATTTTTAAGTTTAAAACAAATTCTAAAAGCATAAGTCCCTTCAAAGACCACTAAATATTCTTGTGTCTTTGTTGCATGTATTATTTCCGTTTTAAACGACCCAATAATTCACAGTGTATTGACCAGTAACTTATCTGCATATTTCTTGTATCTAATAGGTCAACTTCGAATTCGCGGATGCAGTCAAACAGCCAGGAGAGAAAACTGCAATTAAGGTGACAGCATCTCCAAATTCGCTGTGTGGTATCAAAGTTGTCGACAAAAGTGTTTCGCTGATGGACAACAACGATCAATTAACAAAAGAGAAAGTAAGAAATTGTTCCGTATGACGTTTCATAAATTCTTTCATGAATGTATGCGTTCTTTATGACTCTACATTCTTTTCTTTTTTTTAGATTTTCCAACTTGTGCAAAACTTGGATACCGGAATTTATTACAGTACCAATCCCTGCAATGACAACAAACCTCAACCAGGTAACACATTAAATTTTTCACTTTCCAAAAAGCAAATTTTCATATATTTTATATAAATTATACAAAATTCAATTTACCCTTCACTCCATCTTATTTTCTTTCCGAAAAGAATAAGTGTGCACAAAAAATTCCTTCCAGAGACCCAAAAAAATATTTAAAAGTATTTAACAATCAAATTGACCCCAATGATACCAAATGGGGTTTGGGTGTCAAGGGATGTAGTCAAATTACTCGACAAAAAAATTCATTTGAAATTTTTTTTAACATTTTTACGTACTATTGCAGGCTGAATATATTTATTTTTTATTAATGAGAATATTATAATAGTAAACTTAGAAGATAAAATAATGGTGGTATAAATTTCTTGTAGACAAATGTCCGAGATTGCCCAAACGTTATGCATTCGCTTGTGACGTTACTTAAAAATGACGTGTCTTCTAATTTCTACTTTTAGCTAAATTTAAAACAACTATTTAGACATATTTTTTTAATGTGCAGATAATAATCAAAATGTGCTATTAAAAAAATTTCTATAAATAAATACAGGATAACCGATAATGTATTTTTTCATGAAAACCTTCCCTTTCCAGCTAAAAGTATTTGAGAAATAGGAGAAAATTATCTCAAATTCCGCTTAATGAAATTTTCTGGATAATTGAATGTCGGTTAATCAAATTAGTTGCATAGTACTCCCATTTTTTAAAAGTCCCTATGCAAAACATTTACGTACATTTATTGCATTTAAACTGAAAGCGGGACAATTGCCATTTAACAATGTTTCATCGGTTTATTATTAGAATTATGTTTTCCTACTGATATTCTTGGTATGCAAGTTAATTTCGTTTCCAATTTCAGGACTCTACGCAGCAAGCTCTGTTATTAAACCACCTGGCGGTTACTCTACTTCCTCCTACGAAGATTCTTATGCCTCATTCTTGGTAAGGTGAAATAAGATACCCAAAAACATATAAAGTAAATAATTTCATCTAAAAATTAAATTCTGAGTATACATTTAAAATCCCATTGGCTTGCATTTTAATAAATTTCAATAAAATGTCTATTTTTAAGGAAATGTTAAAGTATTTCAAAAATGACAAGTACTCGAGTTTATCTAAAATTTTATAACTCTTTGCAGGATTCTGGATTCATTGTTATAAGTAACTTGATTCTGTTCACTCGTCCCTGCTCTAACAACGGAGGTGGGTACGGAGGTGGCGCTGGGTATTACCCAGAAAATTTCGCTTCGCCAGGTAGGAATTTTTGCTTTTAACTCAAGTAGTGTGTTGAGAAAACAATGTCTTGAAATAGTGCATGCCATTGTAAAATATATTTGATGTAGTTTTAATTGTATTTTCATATACTTTAAAACGTTTAGAACTTTAATAGTATAATCTTCAGTAATCTAGTTTATATGGATTCATCTTTTTAGACTTGCGTGTAAGCATTTCATATCAGCTGGTTTCTCTATATGAACCCTCAAGTTTCTCACTTTTGACAAATTTTTCAAGATGCAAAAAATTAATTAATTGCATTGCTTATGGAAAAAATTTATCTTCCCTTTTTTTTATAAATTGGGATTAGATAAAACCAGATCTTAACCCAATTTTAGCTCTGTATGAGTATATTGAGTATATGAGTACCTTGAGGTATATTTGTTTTCTTCTTTTCAAGAGCACCTATCTCTTGTTTGCAACCAAGCTATGGGATCTTTCTGGTTTTGCAACAAAGCTGAGAGATGTAAATCGATTACTGCGCAGCAATCGGTGCACAGTAGCCTACATGCATTTTAATCTGTTTTCGAAACTGATTTATTTAATTATCTGTTTAGGAAAACTGAATTTTCACGCATCAAAATGAATATTATTTATCTGCTTTTGAATGTTATGACTTCGCCTACTGATAGACCCACCTACTAATACTGTAGAAAAACTAAAAAGAAATGACATAATCTGAAAATTGAAAAAATGTATCTATCTGGTTTTGAAACTAGACGGCTCGTATATGCGTTGATTAAAAGGGTAATGCGGAAATTTATTGGATAAGTCATGTGTGTAACACACGATTTATTTATTTTCGATAATTTTAGTTAGGACACTTTTTTGAAATAAGTCTCTGCTGAAACTTACAAAATAAATCATTTGAAAACTTCAGCAATATAAATAAATTACATCTCTATACACTATATCCATAATTAACTATATCCATAATTTTTATTTACAATTTACATTATTTATATAAATTATTAAAACAATATTTATATTAATTAAAAATGTAATTAATGTAAATATATTATATTAGTATAAAGTTAATTATTGTATATTACTTAGGAATTTATTTGTAGTTATTATTTTGTAATTTGCAGTTTATTTGTAGTAATTAATATAAATTGTATTAATTTAAATTTTATTTTAATAATTAATTTTTATAATTAAAAATTTATTTTATTAATTAAAAATTTATTTTATTAATTAAAAATTTATTTTATTAATTAAAAATTTATTTTATTAATTAAAAATTTATTTTATTAATTAAAAATTTATTTTATTAATTAAAATTTTATTTTTATTAATTAAAATTTTATTTTTATTAATTAAAATTTTATTTTTATTAATTAAAATTTTATTTTTATTAATTAAAATTTTATTTTTATTAATTAAAATTTTATTTTTATTAATTAAAATTTTATTTTTATTAATTAAAATTTTATTTTTATTAATTAAAATTTTATTTTTATTAATTAAAAATTTAATTTATTAATTAAAATGTTA
This sequence comes from Troglohyphantes excavatus, assembly GCA_963932185.1. Taxonomy (NCBI): domain Eukaryota; kingdom Metazoa; phylum Arthropoda; class Arachnida; order Araneae; family Linyphiidae; genus Troglohyphantes; species Troglohyphantes excavatus. The sequence continues at coordinate 44,423,296 of OZ010675.1, forward strand.
CATTATTAATTTAAAATTTATTGCATTTTCATTTAAGATATTACCTATTATTGACATTGATTTCTGATAAGATTATGATTGAAGCAAATTTCCAAAGCATGTTAGATCAGTGGTGGTGGTGTAAATTTGAAGATGGTTGTGGAAAGCTCCTAAAATGCATCTGTAATATGTTGATTAAAAAGGAATTTCCACAGAAAGTTCTTGCACTACTAAATCCTTCCAAGTAAGAAAAAGTCTAGAGCTTCTTTGGTAATGAACCTTTTTTTTCAACAACATACAGAATCATGACGCAAAGAGCTGTAATTTTAATATTTTACGTTATGTAATGAGGGTAATGCAGTGGCTTTAACATTCCCAGAAGAAGAAAAAGTGTTCGATGACTCTGCTGAATCTGCAGATATGGCACCTAACGAAAAAGCTGGTGCCTCATCATCCACTAAGTCGGCAGTTGATGTTAGAACAGATTTCCCAGAAACTTGGTTGTTCAGTCTAGAATATGTTGAGTAAGTATGTACACGATATTATAACTGCAAAATCGAAAATCATACACGCCTTTTACCCTAATCCACGTACATTTTGTTCCCATCTGTTGCTTTTCTGGTTTTACACAGCCATTTGATTGAATGGTTCTTGTATTGTTTACATGCATGGTACTTTCCATTCACTGTACTATATTTAACCATGTAATTTTTTCATGGAGTTGTATGCCTTTGTTTTTCCATGCTGTGTATATCTGTGGTTATTTTCATTCTGTATATATTAGGTATATTCTGTACCATATATATACACGGTTCTATAGACAGTTCCTTCAGTGCCCTATTCATGGGGTATATATACGTTGATGTTTATTCTTGTCAAGTCTATGTTTTGTATTATATCTATATAGGTTGGTTTTCATATGCTGTATCAGCACTTTTTTTACATGTACGCAGTGCTTTCGATACTTGATTATTCTTTATATCATATCGAATGCATGGGTTTGGTGCACCTACATAAAAACATAAGTGCTGTTTTAAAAATACAGCATATATATGCTGTTTATTCCAGAGCATTGAGTGTGCGTAATTTACCAAAGTTTCATCAATTCTAGTTTTCTGCGATGCCGTATATATACGTACGCGTTTGTCTCTAACTCTGTGTATTACACCACTCATTAAAAACGCTTATCTTAAGAAAAATGCATGCAAGAGATACGTTACATTCTTCACACGAATGGAAAGCCACTGCATTACCTAAGTAAGTATCAAAAGTAAACAGCATAGGTATTTTGATTTAATTTATATATGTAAGGCCCATTCTACAGGGTCGTTAAGAACGTGTGATTTTCCCATGCGTGCAACAGTCTTCATCAAAATAATGTTTTTTTGACCGAAGCTTTTACGAAACAAAGTGTTAATATCACTTTTACTAAAAAAAAAATTAATTCATAGCTCAATGACCGCACATGGAAATATCGTGCATTGTTAACTTCACTGTAGAATATTGTGCCAATCATATAAGTACAAATTTGTTCTATATATGTCGATGATTTATTATTAAAATGGTCTGGATTTTTTTTGTAAAACTCATTGACATTTCTGAAAATTGGTAGTTTATTTCATATTTTGACTTGAAATCCTTTATTTAGTACCCGTTTTTGAACAAGGTAATGCGGTGGCTTTCACAACTATAGCGTCGGGAGTGGACGCCGTAGATTCGAATAGGAAGATAGGCGTGGTATCAACAAAGTCTACTGTAGACGTGCGAACGGATTTCCCAGAAACGTGGCTGTTTAATACGGAAATGGTCGGGTGAGTAGACGATACAGTAATGAAAAAATGGGTGTTGAAGTCTATTCTGTCGCATTCTCCGGTTGCTTAGTCTGTCAAAGCCACTGCATTACTTTTACCTTTTAAAGTATTATCAGATTGTCCTTTTTGGTACGTGGAAGAAAAAAAGTCAGTGTACAAAATCACGATACTTTATGTATAGGACAAGTCATCGTGGTTTCTTCTATAGAGGTTGCGGTTTTACTATGAGATTGAATTAACCAACCAACCAATCCAGCGTCTCTGAGAAAAAACGCAACCGCTTCAAAAGAAAAACTCGAGGACATACTAAATGCCACAGTTTTATTGTAAGAAATGCCCTTGTGTAAAAAAAAAATTGACAATACCAAAATTTTGAGATACGAGTTAAACACGTTCGGGAAAGCGTTTTTCTAACAACACTTTCAGCAATTTTGATGATAAATGATGTTACGAATAACTATCGTCAGATGGGTGGTTTAGCTGTTTAGTGATTTAAGTCTATAAACAGTATATAAGAGCCTTTAAAGTTTGCAACTCCTTTGGCTATAATTTTAAAAGAATGACATACAAATCTTTTGTAAACCTATTTAACTAGGACCCACTCCTTGGCCAATTGGTGATTTAAGGTAAGGAACTTGTTTTTGCGCTTTGTTTTGTAGTGGTTGCGTCAAAATATGCTAGATTGAATTAACCAACCAATAAATCCAGCGTGTCGGAGGAGAAACGCAACTGCCTCAGGAAAAAAAAAACGTAAGGTCATGTTCCTTACCTATAAGATACGACTTCGTCCTAGTAGTTAATGCATCGGATTAATTCACTTTCTGCAAGAGTTCAAAGCAAAACACAATAACGAAAAATATCCTTGATAACCATTCTGACTTTCAATGATCAGTAACTAATGTCTCATTTGTGTAGCCTATTCAAAAAATAGTGCAGTGGCTTTGGGGGCGGCGTTCACTGGTTGGGGGCCTCAATCAGGCATGGCGGCTTCGGCTGATGCAGCTGCCAAGGTCGCCATGGTAACCACCAAATCTGCAGTTGAAGTGCGGCAAGATTTCCCAGAAACTTGGCTGTTTGGCGTGGAAATGGTGGGGTGAGTAAGAGTACAAATTATCAGATGATGAGTAACGAAAGATTTACTTGATGATCTTATGTGGGTTAGATTCGTCGCCAAAGCCACTGCATTACTCTTTTTAACGAACAATGTTGCAAAAGACGTACGAAATGCAAAATTTATAATCATTTGTTTAAAAACTTCTGACCTTTTCATCATCTTACATCCACTCTGAAGAAAGATAGTATTTGTAGAAAATCGTTCATCTGAATAGTAATAGTAAAAACCAGTAATATGGCCACACTCCGAAAAGCAGATGCAAGCAATCCCCCTTTTTTTTTAAAACACTGCAGAGCTTGCGATGTTCCTGATAGGCACAATTCAAGGCGAATCGAATTAGACATGGGTCGAAATTGAAAAACTGAGTAGGATAGAGTATTATTGTTAGAGGTCGTCACTTATTATATCACCCATCGTGATTTGTTACGCTTTTGTTTTTTCATTAAACCCTACCAAGGAGCAGCTCACATTCGTGTAGAGTATACTCTAGTCGAATGTGTGCTCATTTTAACAGATAAATATATTTATGAAAGGAGTTTCCTGTAACCACCGTCTTTTCAAACCCTGAACCCCTTTTAAAATTCCTTAACACCCATTCCTTTATATAACTAAGTACAATTTTAGCTTTTGCCTTCGTGTTCCTAACACTATATTTTTCTCTAAAAAATTGCTTGTTTTCCATAATTTCTGCTGACTGCAAAGCACCTAACCACCCACACGAATTCTTCGTTCTCCATCACTTAGGGACTTCTTAAATACAAATGCACCCTTTTTCCCTAGAGGATCCCCTCTCCCGAACAACGACTGTGTTTCCGACACGATCATTATCCCTATTTTCCCTCGGCATATAACGTAACAAATCCCTATATCAGGTCATTCTTGGCTTAGTTCTTGCCATGTGAAGATGTACTGGCTCTGAGGAGTTGTTACTATTCGGCTCGACCATGATTTAATTCCGCGACTGCAAACTTACTTAATGGATGACCACCCTGTTGGTCATTTCATTTCTATATTGCATAGCAGAAATCTATTGTTTAATTTTCATAAATCTTTTCACTCGAGGTAAAACATTTTTTATTTCTTACTTTCAAAAGCGGTACAATAACATTATAGGAAATAAACCAACAACCACTCAAACCTCTAGTCACCCTTGTCTCCCTATGAGCGAAATCATCTAGTCGAATAGATTAATTGTTAGTTCATGCGAGAATCTCATTCGTAATAAGTGTCGGTTCATATTAGTAAGTGATGTCATTAAAGTAAGAATCTTTCCAATTCGACTCACTTTACATTTAGGGGCATAACCGCTGCAGGGTTAAATTATGACTTCCAAATCTAATATGTGCAATATAAAAAAATATATTTTACAAGAGACGTATAGTGATTATTCTTATTGTTATAATCATTGATTTGGAAAATTTGCTGATTGCGAATCAAAATTAGCAATTTGAACACTGACTTTTTTTTCTTCTTCCACTATGCAAAAATATATCTGAATTCAATAACAAGTCATTGTAATTTTTGTTTACTCTTTGATGTGAATGCAATTTATTTTTAATGTTTCTTGTAACTAAAACAAAAAACCTATAATGAGTGAATGAAATCTAACTTGGCAGTGTCGCTTTCAAAAAAAAAAGGTAAACCAGTGGCTTTGGCGTCGGTTGCGCGGAGACCAGCCGCACCGTCAGCTGCTTCTGCAGATGCCATGACTGTGAGCAAAGTCACCACGAAATCCGTGGTGGAAGTGAGACAAAACTTCCCGGAGACGTGGTTGTTTAATATTGAAATGACTGGGTGAGTGAAATATGAACAGCATGTTATGGCTAAATATCAATAGCATGTTTGGCTAAATATGAATAGCATGTTATGGCTAAATATCAATTGTAGGCTATGGCTAAATAACAATTGTTTGCTATGACTATTATCCGCTGTGTGCTATGGCAAAATGCTTAATGTATGATATGGCTAAAAAACAATTGTATTATAAGAATTAAAAAGAACTGTATGCTAATGGCTAAATATGAATAATGCACTATGGCAAAAAATATCAATACTATTCATGTGGCTAAATATCAATTGTATGCAATGGCAAAGTATTAGTAGCATCTTACGGCTAAATGATTAATTTTATGCTATTGCTGAATATTCATTTTATGCTACGGCTGAATATTAATTGCATGTATGACTATATATCAACTTTATGCTATTGGCTGAATATGAATTTTGTGCTAAGGTAAAAATATTAATCGAATGCTATGGCTGTATGATATGGCTAATTATCGATGTTGCGTTGTATGTCTAAATATTAGTTTTATGTTATGGCTATATTTTAATAGTTGATTATTAATTTTCTATATCATCAGAAGCATATGCCTTTAATACAGTTCCTTCACAGCTATTAAAACAACAAAAAAAGTTGGTACTAGTATGATATTAAAGCAGATATTATTAAACCAATAGTTATCAAAGATAGTTTTTTATTGTCTGTGTGTGGAAAAATATAAATCTATTAACATTGTCAAAAGTAGTTTTGTGCTTCAATGCATAAGTAACCAAAAATATATACAACTACTCTTCTTTCAATACTACGATTAAATTAAACTATAAAAACGCGTTTGTTTGATATTGAAAAATTTCCAAAAGGAACTTGCGCAATTTTGGCACTAAAGTCCTTATTTGTATTTTTGAGTGTAATTAATTTATATGACAGGTTCGCGAACAATATACATTTCGGTGCACTACCCAGCCTCATTCTGAGAACCATTTTCACAAAAAATTGCATATATGTTAAATTTGAATATATATGCTAATTTTCCATACAGATACTAATATTCATACATAGGTTGTTTCTCAAAAAATATGTAAATTTTCAAAACATATTCAAATTTTATATACATAATTTTCACAAACACATACTCATTTTCACAAACCATACGCTCATTTTCGCAAATCCATATGCTTATTTTCACAAACAATATTCATTTTCCCAAATACATGCTCACAATCACATACGCTCATTTTCGCAAACACTTGTTCTAACTTTCACATAAATTTATGCTACTTTTTAAATACGCCTATTCTAATTTCAACATACACTTATGCTAATTTTCACGTATACCTATGTTAATTTTTACTTACACCTATGAAATTTTTTTTTTAAACACTTATACAAATTTTAACAAGCCCATGTTATTATTTAAAAAACATTCTCATTTTCATGCATATGCTAATTTTCATAAACGTATACGATAATTTTCACAATTATCTCATAAAAAATATACCCCGATTTCCAGTGCTGATGGCGAGTTTTTGAAGAAACAGACCTTGCCCCACACCATTACCGAGTGGGTGGGCAGTGCTGCTTGTGTCAGCCCTGACGATGGCTTCGGGATGTCGGACACCAGCAGCATCAAGGGATTCCAGCTGTTCTTCATCTCCTACACGCTCCCTGCCAGTGCAATCAGAGGAGAGGAATTCTACGTTGTGGTGTCCGTCTTTAGCTATGCTGAGGGGGCTTTACCGGTGAGCATTGTTATTTCTTTAACATATCCCAAAAAATAAATATACATCATCATATTTCTAGATGCATAGTTAAAATTGGTATTCCATTATTTGATATCAATGAGGAATTTTTTTGACGGTCGCTCTCTTATTAAAGAATAAATCTAGCTTTACTTAAAAACAACCCCATATATCAAAATCTATAAAGTTCAGGCTCTTATTTAATTTTTTTTTAAATAATAGTTGATTTGAGTCGTCTAGTTTCAAAACCAGATAGATACATTTTCATAATTGTTACAGGAGACTCAAACGATTGACAACCACGTACTTTTTGGATCTAAACCCATGACTTTGAATGCGTTTTTAGACCGAATTCTTTGCAATGTGATGTAGTGCATTGAGACTTGTGAACAATATAAGAAAAGGATTTTACAAAAGGTGTGGATCTATCTGGTTTTGAAACAAAACGACTCATTTAGTGAATAATTAAAGGAAAAATAAAATGATTCGGCGGGATGATTTATTATACTGTAGGCCACAGGTGAGATACAAACGGTTAAAATTTTAGAGAGCTTACATTTTGGTGAAAAGGCGAAGTTTCATAAAGAAAAATTCGTAAAGCATTTCTAAATTTAAACATACCGTTGTTATTCCAGCTCTTACACTCGTAAGCAGTATCATAACATTCTGATCAATCGCTAAAATTAAGACACGTATATATATATATATATGTGTATGTGTATGTGTAATTTGTATGTGTATGTGTATGTGTATGTGTATGTGTATGTATATGTATATGTATATGTATATGTATATGTATATGTATATGTATATGTATATGTGTATGTGTATGTGTATGTGTATGTGTATGTGTATATAGAACTGCGTACTATATATATATATATATATATATATATATATATATATATATATATATATATATATATATATATATATATATATATATATATATATATATATATATATATATATATATATATATATATATATATATATATAAACAACTGCATAAATACTAGTGCCACACACTGTACTAACTATGTTACTTTAATATAGTTTTTATGGATCCTGTATATATTTGATTTTGTTCCCTAGATAGGGGATACCAGAAATTCAGCAAAAACCAACCTGGAACACTCGCTGTATGTGTCATTTCTTGCCAATCATGGCAAACATTTTACTATGTGAACATGATTTTTAACACGCCCTCTCCTCAAGGTCAAAAAGCCTCGTTCACATCTGTTTAAATAAGTGATCTCCGGTAGGCGAGACCAAATCATCAATCCTTCACGCTTGACCCGAAAAACAAGTGGTACTCTCAGTGCTCCTGGAAAATTCCTAGTGGGGGAGCTGGGACAGTCAATCTCACCAGCAATAAATAGGGATAATTAAACATCGGCAATAGGGATTGCAGAAGAAATACAGGCTTTTAGGGCGTCTGTAAACGAAGCCATGATAGGAAATCCCGGGACTTGAGCCTACCAGGGTAAAAAACCGGCACTGTCCCAACAAAACCCGACCGTCTGGTAGCCCTATCTATAGACCGCTCTGCTCAGCCTTAATAGTATTAATTATATGATTAACTAAGTTTGTTATCGATGTCTTTCCTTGCTTGTAGGTGACCGTTTCCCTGGAGGAACCAAAAGGCTACGAGGTCGTAGGAGGCTCCATCAACGGCGATATCTGCGTGCAACCAGGAACGAGCGAGAATTTCCGTATCAAACTGAAGGCGACCACCGTTGGCAAGATCAACATCACCGTGAGCGCCGCGACGGCTAAAGACGGCTCAGTGTGCAGTGGCTCCGAAGTGACCACCTCGGTGGCCAGAGATGCTATCAGGCAGTCCCTCAATGTAGAGGTGAGATGACATCAATTGTTGTTCCGAAATTTATAAATTTATCATCTGTTATTTCTAAAATGGGTTGCATAGGTCAATTGTAACCTTTATTCACCGAGTGCCCTAAATTTTATGACCATCTGTCGTTTTTAAGTAAATGAGCTATGACGTCACACTGTTTCCGCCAGAGGGCGAGAGAGATTACATACAACGTTAGTCGAAACATTTTGTTTGAATAGGTATGGGGACAGCTGTAGTGAAGTGCGTAAATTCTAGACTGTTCACAAAAAAAAACGCACACCTCAAGTATATAGGATACGGGTTACAATATTTTGGCCACTCATTGTAAATGAAGCTTTATCTATATTGTAGCCCTTTCTTAAAACTAATGCTATAGCTAATATCCTAAACAAATAATAACACCACTGATATCTAAACTAGTTTGTTAAATAAAAGCATTATATTACACCTGGCAAGTACAAAACACCTTGTGTATTTTTTTTTAAATAACCATTCCAATTCAATTATTAAATTTTACGAAATGTCTGATTTGAAACATGTATTTTGGTTGATATGGCATGACAAGGATAAAGCGATATTGTCGTTTAATAAGAATAGTATTTTGAGGAATTTTATTTACTTTCTACTTGAATTGTTTTACTATGCCAAAAATTACCTTTTTTCAAGTTTATATCAAATGATTTTTTTTAGGCTGAAGGTTTCCCAGTAGATACAGTCCAAAGCATACTCTTCTGTCCTACAGGTAAATTTCTTTTATAATAGTATTTTACATAAGGATGTGACTAATAGTGATTTGACCGAATATTACCAAATACTCGGTTGGCTTTTTTGGCCAAATAACGAATATTTGGCGCACGAATAACAATTTCCTTTAAAATTCTTTATAACAGATAAACAACCCAAGTACATGAGGTAAAGGTTTTCTGTAAAAATCTTTAATTAAATAAATATGAAAAATTTAATGTTGAGAGGTTATATTCATTGAAGTTTTTGTCATCGTTATTAACACCTGTTTTGTCATGATAAAAGTTTTAAAAATTACTGTTCAGATTTAATAGTTTTTGTAATTTTTAAAAGATATTTTAAATTGTTAATTTCAATAAAAAAAGCTGCATATTTCAAAAAGTTATTAGAAAATAGTTTATTTCACAGAAACTTATTTGAATTCAGCTAGACTTTTTACTAATTACAAGCAAAAATTTTTGACATTTGCCCTGCTTCTATGACAGTTATTTGGCTGATGATTGGCTGCATATAAAAAGTATTCGGCCTAACCGAATATTCGGCATATAAAGCGAATAGGTCGAATACCAAATATTCGCTCCATCCCTAATTTTGATCCTAAAAATAAGTTAATAATAATGATAAAATTAGGTGTTTTATTCTGTTTATAAGATTTGCATGCTATTTTATTATTAAATATGCGCAAATAGTAACTTTATTGAATTTCTAGACTCAGATAAACAAACATTCGAGGTGTCCCACAGTTTAGATCTTCCAGGAGATGTGGTCAACGATTCAGCAAGGGCATACGTGGATGTCACTGGTGAGCGCATATTCAACTTCAAATTCTTTAATTAGTCAAACCCGTGCGAAGAACGGGTCTTTCGGATTGTTTCTGAGAGAATTACATGGTCTGATATCTTATGTCACTAATAGGCAACGTCATGGGACCTGCCATTCGAAACCTGAACAAACTGGTGTCCCTTCCCACCGGATGTGGTGAACAGAACATGGTGAAGTTCACTCCGAACTATCTGGTGCTGGACTATCTTACCGACATCGGAAAGCTAAGTGACAGCATTAAGTTCCAGGCCATTCGAAATTTGAACAAAGGTGAGAAAAATTCCTGTTTGAACTTCCTACATCTCATATAATTAACAGTTCCTAGTTATAATTGGCATGCCTTCTAGTAACGGACATTTTCTTTAAAGACGTGCATTCTAATTCTTTTACATTACGATGGTTCTCAACTCCATGGTCCGTGGGAGGGTCTAAAGTGGTTCGTAGAGCTATTCTATAATCACGATGTTTTTTAGATAAAGGCATTTTGCAATGTTCATTCCTTTTAAATGAGGAATCAACATTTGTTTAAATGAAATAAAGTTATATCTGCTGGAACCCCAATTTTCAACTTTAATATGCTTGCTTATATTCATAATATGTAATTTTATAAGGAAATAATTAAATTTTGTTTAGAAAAAAAAATTATAGCGACTTGGTTAGTTTGCTGATATATCGTATCGGGGTTATGATAGTTAATATTTGAACAATATTTAAGGGCCAAAATAATATTTGGTACGTGAATTTTATCTAGTATTTTTAACAAGCGGTGATCCCGCTTTGTCTAACTTTTAATGTGGTGGTCCGTAGCCATTTAAACCTTGGGAACTAGTACTGCTTTACAGCATTAGTACGCGAATTCTAAACTTTTGAGTAATAATATTTTAAGCATATCGTATATTCTTTTGGGGGGTTACGTACCTAACGATTTCAAATGTGCATAAATTGTATAGTTACATAACCCAAAATAAGAAATAGTATGTGAAATTGTATAGCTTTATGAAAAGTGTCGCAAATATAGAATTCGCAATAAGTGTCGAAAAAATAAATATGCCTCTTAGGGATGTGAGATATCAACATTATCTACTTATTTAGTATAATGTAGATATATTTTTTGAAATTTATTTTACTTCAAAATAATAAATACACAAGGGCGTCAAAGACAAAAAATATTACACATTTCTTATTTAAATCGCACAGGCATTTCTACTGTAAAGTATAATTAGGTTCCTAAACACTGTTGCCTTCTTGCGACTTCGGTACTTATCATAAGTTTAAACTATCGGTACTTATCATAAGTTTAAATTATCGGTACTTATCATAAGTTTAAACTATCGGTACTTATCATAAGTTTAAACTATCGGTACTTATCATAAGTTTAAACTATCGGTACTTATGATAAGTACCGATAGTTTAAACTTCTTGGTATCGTTTCGTTCGTCTTGGACTGCTTTTTTAACCTTTTTTTAAGTTTCCTATACCGCAATTGAACTGTAGTGTGATATTTTGGCTTCACAGTGAAATTTCCTAAAAATCTTGTATTATCCAATGCACGCAATTTTCACACAAATAGTTGAAACTGTCAGCTAGTCAAATGAAATAGTATAACACGTCGTGTTCTTTAATGTAAGCACGTACTCACCACGACCTATCAATTACAACTATAGTGTGATGGTATAAAGGGGTGGAGTGGGCTAATGACCGTCCTGGTCAGCGCTGTCATACTTCCACAGGCTGCTTCCCTTTGGAGTTGTACTGTTTTGAAATATCAACACTTTTTATTTCGCGCAAATTTCTGTCACTTCTTACAATTAAATATCTTTATAATCCTTTTAAAAGCAACAAATATTTTTATATACAATTTTTAAGTTTAATTCTTGAATTGCAGGTTACCAGAGGCAGCTCACCTACCGCCACAATGACGGCTCCTTCAGCGCCTTTGGCGAAACTGACAAGACAGGCAGCATGTTCCTGACCGCATTCGTCCTGCGATCCTTCTACGAAGCAAAGAGACACGTCCTGATTGACGACAACATCATCCGGACTGCACAGAGCTGGATAGTCTCTAAGCAACAGGAGGACGGGTGCTTCCCGGACATTGGGCACATCATCGATTCTGGTATACAGGTGAGATAGGCCGAATTTCTAAACTAAAATATGCAATAAATCATTTGAATGGGGTTTATTTACTAAGTGTAAGCAATGGAATATTTCTGTCTGTAACCTAAAGCAAGAGAACCGATGTAATTTGATAGTTTTGAGATAAATGGCTTCGAAGTTTGAGGCGCATCCTTGTTGCAATGTTATTGAAATCCTTGAAATGTTTGATTCGATAGGGCCTATGACATTGGTTTCTATTTCAAATAGAAGTTTAAAATTGATGTATTCAAAATAGTTTAATAAAAGGGTTAACATTGATATTGGTCTTTCTTATTCCAAACCGAACCACAGATTTTTCTATGCAATTTAAAAAAGTATTTATGTAAAGACTTAAAATTGTTGATAATACAAAGTTTTTTTTTGTATTAATTTGAAACGGAAGTATTTTCGGTTCAACACAAATAATTTTTCTAAAAAATACGTAAATTTTCTAAAATTATTTTTAAAAAATTTTCCACCTAAAACGTGGGGACACCCACACTATAATATTCGTTAATTTGAGAACCCCTCGATTTCATTTTTAGTCAAATTTACTAAAAATAAGGCAAGATGGTGTAGAATCGAATCTTGTCGCTATCCGATTCTTAAATTCCTTATAAACTAGCAATTGCTAATTATTATGATTCCATCGTCTTTTAATATTAAGAAGGGCGTGTAATTTGATTTGCAAGATTTGAGGCCATAACAAGCATTATACATGGTGTATGAAAGTTATCTTCTCAACTAAATTTCCAACTTTGCCACGAAGTGGACCGCTACGGACAAATACACTTTGCTGCGTGTCAAAATTGTAAAGATAATTCTCATATGCCCTGTATATTGAGTTAAATAAAATCATGTAGAAATAATTCAAGTCGTCATAAATTATACAAAAGCTATTCAGGAACACACATAACATTAAACATTGATGAGTTATCTGTTAAATTGCTAATAGGACATTCCCAAACCTTATTTTAAATATACTTAATAAATTTATTTTACACTTTTTCAGGGTGGTCTCGAAAAGGAAAAGAGCCCGACAGCCATCACAGCTTACGTCCTGGCCTCTCTGCTGGTCGCCCAGTACGAGAACCAGACCGTCATCGACGCAGCCAAGTCGTGCTTGACCGACAATTCAGGTTCCTCGCCTTACGAGACTTTCCTGGTCGCCTACGCAGAGACCCTCGCTGGAGACAATGAATCGGCCAAAAAGCGTCTTACAGACATCAAACCTTTTGCCGTTACAAAAGGTAGATTTGCTGCATTTTAATCGTAAGGGTAAAATCTTAGATTTCCGAGGCCCGCAAGCTCGTTTCAATCCCTCTCCCCTTTTACATGTTCGAGCTCAACTAGTCTAGAATATCTGACAGGATTGTAAATACACAGTGGCTTTCTGTTCGATTCAATGCGCATATATTTTCATGTTTAAAAAATGTCAAACTTATTACTGTCATTGTTAAACGCGTAAGTCGCATCTTGAAGGTTCTTTAGATTAAGGGAAATTGACGAAATCACGTTACTAATTCTGCTAAATTAAGATAAAACAAAAAAAAACTTATTGCTCAAGAAAATTAAAACAATAAACTGAACCCTCAAAATTCGAGGCTTAAAAAACTTTACTAAAGCTGAGAAATTTCCTCCACGCTTCCTCTCTGAGACATCGGACTGGCCAGTAGATTGATTAATACCACTAACTAATTCACTAACTAACCAATCCGACGTCTCGGATCAAAATCGCCACAGAAAAATAAATAAAGCGCGGGGACATGTTAATTTGTCTTGACACAAAAACCCGCACGTTAGGGCTGTTACAAACGGATCGAATGCTGGGAAAACTGATTCTGTTATTCGAGAATAAAAATCACGTGGTTTGTATTCCCGAATCACAGATCCATGTTTTAACTGCATCCGCTTCGTCTTAACAGTCCTTAGTGGAAGTGTGGACAATAGAGTGCAGCTCATGTGTTTTCGCTACTTTAGTTTTAAATTAAGAAGCGTAGTTTCAAGTCTTTACCAAGGGATCCATTCATATTCGTAAATTGCCTATTATGTAGGTTTAATGCGCATAACCGGATTCATGCATAGGCTGCAGTATAGGGTCCCGCACCATAGAAAAATAGTGCAGTTTTTTTACTATCTTATTTATAGTTTCCAGAATGCCATTGTACAGCCGCGGAAAAAAAAAAGAACCACCGATGATTATTTCGTTAGTTTTTATAGTAGAGCCAAACTTAATATACCATTTTGTAGGAAATAAAGTCTACTATACATTGATATACAAAAAATTTGCATAGGGGACTATCTTCATACTCGAATCCGCACCAACTTTAAAATTGTCAATAGCAACACCTACTTTTGATAGCGCAGAAATGTTCCCCGTCCTCAAAATAATCTAAATACAAATTTTCGTTAATTTCCTACATTTATATGCAGAGATATTAGACAATATGTATCGATCTTATTTGAGGGGCTACTTCCACAGTGAACAAAGTATTAGTGAGACTTCGAAATAAAGTACGCTGGTAGAAAATGTTTTGGCGTTAGCCGTGATTCTTATTTTTCCGTGGTCATTCATTCCCCCACTCCTGTATACCCTTCGCCTCTATGTAAGAATTTAGAATTTTATACCAACGTGATCACAGCGCTTTTAATTCTCAAAATTAGTAGATTTCTGTTAAGTTCTGCAGATTTTAAATTTGTGTATGACCCCTTAAATGATCATTTGATGCACATTATAATATTGCCAAAAAACTACAAAGAGGAAAATCATGAAATTTTAGATATGCATATAAAACGTTTTTCTGAATTCATCACTATCAAAATATAGCATGGTTGCTATTCATAAATTTTATGAATATTAATATCCTAATTTAAATAAAATTAAAAAATATACATATAAGTAATGAAAGTTAGTGTATTTTATTTGGGTTGTTTAGAAGTAACACAGATAAAAATATCAGCTTAATAAAATTATTATTTCGAAAGATATGATTAAAAGTTTAAGAAATTCATTTAACATTACGAGTTCTAAACTTTCGATATTCATAATTAAAAAACTACTTAACCAAATGACTTGCAAATTGATATTCAACGATAAATTTTGTCGTAGATTTTAAATATTGAATCAAAATTGGGTGTTGCTATTGGAAATTTTAAAGTTGGTGCGGATTTTAATATGAGGATAGTCCCCTATGCAATTTTTTTGTATATCAATGTGTAGTAAATTTTATTCCCTACAAAATTGTATATTAAGTTTAGCTCTACTATAAAAACTAACGAAATAATCATCGGTGGTGCGTTTTTTTTTTTCCGCGGCTGTACATTGGGATTCCTTGAAACCGTTGTAATTATTTTACAAAGTACTGGAAATTTACAAACAAAAAAAATGTACTATCTCTATTTCGGTTGTACACTTAAAAAGTATTTAATTTTCAGTTTTGAAAAAAAAAAATTCGCAACAATTTCAAATCCACTTGTTTTACTTGGGGTATACCGTGTTCCACGGTAGTTGGGGGACCCGCTCCTCATATTCGGCCTAGGGGCCCACTAACTTTAAATCCGGTTCTGCTAATGCGATAACATCTTGTGTATAGTCCCTGACTCTTACATTTGTGACATGTTGTCCTCGTTCGGTTCAAAATCCTGAGACTTTATTCTCGGGTCTTCCCTTCAGGATAAATCCCCTACTGTCGACAATATCTCATTATGTAGGTAGCTATTCCGCGATGTTAGTTCAATCAACCCATATACCAAATAACATTTGAGCGGATTTTCTGCCAAGTGGTTGCCTCAAAAATCCGAAAATAAAACATTTCCATTACTGAGTTTGACATAATGAATCATTCTACTTAACGTTATAACCAATGCGAGTTGCAAACTTTAAACGCTCTATCTCGAAACTTTGTTTTTGGATTCACACTACTTAGAAGCCAATCATCCCATTTGTTACTGTCATATTCAGTTAAAAATATATATTTAACTAATATAAATATAACTCCTTTTTCTATATACAGATGGCGCTGAATCGTACTTGAACCCGAATGGCACCAAGGCAGTGAACATTGAGACAGCGTCTTATGCCATCCTGACGAATCTCAAGCTGGGAAATGGAGCATCGGACGCCCTGCCTCTTGTTCGATACCTCACGCAGAACATGAAAGCCTCTGGGGGATTCTATTCCACACAGGTATCACAATTAAGCCTTTAACTGTTAATTTCCACAATTATTTTAAATGTAATGTCTTTAACCGTCTAATCCCGAGCAGTTTGAAAGGACAGTGTTAGTAGGGGTTCCGTTCAACAAAAGCAAAAAGTCGCCAAGCAAAATGTTGACACCATTTTGATTGTTTACTAATCACCAACTGACCATATTTAGGGATCCTTCGATAACCGTTGTCAATAACCCATGGTTAATTCAGTCAACCAAATATCTTTCTGACTCGGTCCCTAATCGTCGCCAATATCCCATTGTGCAGCTCTAGTGCGTCGTTATTTCAACTAAGTAAACAGTTCTTAAGATTAATAGATAACCTTTTACGTTTAGCATATTGTGTTCTACGGGTAGACACATATGGTGAGTGGACTCTGGTATTGCTCGCTTCATCCGACCCTAATTTAAAATTGTGAGGTAACCAATCATTCAACTAAAGCGTAATTTGCTGTGCGTGGTAAACAAATTTTGGCACATTTTGCCGTTTTTGTTTTTTGAATAAGTTTATTAGAATATAACCATGATCACTGAACACTACTGGTAATTTTTACCGATGTTCGAGATTTAAGGGTTAAAATCAGTTCCGGGTAAGAG
Organism: Troglohyphantes excavatus; assembly: GCA_963932185.1. NCBI lineage: Eukaryota > Metazoa > Arthropoda > Arachnida > Araneae > Linyphiidae > Troglohyphantes > Troglohyphantes excavatus. The sequence continues at coordinate 44,440,086 of OZ010675.1, forward strand.
GTGCATGCATGTAGGGCGATGTGGACCGTAATGGAAACATGAGCCGTGAAACAACGTTGATATGGTTACATCTACTTCCCGCGCTCGTCTGACGCTCGAAAATGTCGTTCTAGGAACGGAACAACATAGAAAGCGGTTTATCCGGTGTACTGATGCATGTGGAGTATTAATAAGTAAAGTTTACTAAACAAATAAAAATATTAGGACCTAAATCTAAAGCTCCGAGTTTTACTCAATAAAATAGAAATTCGTTATAAAAAAAACAAATAGTAAATAATTATGATAATGTAAATTATTTACCATTTATTTTAGGACACTTGCGTTGGTTTAGAGGCTCTCAGTCAATTCGCAAAAATGGTGTACAAAGACCCGGTGGACATCGAAGTGTCCGTCAAGGGCGGAATGGAGCAGAAAGTAGAAATCCTCCAAAACAACAAACTGTTGGTGCAACGAAACAAGGTGTCGCGAGTACCGAGTATTCTGGAAATTGAAGCCGCCGGCTCCGGATGTGGACTCATTCAGGTAATCTCCCCTCTACCTACCTCGACACACCCCTCTAGCTACATATACCTTATCTCCTACACGTCTCCCTCTCTACACACCTGTGCCTTCTCTCCTCTACCTAAGTCCCGACGGCTATTGAAAGCGTTGGGTGCCAGTTTCTTCGTCATCTGACCATGGTTTAAAAATACGAGGCATCGTTCCCGGGTCTTTCCTTCGAGATAGGCCCCGAACCGTCACCAATAGCCCACTGTGCAGCTCTAGTACGACGTTATTTAATGAAACCAAACCTCTCCTCTACCTACCTCGACCCACCTTTCTACTTTTACACGTGTACCTCCCTCTACCTTCTTCTCCCTCTACACTTCTTTACACCTGCTCTCTACTTTCCATACCTCTCCTACCTGTACACCTCTCTATACATACTTCTACACACCTATCTCTACCTACCTCTACACGTATCTATGCATACATCTCCCCCTCCTCTCTACTTATACACCTCTCTGTACACTTTGATCTATATCTCCTCTCTACACCTCGACCTACCTCTATTATCTTCTCCCTCTACCTCGAGCTACCTCTACACCTCGACCTACATCTCCTACCTCGACATCTCTCTATAAATACATCTCCCCCTCTTCATACCTACTCTACACACCTCTCTACCTGTACACCTCCTTACTTCTACACCTTTAACTCTCTCCACACCTCCTCTCTACCTCGACATCTCCTCTACCTACTTCTACGCCTTTAACTCTTACCTTCTCTCTACACCTGTACATATACCTACCTCTGTGATTGTGTATGTCTTATCCTAGTAACCAATTTGACGTGCTTTCTTTCAGACATCCCTGCGGTACAACACGAACACTCTTCCGGACAAGAATAAATTTCACCTCGGAGTAGTCGGGGAATGCGCCAGCGCTGACTGCAAGCGAAAGAGAATTTTCGGAACCGTCAAGTGTGTACTTTTATCAGATTCTATAAGTATATCTTTCAAAAACAAATAAAACAATCTCATTCTTTCTTCTATATATTTAACTCATTAATTACCAAACAAAGTGCGCTGATATTTGACATGATACTAAGATTAAAATTTATTAATAACGTGGATAACGTAGAGTAAAATGATCGGACCATTGTACTATAATACTCAATTGTAATTTAAAGATTTTAAATTTTAATTGACAGCTGAAATTCATTAATTATTGAATTTAAAAAAAACTATATCAAAATGTATTAAAGATTGAAATTTGTAATATTCTTAAAATTTAAAGTATATATATAAAATTTAAATTTGACAGGAATCGAAATGAATCCGAGTGTGTCTTGTCGTTGATAACCTTATTTATGTAGATATTGTATTTTTAAGAGAATAGTGAATGGGTAATATCAATATAGATAAAACCTTACGTATTAGGACTTAACATAAATCAGACATTTAAAAATTATTAATATTTATTATGCATTTTACCTTTTTAAATAATTTGATTCATAAACTTTTTTTTTAGATAAATACATATTTTTATATAATACTAGCTGAAACGCCCGTTCTACGCACGGGTAGGAAATAAGTTACAAAATAGATACAAATGCAATAATTATAAGCGAAATAAATAATATTCTTAATTTGTCACCCGTCAGGGAGAACGAAATAAAGTATTAAAAGTTCCAATTTGTAACGAACTTTTATTAGCAACTTCCCGCAAGAACTGGAAAAATTTATATTATGGAGAGGTTGGCTGTACAATAAATATGGATATATATACGTTACCCCCGTTGATTAACATCCATACTTTAAAGATGAACAATTCTTATAATTGTGTAATAATAACTATTATAAGAAAGGCAAAATTTTTGTTTATTTGGCGACATTTCTTATTTATTTGGCGATATTTAGTGCATCAGCCAATCAGAATGCTCCTCATAGTTTACATACTATTAAAATTTTCCATTGTTTCAATCTCGAAATATTGCATTGTTACAAGTTCTCCATGTTAATCCTACGGAAAGGTTTTTAAAAAATCGTTATATTTGCAGTTTGAGTTCAAATTTTTAAAAATCCTTTCGTAGTTCATCTCTACGACCCAAGATGAATATGTGCTCCAAATTTCAGCACTATAGGTCTTTTAGATATGTAGATACCCAAAATAACGTCGCTACGAACGTCGAAAAAGTGGTTTTACATCCCCTTAAATACGTTCGATCGGAACAAAAATAGCTTACTTTTCCTATTTAAGGCATATGGAACAACTTTGCCAAATTTCTTCTCCATAGGTATACGGGAAGTTGGAGAATTAGTGATGAGTGAATGAGTGAGGTTTTTCTCATTTATATATATAGATAATTACAGATAAATGTTACTGATAATTAAATTTGTTCTTTAGTTATCTCCCAAGTGGTAAGAAGGCTGGAATGAGTGTTGTGCAAATAAAAATGGCGACTGGAATTGTTCCAGTAAAAGAAAGTCTCACGGAAGTTAGTATTTTTTTATTTTTTTTTAAATATTTCAATTCAAAATTTGAAATATATAAAAGAAATCTCACTATATTTGGTATAATAAACACAACCTAACAGCGTACACAATACATTAATTTTCCTAATAGCAAAAGAAACTAATTCAAAGTTATATATTAATATATATTATGTTTTTCAAAAAATTATAATCGATTTATGTAGTGATAAATATAAAATCTATGGATCGGAAGCAGAACAGAGTTCTTTCGGAAATTTTCAATTTTATTGTTAATCAATAAATATAATTTGTTAATAAAAGTATCCAATAATATCAATTATAATGCAATATAAAGAGTGGCACATTTGATCTGTGTTAACTTAAGGATATTTTAACTGTTTTCTTGAAACTTAAAGTTGTTTAATTTTTGATAGCTGCATTTCTATTTTTGCAATTTAAATATGTAGCAAAGACCTATCAAATTTTTAATTTTTCTACCTAATGTTATTTGTAAATCATAAGTTTCTAAGAAGCATCGATTTTTTAAAAATTAACAAACACTCCATTTATTGTGTACGCTGCATTAATTTAAAATTCAAAATGCAATTACTACACCAAGTCTGAAATATAACGATAATTTGAAAAGAATAAATATTTTTTAGAAGACGTTCAACAATAACTCCTTCCTTTTCTTATACTTCATAAACTTAAGATTTAAAATTTGATACAAGCAACCTCTTTTCTTTAAATGCCAATTTTGAGTACATAAAAGTAATCACTTTTGACTTAAACAGTGAATTTTGTTCATTTGATTTTAAGAATTTAAAAATTGAATATTTTTCAAAGCCTCTTTATCTTTATTTTTACACATAAAATCTTTTCAGCTCACATCTAGCACAAAAAACAAAGTCATCCGTGCTGATTTTGAAAATAATGAAGTAGTGCTTTACTTTCCAGAGGTAATTATTTTGACTATTTATTTGCTAAACTGTAATAAAACGTAATTATCATGATTATTTTAATAATTATAATGCCTTTACTTAAACCATATTTTAGGGACTGAAAAGGCAAGGGGTACAATTGACTTTAAAAAAAAAACAGTTAAGTGCGGTTAATACATATGAAATGTTGGTGGCAAAGGGATATAAGTAAATACCTGTCATGAGCCGAAATCAACGGCGTAAGATTAGATTACTCCAGAGATTTTATTAAAATGATTTTAACTTTAAACTGAGTTTTTTCAAAATAATAATTGGTACTTGTACCCCTTATGGCGTCTCACCCCCTCATTTAAGAAATAAAATTATTTTATTCGTCTTGAATATCGCCATACAATGCTTTTATTCAAAATGGCAGTAACCAAACAGGTTACAATAGCAAAAGTAGCTGATTTCTCAAGAACATTTTCACACAAGTCAAAATTTCAAATCACTAAATAATTGCTAAAAAAAAAATCTGATTTAAAAATTAAATTTATTAATTATGATTGAAAAATACATTATTAAAAATAATAATTGATAAAAAATAAAACTCGTTTAGAAAATGTCAAGAGGTTTACGCGATGAGCTAAGACTGTGTCTTGCGTTTGAAACGTATGACTCCCATTTTTAACTCATGTTTTAAGATGAACGCTTTTGGAGTAGCCCAGAATTTAAACTTGAAAGTTTTTATACTCTGAATAAATATACTTGAATATTGCAGGCAGATATTTTTTTAGAGCATTGTTTAACTTTATTTCAGTGAAATAAAAGCACAAAAAAAAATTAAATTTTAAATTTGTTCCCAATTAAAGTCCCTTAAAATTCTTTATTTTCATATTCGATTAACCACTTATACAAATCCCTAATATAGAGTGAATATACTAAATAAGTGATTTCGCTTTCCAGGTATCTAACGAAGGAGAAACATTCGAATTCCTAGCAGAACAAGTGGTTGAAGTAGAAAATGCACAACCAGCCTCTGCTAAAGTATTCGACTACTATGCACCTGGTGAGTTCCTATAGTTATATACACAAACAAATAAAAAACACTAAGAATTTTAACCGCATATCCATCATGTCAAAACTAAATTAAAGAAATGTCCCACTGTACTCTTCCGCCATTACTAAAATCCCACTATGTATGAATACTATACTATAGTATAAGCCGAGTTTAACCAACCATTTATGTGATCTTTTAACCCTTTGTACTCCAAGAACATTTTGCGATTTGTGTTCTTTCTATGGAACAGTTATTCCCCTTTACGTTATTTTCCACAGATTTTTTTAATACTCATAAAGGGAAAATATCCTAATCTGTTTTATATTTGCAAGAGAACAAGTTGAAAAAAAGATTGATGTTATAAACAAAAGATCAATCTGTTCTCGTTTATTTTAAAGAACAGGGAAACAAAAGAACTTGTCGTTATGTTGGCGCCAGAGCGGCGACGGGTTAATAATCATTGATATTGAAACTACTTTAAAACTCTGTAACTAATTGATTTATACTACACTACTTTACTCCCAGGAAACCATTTATGCCAAACTGATTTATCTATGTCTATTTACAGAAAACTCTGCAACGACGGTCTATTCCTTCGAGAAGTCACAACCTGCCACTTCAACTGCTGCAGCTGAAAGTGGACCCTAAAAATTGAACTCTTTTTATCAATAGAATAGCATTCTGCTTTGATGCTCTTTCTCCAGCGCGATAAACTAGATAGGTGCTAGCATATCAGTATTTGCTAATGTACGCACAGGAAGGTTTTTAAACTCTTTATCTAACTTTGTACCGATCTCTGTGTCGCATTCTGTATTCGAACAAAGTGCAGTTTTGAAAATAAAGTTGGTGTACATAACTATGTGTGGTGAATATTTATTTTCCAAATGAAGAGCCTTGTAGCAGAAAGGTTTTAAAGAGACTTCTACACAATTTCGGAAAATTAAGTAGCAAGAATTGGCAACCCTCCGATAGCAAAATCACTACATTTTTACTTTTCTTTGTCAAGTCCATCAGTCGGCCTCGAACTCGTAAGCCTCTGATTACTAGCCGAACGCCTTTATCAACTGGGTGCCCCTACTCCAAAGGAAAAAAGGAAGTGTATATAGGGCTGGTGCACGATAAATCCTATCGGGGTCCAATGTCCTGACGCCTATTGAGGTTGCGTCGGGTGCCAGCTCAGGTGTTGTCCTCGTCATCTGACCATGTGTCAAAATACCAGGTATTTTTCCCGGGTCTTCCCCTCGAGATAGGTCCCGAACCGTCACCAATAGCCCAATGTGCAGCTCTAGTGTGACGTTATTTAAACAAACCGACAAACGACGCCAGTTTTCTGCTACTGGGATAAAGCATATACGGGAAAAACGATCAGAGTTAATTTTTTGTGAAATTGTAAACAAAAGTTTTTTTCTTACAGAAATTAATACTTTCACGATATAAGTACTGGATTGGTAAGAACGCTGATAGTCTGAGAAACGTTAAAAGATCGAAATATGTCAGTCTATGAGACCTTTTTCTGTTAAATTACTCCGGAAGGACAACTATCGTTCTTACCCGTGACCCTTCAAATGTCATATCTTTATATATATATTGAAAAATGCTGTTTTTCTGTACGCGGAGTAGCAACAGTTAGTTTGTTTACGAAATTCTGTTGTGCCCATATTTTTATTTTGCCATTATGAAAGCCATTTTTACGATCAGCCCCTTCAATTCATTAGTAAATAATTATTTTGTTGATGTCAGCTTAAATTAGGAAGAATATAAACCCTATTACATTAAAAATAGAAGTTTTGAAAAACGCTTTTCTAAATTTTACATGAGCGGAACATTGACGTGGCGCCATCTGTTGGCAATTTTGAAAACTAGATTTCTATGAACTTCATTTTTATGACGTATTAACTTAGTAACGTACCCACTTCTGGTAGGCAAGAGTATGGTAAGCTTAACGTCACTTATGCCAAAACAAACTACCAATAATGTTAAAAATTAAACTAAAACGCAGGAAAGGCGTCAAAATAACGTGGAAAATAATAAATAATGGTAAAAATAAAATAATAAATAATAGTTTTGCCAGTGGTTCCATTGTTTTCTTTTGTAGTTTAAAAGAAATTAAATTAAATGATTTTATATTAATATCTAGTTAAATTGAAACTCTCTCAGCGCTCTTATGCGTTTTAAACTCTCTCAGCGTTTTAACTAATTCTGATCAATTCTAAGTTTAGTTGGTATCCATAAATGCCGGGTGATTACAACTAGTTGCATGATGGTTATTAACTGCACATAACTTATTCTCTTTGCTATGTTTTAACTATTTCGTTGCTACTAAATATAAGCAAAATATTTGGGCAAAAATTTTTGTTATGCCAAGGCAGTTAAAGGTGACACACACAAACACTGACCAAATACCGACTTATAATTTGTGACCAACCTATATATCTAAATCGAGTAATATCTTTTTAGATATCCCTTTATTACACATTTTCGGATAATTGAATTATAAATAATCGAAATGGCTTTGTAGTAGCATGTCCGTGCGGTAATTATCGCATGATCCCCCCCCCCCCCTATATACACACATTCGTTGTAACTACTCATAGATGGCACTCCGATCAAAAAATTTAACAATGGATGGCAGCACTACTAACGGCTTGTTTAAAAACTGCTCCTGGAAATTCCCCCTTTTTTTATATACCTCGCATGTTAAGATCCGTTGTGTGTGGGACCCTCAAAAGTGACCTTTTCTACTGAAATAATATATGATCTATTCCAAGTAGGGACGTTATCTGTCCAACAAAAAATATCGGAACCTCAATATCTGATTATAACATATAAATGCAAACGTACATTGATTATTTGTAATAATAAATATATATTCAAATTAAATGGATAACCCACTCTTTGGTGCTGAAAGTTGAATTGAAGACTGTTAGAACATAATAATTCGGTTTATTAAATGTTTTCGTAAAATCTGATTTCTTTAGAAAGTTTTCAACGTTGAATAATCACATTTTTTTTTAAAGTAAGTTAGGCGACTTTTTGATTTTTTTTTTAAATTGACTAAAAACTTTATTTTAAAACTAAAAAGTTGCTATAGTAACTGCAGCTACTGCTTCAAAAATAAGGAAGTTATATTAAAAATTTAGCAAAATGAAATATTTGATAACTATCTTGATTATTACACGACCCATTCACACCACTTCCCTCTGCAATATATTTTAAACTTGATCAGCTTTTAAGTCAAAATATTTGAGAATGTTACCATTATTTTACAATCTGATATTTTTTTAGCTCGAATATCCAATTAAATGTGAATGAAAATGGGGTAAGATATAAAAATAAGAAAAGCACTCCGCTAAAGTTGCTTTTCACAGTCAACTTTTTTGACAAAAGGTTTTGGGTTACAATTTATAAACCCCGTGAGTTGAACTATTTGCTAGCCCTAACCTATCAGAGAGCATAATTAAATATGCGTATAAAATGTACACTGTACATCATTACTAATTAGAATTAAAATCAGATTTAGTGACATTAATTATGACGCCTTGGCGCAGTGCCCCCTTATTATTAATGTAACCGAAAATGGTTGAACCAGAGAAAACTATCGCCAATTGGCACCCCAAAAAACTTTCACCGAACATTTATTTGTATCTTTTCCATCTTGCGAACCTTTACGGTGTTTCATGGTTTCAGTCCTGAAACTAAAACTATTTTATTTCTGCAGGGCTCGAAAATTTGAGACGATAAAAAATTCATATGTTAAAGATAGTTGTTTCAATTAACCGTATTTAAGGTGGAATGCCTATCGATGAATCTCAAGAGTGAAAAAGATTCTTTAACATGTAATCAAAGTGGTAAGACATATTGAAATGATAACACAACTATATATTTCGGTAATGACATAAAAATGCACAAAAGTATATTTTCAATATTTTTTATTCAGGGCAAAACTCCGCCAACATTTTATTATGACAATTTCTAATAATATTAGAGCATTTCTTATAAGTACAAGATATTTTACGAGCATCCGAAATAAGCTATACCTTAAAATATAACACTCAACTTGTCTAAAATATTTTTTTTTTCCTGCTTATGCTCTTTAGATCATGCTAAATAATTGAAACTTTCTTTAAACACTTATAGTTAGAAGTAAAGGTTACTTAATGTTATCAAATATATACTAGCAAATACGCATCACAATACTTGTCAATGCCAAAGCCTTGAAAGCAACTTTGAGAAGAAACGAAGAAAATACATTCCTTTTTAAAAAAGTATTTAAAATACACAAAACTTGTTTTGTATTTCAAACACATTCGCAAAGTTATCTTATAAAATATTTCACAAATACTTTCGACAAGAATATAAGAACTCAAAGTTTAAAAAAAAAAAAAACTAAAACCCATATGCATTAAAACTTCCTGCTTAAAAATTTCAATAAAATTAGCCTTGAAGTTAACAAATTTACTTGTAAACGCACAGTCTACCTACAAAATAAAACGTTTTATCTTTAATCCATTAAAAAAACAGCAAAAGTTAATTTTAGAAAAATAACCGCCTACAAGAATATAAGAAATCGCCAATATTTTTAATAAGAAAAAAAAATCTTATATGAAATACTTAAATTCAATCAAGCATCAATCCTTAATAGCTCCTTAAAATGAATTTTAAAAATAACATCAAAATTAGAACAACTTATCCTCAAATGAAGTTAAATGCGAGCTTCAACAAAATGGCGAATTTTTAGCATTTCAAGAGAAAGCGAAAAAGTTCCATGTCAGTAGATTTTCGTTAACCAGAATAGGAAATAGTCGCCAGTGCCCTCCATAGGAAACTAAATCTAACGGCAATAAACGTTGAAAATAAATCAAACATCAGCTCTAGCTCCATGATAACGGAAACCTGGATAGAATCTACCTGGATATCGCTGTTGTTGATGGACAGGATTTACATTCAAGGTGTTGCTGTCCTTCAGTTGCTTTCTCACCTGGCTATTCTTTTCAACCTCATCAACTTTACCAATGATTCTCTCATTTGGCAATTTACCTTGGACATCTGTGTATGAACGAGGTTTCCATGCGTTTCTCGGCTGGTAATTTCCCCTGTAAAATTTCTCAGGGATTGGCGGTCTGGCTTGAATATCATCTAGTTTGGCATCATCCACTTGGCGACCTTTCTGCATTTCAGACCTTGGCTTGAATCTTCCCTGGCTTCTTCGAAAATTGGGAAGAAAAGTTGATGAACTGCTTCTGGAATTTACAGGATCTGATCGGTATTTTGGTGGCATAAGCGACACGACTTTCATTTCGTTTTCTTTGGGCAGATGGCTTTCTTCGTCTTTGATAGCAGCCAAAGCAAATTCATATTTTTCGAATTCCACGACTCCAAATGCATTAGAAGACAACTCCTTATTAAAATATCGGCATCTTTTATGGTAAATGTTGTAAGTTGGCGACTTTAGAGTGATGATTTCTGCAGATACGATGGTGCCGAATTTCGAAAATAACTCCTTGATGTCGTTGGACGTCTGGTGTTTGGAGGGCAAATTGAAGACAACAACGGTTTTGCCAAAGCTAGTATCGCGCAATTTCGGAATTTTCTCGATCCGACGTACTTTAGTTTTTTCCGCATTCAACTCGAGTAACTTGGAACCTTCTAGACTATAGGCCACAGCACGCCAGTCTTTCGTCAGAGCCTTAATCTTTCGAAACGATGACACCAGTTTCAAACTCAAAAATCCTTCTTTGTTCCTACGAATGTGCTTCAGGAGAAAATTATTTTTCAAGATGTTGAAATCCGAGAAGTAAAATTCCGCTTGGTGCACGATTTTGTCAGCTAGTGAATCGCTTGGAGTTTGAAATTTTTCTTCGTTCGACGTATGACTTGTCGACGAGTTGGTTCTTCCAAATTTGAACTCAGGTTGGCAGAGTGAAGTTTCTTTCCGAAATTTATCAAGCCCATTTAATCCGGTTTTGTTGTCTCTTGCGTACTTACCATTTTGTATATTCATAGTTGACATTTTTTTACTTTCGTAGTTGGTACATGCTACTTTCTTCGCTGTATCTTGTTGACTTTTCGAATCCCCTGACATCGGATTTTTCAAGAATATTACTTTCTTTTTCAGCTCATTTGATTTGACATTCGCAATATATTTTTTCGCGTCATCACATTCGGAAGAAACCAAATATGCAGAAGTTTCTTGACTGTCCTGAACTTTGAAGCAAGACAAATCCTTGTCGGGTTCTCGTTGACACTTACACTCATTGCAAACAAAATTAAATGTTCCAATGTCTTCATTACATTCAGGAGAAGAATCACCAATACTAACTAATTGTTCATGAACACATTCTGGATGAATGAACGAACAGTTGGCAATCTTTGGGTGTTTTTTACACTTAGTCGATGACATATCCTTGGCGATACCTTTTACAGCTTTGCATTCAAAAGGAGTCAAAATCATCGCCAAATCATGTGAATTCTCTCGTTCAGGTGGCGTAAAATTCAAATTTTTCTTAATTCTTTTTTCAACCGATTCGGAAGGAGACAAATTCATACACTCTCCAATTTCATTCCCAGATTCTGAAGAATTCAAATCTTGTTTGTTGTCGATATCATGTTTATCTTCAAATAAATTCAAAGTGGGTTCATTTCGATCCAGATTCATTTTAAGCTCTTGATTGTTGGCACTTTTCGAAGCAATGAAACCGGCGCCAATATCTTCTCCAGTTTCACATTTCGAAGACATGAGTTTTGATGCAATTTCTTGCTCTTGCTTGCTGTCAACTTTAAAGCTAAGTTCTTTTGCACATTTTCGTGTATTGTAGTCTTTGGGGACTTTGTATATGTTTTCGTTTTCATCCAGAACTAAATTCATGCCGTGGGCAGAATAAATAAAATGTTCTTTTATCTCATTTTCTTCACACACAGGCGACAGAAACTTCTTGGCGTTTTCTGTTCCAATTTCGCATTCAGTAGGAGTACAAATCATCGCCACATTATGCGCATTCTCGTGTCCAGGAGGACTAAAACTCGAGTCGTTTCTAATTCCATTTTCTTCGAAGTTTATTTGATCGACTTTTTTCTCAGACTTAGGAGACAATGCCGTAATCTTACTGCATTCATTCTCAGGTTTTGAAAAAATCAAATTTAAATCTTTTTCATTTTTATCTTCAAGTTTTTCTTCGTGAAACTTCATGGATAATTCGCACTGATACTCTTTTATATTTGCTTCGTGCTTGTTGGCGATTTCAAGAGAAATCGAAATTGCGCCAATATCTTCTTCTTCGTACCTTGATGGAAAACGCTTTACAGCCATTTCTTGATTCTTCTTACAATCATTTTGAAACATACTCCGGCCAAGATTATTCTCCCATTTGCTTGAAATAAAGTCGTTTTCGTAACTATATTCATCATTCAGAACTGCATTTATAGGGACTCCACAATACATGAAATGATTTTTCTCATTATCTTCATACTCGGATGGCAATACCTGCTTGGCGATTTCTTTTCCTTCTTCAAATTCTGGCGGATTCCACACATTTGCCAAATGATGCTCATTATCTCGTTCAGGCGGCATAAAACTCAATCCACATTTAATTCCATTTTCAACCAAACTTACTACATTAACATTTTGCTCACATTCAGAAGGATATAATTCCACCCACTTTTCAAGTTCATGTTCGGAATCTGAAGAACTTACATTAATATCTATTTCGTTTATATCTTTAACTTTCTCTTCATGCAAATTCATCGGCAGTTCGCATCGAATCTGATTAGTATTGACTTCGTGCTTGTTGGCGTCGTCGGAAGAAGTCAAAATTTCTCCAATACTTTCCCTTATCTCGCATTTAGGCAATTCAATCTTCCTTGCCATTTTTTGTTCTTTCCTGCATTCACTTTGAAATGTATTCCCACTGAATCCTTTCTCATATTTGCCCTTGGAGAATTTGTTTTTATTTTCAGTATCTTCCAGAACTAAATTCATGCCATTTCCAGAATAGATAAAGTGTTCTTCTCTATCATTTTCAGCACCATCATCATTGGTTGTCGAAATACCATCAGCTTTTTCTGCGTAACAAGCTTCCGTTTTCTTGTCTTCTGCGGCTAAAGTTCCTTCAACAATATCTTTATCCTTTTCTTTAGATATCTCCAATTCAGTCAGCTTGTGTGTAACGTATCCTACTTGACCCATATCACTATTAGCTTCCATTTCGCATCAATAACAATTAATGAGCGCTTTTAGGAAGTTCGCAGCGTTAAGCCTTACAAATCTTAGAATTCAACTTTAGAATGGACAAAAAAGATCACCTGCTGATATTTAAAATAATCTCGTGACATAATACATCAATTACTCAACGTGCTTAAAATTTATTTTTAATTCACGTGAATTTAATAATTGATTAATTTTTTTATCGAATTTCATATTGATTAACTTTAATGCAACAATGGGCTTTAGACAACGGTTCGGTAACTCAAACTCAAGACTATTTTTTCCATGGCAAATTTATCGTGAATTCATCTTATTTCATTCAACTTAACGGAGAATATTTATTTCACTTATAAGTAATCTTTATTATTTTATTACTGTATTAGTAATCTTTTTGATTCGGTTACTCTTCCAATTTAGTCATTGGTAATAATTATGCATTATTTATAGCAGTTAAGTTCATACCAATATTTAGCACTGCTTTCATGTCTAAAGTGATTTAGGTTTATGTGTTATGTTCTTGTTATTGAACTAACATCCCATCGTTATTGCATTGCGAGTCCCTTCTGGTTATAAAAAGTGCTAAGATTTAATCATTAAAGAAGTCAACAATTTTTAACAATTTTAATTACATTTAGGCTAGCCGCTCGCTGACAACTATCGGACTTGCAAATGAATTTTTTTAGATGCATGCATTTAAAAACATAACTTCTATTCACTCAATCAGCAATCATTGGGCGTTCAACTATCGGACAAAATATTTTTTCGCTCGATACCGCGCTAACAACTTTGTCAATTAATCGACAATTTGGCAATTTTGTATGGATTGCTATAAAATGCAATTAAAATAATCGCCGGGCAGTTACCGAGTGATTTGTTAGTCACCCAGTTGCCGAGCGATAGTTGCAGTGCAATTATCGCTCGTGAGCGGCTAGCCTTATGATTGATTCTGTCTATCACCAATTAGCAACAAAAACAATTTCAAATTTTTAGATAAATGACCATTTGTATAAAATATTTACCTTTATTTCTATTAGAATTTGTAATTATTTTTTTGTTTTTTTCAATTTGGGTTCTTTACTTATTTTTAATGCATAAAGGAATAAATCGAAAAAACCCCTCTTTTTCGATAACTCATGTGACCACTAATATTTATGTTTTCTTTTTCTTTATGTAGGAAAAGAAAAAAAACATTAAATGTGTAACATTTAATGTATTTTTAAAAGACTGAAATGTGGTTTTTAAAATAGAACGTATGCACTTCATCTTATGACAAACATCAATAGAAAGGAGTATAACCCAGCAAAAAAAGTCAGCATGAAACCTTCATCAAAATTGTCAAATTGAAGGTTTTTTTAAGGTTTTATAAAGGTTATTGAAACAAAAAAACTGCAGTTTTTAATTTTCCTGCATAAAACCTTTAAAATATCAGCATTTTCCCTTCATGATTAAAAATTGAAGGTTTTTGCAGGTTTTCATGAAGGTTTTTTGCAGGTTTTTTGAAGGATATTGAAACAAAACCTTTAATTTTATAGATATTCAAAAAAACTGCAGTTTTCCTTTATAAAACCATCAATTTCAAAATTTTGATAAAAGTTTTATGCTGACTTTTTTTTGCTGGGAATTTTTAACTTGCCCTACTCTAGTGCTGCCATCTATGGACAAACACAATATTCAAAGTTTCCATTGATTTTAGTGTAATACATTTGAAAAGGGAACAAACTTTAAATTTTTATTTAAGATTAAAACTTCTTTAAGAATAGAAAATTTTCAGTTAAAGTTTAAGTTTGAAATATTTCTTTTGAATTTATTATAACTAGAATAAATTCTCGTATTTAAGGGAAATATACGTCAATATCATGGCCGTCGCCAAAGTGTATTGGGGGGGTGTTCCCCAATCAAAATTTCCCAAGTCGACATTTTACATATTCATTTTAAGAGAAATTCAAACTTTAGATATCTTATTTAAAATATAAAGAATATCACTAGGCAATTACTGTTTTCTTAGATAGATTTCGATACCCAAAAGCAATTGAAGAGAAAGGCTGTGGCTCTAGAATCAAATTAATATTATATTAGTCTAGTGAATGAACTAAAACACATGCGAAATAATACGTTGAATGGGTAATTTGGAAAATTATTGATTTTATTATTATTGATTATTTATTTTTATTATTATTGATTATTTATTTTTATTATTATTGATTATTGATATTCTTATTCTCAAACTCCAATTTTGTGCTGTAAAGGGGTTTTACCCTTGCCTTGGACCCTTCAAATGTTTTAATATTTTGCAATTGGTCTCAATTTCGTAAAAAATTAATTTAGAATTATAAATATTGTTGGGAGTAGTTTTTATCAAAGGCTTACTACCTCTCAACTGAACTAATTATAGCTTCAAAACGTGAACCAACGAGCTAAAATACTTGGCCTAACATTCTTTAAATTTTGGAGTTTGAACCAAATAATCAGAAATACTTTAAAAATTGAATTTTTCCACAAGTCATTATTCCATTAGTAAAAATATATTTGTCAACCTGAAAAACATTTCCCTTAGAAACCACTAGATGGCAGCACACTTCAATTACATAAAATACTTCTCCACTATAATAATCAGATTAGTAGGGTGAAAGCTCATTGGTGTTGGACTTTGTAGCCGAGCGATTAAGGCGTTCAGCTACTAATCCGAGGATTGGTGGTTCGAACCCGTGCGATGGAAAAATAAAAAAGTAGTGATCTCGTGACCGGAGGGTTGACAGCTTCGCTACAAAAATACTAGAAAAGTCGTCCAGAACATCCGCAAAAATTAACGGCGTGTATACGGGACTGGTGCACGATAAATCTGATCGGGGTCCAAAGTCCCGACGTCTATTGAAGGCGTTGGGTGCCAGTTCAGGTGTTTCCTCGTCACCTGACCATGGTTCTAAAATAACGAGCTGCATGTATGAATGTGTGTGTGAATGTGTATGTGTTCCCGGGTATTTCCTTCGAGATTGACCCCGAACCGTCGCCAATAGCCCACTGTGCAGCTCTAGTGCGACGTTAATTAACAAAACAAAACCAATAGTTTGGTTTGGTTTGTTTAATTAACGTTGCACTAGAGCTGCACAGTGCGCAATTGGCGACGGTGCGGGGCCTATCTCGAAGGAAAGACCCGGGAACGATGCCTCGTATTTTTGAACCATGGTCAGATGACGAGGACAACACCTGAGCTGGCACAAGACGCAACCTCAATAGGCGTCAGGACATTACACCCCGATCAGATTTATCGTGCACCAGTCCCGTATACACGCCAGTATAATTTATTGTCTATTGAAAGCGTTGGGTGCCAGTTCAGGTGTTTCCTCGTCATCTGGCCATGGTTCAAAAATACGAGGCATCGATCCCGGGTCTCTCCTTCGAGATAGGCCCCGAACCGTCGCCTATAGTCTACTGTGCAGCTCTAGTGCGACGTTAATTGACAAAACCAAACCAATTTCGTATACACGTCAGTATAATTTGTTGTATGTTCTGGACGACATTCTAGTATTTTTGTAGCGAAGCTGGCAACCCTCCGTTGGCAAGATCACTACTTTTTTACTTTTCTTTGTCAAGTCCATCGCACGGATTCGAACCACCAATCCTCTGATTAGTAACTGAACGCCTTTATCCACTGAGCAATTGGGGCTCCTACAACACAATAGATCTACACAATTGGCTATTGAAGATGTTTAACCCTCCAGAACTCGCGCCGTGAGCGAAATACTCACACCAAGAAAAGAAAAAAAGTATATCTGGTATTCTACGTCACAGGCGAAGGTGCTGCTCTCTCTCTACCTTCTCCTTGTAACCTTCTCTTGCCGCAATCAATTACATATTGTAGTTATCGTTTAGTTTAAAATATTCCATTTACTAACATTTCTTTTAGGGAAATAGGTGGTGTGAGAAAATTCTCACGTGCAAGTTCTCAGGTCACTCATTTTGACGCGAGTTCTGGAAGGTTAATATATATCCCAAAGGAAAGACCTGGGAACACTGTCTCGTAAATTTGGACTATGGTCAAATAATTAAAATATTTATAAAACTTCCACACCAAGACCGAAGCGATGACATTTCGGTCACATCAGATTTAACATGCATCAATGCAACCAACACAAAGATATTTTCTGACGATGAGGATTTGGTTTTTGTTAATTAACGTCACACTAGAGTTGCACAGTGGGCTATTGGCGACGGTTCGGGGTCAATCTCGAAGGAAAGACCCGGGAACACATATACATTCACACACACATTCATACATACACCTCGTTATTTTAGAACCATGGTCAGATGACGAGAAAACACCTGAACTGGCACCCAACGCCTTCAATAGACGTCGGGACTTTGGACCCCGATCAGATTTATCGTGCACCAGTCCCGTATACACGCCAGTATAATTTGTTGGATATTCTGGACGACTTTCTAGTATTTCTGTAGCGAAGCTGGCAACCCTCCGATCGCAAGATCACTACTTTTTTACTTTTCTATGTCAAGTCCATTTCAAGGATTCTGACGATGAGGATCAAACTTGTACCTTCCAATTACAAGCTATCTGCTGTAAACTACACAAGGATCGAACTCACACCAAACAGTCTTTGATTTGGTTAAAAAACGTCGCACTAAAGCTGCACAGTGGGCTATTAGCGGCGGTTCGGGGCCTATCTCGAAGGAATGACCCGGGAACCCAAACATTCTTTACTAACAGCTATAACTTCAATCAATTTGACACAAATAACTTAACTCATGTTTTTTTAATTAAATCATTGACCTTTGAGTAAAAACAATCAAAATAGTTGGTAAATACATAATTGAATACGCATTCTACCACAATAGACAATGTAGCCACACTATCCTTTAAAATTATAACTTTGGATTTAATAATAAAAATAAGCTTACCTCATTTCGCTTATGCACATTCATAATCACAGTGTCTTTGGCGAAAAGGGTTGTTTGTATTTTTTATGTTCAAATCCTCACATCGTGCGATGTAAACATCAGCCATTGAAGAGAAGTAAACAACAGTCCCACGTTGCCAGATCCCCTTCAATATTAATATCGCTGATAGGCTTAGTGAGTACATCTAACAATATCGTTAAATTGACGGCCCCCGTGGCCGAGCGGTTAAGGCGTTCAAAACTAATCCGAGGATTGGTGGTTCGAATCCCCGCGATAGACTTGACAAAGAAAAGTAAAAAATTAGTGATCCTGTGATCGGAGGGTTGCCATCTTCGTTACAAAAAATACTAGAAAAGTCGTCCAGAACATCCGCAAAAATTTAACGGCGTGTATACGGGACTGGTGCACGATAAATCTGATCGGGGTTCAAAGTCCCGATGTCTGTTGAAGGCGTTGGGTGCCAGTTCAGGTGTCTCCTCGTCATCTGACCATGGCTCTAAAATAACGAGGAGCCTGTATGAATGTGTGTGTGAATGTGTATGTGTTCCCGGGTCTTTCCTTCGAGATAGACCCCGAACCATCGCCAATAGCCCACTGTGCAGCTCTAGTGCGACGTTAATTATTAAAACCAAACGTTAAATTGACATTAAAAAATATAAAATTATAAATTCAATAAAATTTATAATTTTTGATGTTTTACATTAAATTCATGAACAAATGCAAGTTTTATAGTACTAAAAAAGTAAATACAGAACGTTACAGATATTTATATCGAAATGTAGTTTTTGACAATATCGTCACGATATCTTTTAATGTCGTTTTTACGATGAACGATATACAACCGACTTGACTGTGTCGTAGCAATATCGTGTGGTAGTCGTACAATGTTCGTGGGCTACTAGGGAACTGTTCCGTAAAAAAAAACGCAAATGTCAAAGTTGTTCTTTAAGTACAAAAGGTTTAATATTGAAAATAACAAGAAATTAAAATCCTTCTTTGGATGTTCTATGTCTCATTAATTGTCCTTACACCTATTGAGGTTGCATGGGGTGCTAGCTCCGGTACTGTTCTTACCATCTGGCCATGGTTCAAAATTACGAAGCAGTGTATCCGGGTCTTTCCTTTGGGATACATCTCAAACCGCCGTAGGCCTCCAGTGACCTAGTGGATAAAGGCGTTCAGCTAGTAATCAGAGAATTGCTAGTTCTAATCCATGCGATGGACTAAAAAAGTAGTAATCTTGCAATCGGGGGTTGCCATTCGCTACAAAAATGCTAGAAAGTCGTCCAGAACATACAACAAATTATACTGACGTGTATACGGGTTAGGTTTTGTTTGGTTTTGTTAATTAACGTCGCCCTAGAGCTGCACAGTGGACTATTGACGACGGTTCGGGGCCTATCTCGAAGGAAAGACCCGGAAACGAAGCCTCGTATTTTTGAACCATGGTCAGATGACGAGGAAACACCTGAACTGGCACCCAACGCCTTTAATAGACATCGGTACTTTGGACCCCGATCAGATTTATCGTGCATCAGTCCCGTATACACGCCGATAATTTTTGTGGATGTTCTGGACAACATTCTTAGTATTTTGAAGCGAAGCTGGCAACCCTCTGATCACAAGATCACTACTTTTTTACTTTTCTTAGTGAAGTCCGTCGCACAGGATCGAATCAGGAGCCCTTCGATTCTCAGCTGACGCCTTTATCCACTGGGCTATCCGGCCCCCGAAGTGTATACGGGACTGGTGTACGATAAACTGATTGGGGTACAATGTCCTGACGTCTATTGAGGTTGCATCGGGTGCCAGCTCAGGTGTTGTTCTTGTCATCTGACCACGGTTCAAAAATACGAGGCAACGTTTCTGGGTCTTTCCTTCGAGATATGCCACGAACCGTTGCCAATAGCCAACTGTGCAGCTCTAGTGCGATGTTTTTTAACCAAACCTTTCGGGACACCAAACTGTCGGGAAATGGCGATTTTCCTTAAAGGCAGGTTTACACTATGTAGGTAAACAGGTATATAGTATGGAGCTGTATAGCTGAGATATATAGCAGAGCTACATAGCTGAACTATATAGCTCGAGTAAAATGTTTTATAGCTCTTGTAGTTGGTTTGATTAATCAATGTCGCACTAGAGCTTGGCTATTGGTGACGGTTCGGGGCCTATCTCAAAGGAAAGACCCGGGAACGATGCCTCGTTATTTTTCAACCATGGTCAGATGACGATAACAACACCTGAGCTGGCACCCGACGCTACCTCAATAGGCGTCAGGACATTGGACCCCGATCAGATTTATCGTGTACCAGTCCCGTATACACGCCAGTAAAAATTTTTGGATTTTCTGGACGACTAGTATTTTTGTAGCGAAGCTGGCAACTCTCCGATCACAAAATCGCTACTTTTTTATCTTTCTTTGTTAAGTCCATCGCACGGATTCGAACCAGCAATCCTCTTATTACTAGCTAAATGCCTTTATCTACTGGGCCACTGGAAGCCGCGACTATGTGAATAAGTATAGAAATTCAACAATTGCCTTTTGATGTAACTTGATTGAAGTTGACTAAATTTAAAGATGCAAAGTTTACTAAATTAAAATACACTTCTTGTTGGAGAACGAAACGCTTATTGCGATCGCAGGGTTGCCAGATTCGCGCCTAAATTACAAAAGTCCTTCAAAAAATATCCTCAATTACTACCAGCGTGTTTACGGGACTGGTACACATTAAATTTGATAGGAGTCCAATGTCTTAAGGTCTGTTGAGGTTGTGTCCAGCTCAAGTGTTGTCATAGTCATCTGACAATGGTTCGAAAATAAGAAGCAGTGTTCCTGGAATTTCCTTCGAGATAGACCCCGAAACGTCGCCAATAGATCACTGGGCAGCTCTAGTGCGGCGTTTACTAACCAACCCATCTATGACACAAGCCAACACACAATTTTTTCCTTGAATTTATTAACTAATTTTAACTTAATTTAGTGTGCTGGTTTGAAAGAAATAGGAAAAAAAATTCTCTATCAGCTTTATTTTTTTCAGATTCAACAGTAGCGTTAATTATGTTTACATGTTAAATTAATCTTCGCTACGACAATAGTTTAGCTATGACGAATCTCAAAAAGTTGGGCTAATGGAGAAAAAATGTTTAAGTTTTTGCTAATCCTAGCTAATCCTTCATATATTTCATCCTGTCCATTTTCTGAGATGTAGGAGTCTCCTTAAGACCATACTGTGACAGACAATGCTGTACATGCGACGTCGACCAAGAGAGGGGATTAATACAGAATTTTAAGCAACTAGTTTAAAGCATTCCAAAACGAAATATATATGACCAGGTTGCCTGATTTCCTACAAAATTGTACTCAAAGCAAAAAAGAAGGATTTCCTTAAGAAGGCTCTCCTCCTCCTCCTTAAGACCATAATGTGACAGACAATGCTGTACATGCGACGTCGACCAAGAGTGGAGATTAATACAGTATTTTAAGAAACTAGTTTGAAGCATTCCAAAACGAAATATATATGACCAGGTTGCCTGATTTCCTACAAAATGGTACTCAAAGCAAAAAAGAAGGGGAGCCAAATTATGCTTGCTCGTGGTAAAAACAATTCCCTCCACCATCCCTGAAAGTGCAGAAGCACAAAAAACACTAACAGAACACAAAAACTACAACAAAGACAACCCTCCCAGTTGACAAATCGCCCATCGCCCACCAACGCGACAAGACTCCATGTTACGCCATTTCCCACCCAGTTGAGGAATGATCTCCGTAACATGGTGCGACCACACCGCAGTGACAAAACACACTTCCCCTAAGTGGTGTGGGTGGGGAAGAACATCACGGAAGTGGGAGGGGGGGGGGAGAGAACAGACATTATACGATGAGAAGAATCTCTTGTTGTGTCCCTGGAATCACTGGGAGATTTGTGATGCTTGTTGGATAAGTGCGACAGGATCGGTTGGCGACGCTTTTGGGGTGTCATTCATCCTTCTAAATGGATTTGAAGTCCCTGCAGACAGATCTGGAAGTCGGTTGGCGATCGGAAATGTGTTTTTTCTTTTGTATTGAGGATAAATGAAGCTTGTGTTAGAAGTATTTGCGATTTTTTGAGGGCATGTAAGCAGGACTGTGGAAAGATAGCAAGAAGCCGAGGCTATAATAAAAATGGCTTGCATTTAAAGTTGATTTCACATTTATGTAATGAATAACAGGTCGAGCAAAAAAAAAATTACCGTCCCTTGTGGTTGGTTACCTGGACCCTAGGGTAAATTGAACCCAGAACAAAAATGTTTTAAATCTCTTCTGAATCTGATGTCATGAAAATAAAGAAGATTCGAGCATTAATGGACTGTAGTAGAGCGAATATGAAGTCATCATCGTGATGCAACCATCTCAGACCTGATAGCACCAGGCACGTGACTTCCTTTCAAAATTAATGAATGGAAAAAACGCTCGCGAATGACTTGTGATTTAGAAATAATAGTATATGTGTTACTTCATGCAGTACAGGATATTTTTATGAATGAACTATAAAATTTTTATGAATGGATGACGTAGTAAACCACGTACCTGAGGCCATATATGTTGGCCTCATTTTGATGTTAGCGAGATTATATCCTTATGATTTCTCTACTATGAGGGATCCATGCTTGAAGTATAGACGTGATTCACATCTTCTTCAATAATCACTCCAATATTTATATTAGTTTCATGACAGCAGAACCAGGAGTGATTTAAAGCATTTTTTTTTACTTTACGGCATGTTTTTATAGCAAATATGTAACTTGTTTCTTAGAGGTGGGATTATTTGGGACTTGGGATTATTTGGACTCGTGAGTAACCTCCAGGGTCCAAAGAAACCCAAAGTTACGGTACCTCTAATAAACGAGTTATATATTTACTATAAAAAGAAATGAATATTCAATGGACTGAACGATGGAGATCCATGCAGAGAGATTGCGACGAAAACGAAATTTTTTAAGACAAATGAAATGGTGTTAGAAAATGTGGTATTTCTTTGCTGATATTTGGTCCTGGCTGTCGAGTATGAAATTCGTATGATATCAGTAAAAATAGTCAGCATAAAAAAGTCGTGAATTTTGTAAAATTTAAGGTTTTATTCAGGAAAACTGCAGGTTTTTTTATAAGTTCAATTTAAAAAAACGTGCAGAAGATAACGGTTTTTGTTCGAAAATCCTTTAAAAAACCTGCAAATAACTTAATAAAACCTGCAAAAGACACACTTCAATATTAAAATTATTGAATGGAAAATGAAAATTTCTTTAAAGGTTTTATGCAGGAAAATTAAAAACTCCAGAAATGAAAACCGGCAAAAAGCATTAATTTAACAATCTTAATAATTTTTTTTATGCTGACTTTATTGCTGGTGCTGGTGTTGTTTAATAAATTGGTTGCTTTCTTTGAGAGATCTTTCAAAACAACTACCACCTCCCCCATACAGTTATATCCTCTGCCAAAGTCACAGTTAGACACAGTTAGTAGCATTTCTGATTATCATCCAAAACATTTAGTAAATGAGAACCCAAAACATTTTCAGAAAACTAGAATCACTTCACCTCTTTTTACTCATTACTAATAAAAAACAAGCGATCCCCCCTCTTCAAAACCATTTCCCATCCAATTTATTTCTCAAACATTCACAAAACCCATCCTTTCGCACAACGGCATTCATTTTTCCGCCAACTTACCCCCTCAATCGAGCCCACAGGTTCTCACACAACAAATCTCGCCTTCCACCTTCCACAATGCAGCCCTCAATCACCTCCACGGAGGCGCGAGAACAAGCCCATCCCTTTGTGTGACGGAGATTGGCAACCGCTGCGTACTTTCCCACGTGGTGCACACACAACGTCACCACGTGAAGTGATGTCATCGGTCATCCATCTCTGTCACATGGTTGCATCATCATCGGAAAGAAGGGGGGGGGGGTGATATAATGACACCCCCCTCCACCCACTCCTACAAGAATCAATTAACCGACGATGGACACAGGAGGTGGGTTTGGAACATTGTTGGCAGGGAAATGACCGGTTTGGCGATATTTATTTTTTCTGTAGTGTGGATTAAATTAATTAATATTTTTAAAATTTATTTTTGTTGGTAGGTTGAATTAACGTTCTATTTCAAATGCACAATAAATTATTGGTGATGGTTCGGGATATATCCCAAAGGAATGTTCGGGAACATTGAGTTACTAGGACAACACCGGAACTGGCAAAATATGCATTTGTGTAGACGTTAAGATCGGACGTTAAGACCACAACAGATGTGACGTGCACCAGTCTCCTATACACGGCGGACATTTTTTGCAGACGAAGATGAACGAAACTAGCAATTTCCTAATCACGAGCTCGCTGGATTCAAATTTAAGATTCGAACCTATTAGGTACTTCTTCAATAATGAGTCGAACACTCTTCCACTAAGCTATCCGCTGGTCGAAAACATAGCCGACTAGGGATGGTGAGCGTGGACAAGTGACACCACATTTTTCACAAATTTAAAGAAAATTCCCTATTTCTGTTAATTGTAAAAAAATTGGTCATTTGCCTCTCACTTTTAGCCCTTGCCTCATCGCTATTTACATACAATCGCCATCACTAGTTGAAAGTTACGATACAACATTCTTTGGTATTTCCTTCGCGATGTATCCCAAACTATCGGTAATAAACCGTTATATAGATAATGTATGAAGTAGAGTTGGCCATCACAGCCTTTTGAAATAGCGTTCAGTGACCTTTCATTTTCCTCAATAGCACGGCTGTACAGCTGTTCTGCGTTGCTAATTGAACACATTTCTCTTTGTTTTTATTTCAATATACCTTTCCAAAAAAAAAACCTTATAAAAGTAAGAAACCTATTCCTTTAATTCCGAAACATATTAATCAAAAATAATATGGGACGATTGGCTACCAAGTAGAGTTAGTCCCAAAATAAAATCCTGAGATAACATCGTTTTAAGTTTGCAATTCGTAGATGACATTTGGTCAGTGGAATGACATTTAACCACTGATCTCTAACTGTAACTTCTGGATAGGGCAAGACATTTTGTTGACTAGTAGCCGATGTAGAGGCAGCCATGATGTGCCCCACTTTCTTTTCTACCGTAATATTTCGTATATTTTTCATAATAAAATAAGCCAACGTGTATTGCTTTTGGCTGAGTTTTTTTTCTATTTTCTTTTTAAACCCATTTTAAATGCAATCTGCTATTAAAATGGAAAGTCATTTGCAAGTCAAAGTCGAAGTAGATAAAAAGCAAGAGCAAAAACTGTTTGTTTGGCAATATAAAAATTAATTCTATAAGAAGAAAATATAATATTTATATACATTTAACATTTCTACAATGCTATGGTAATAAAAAACACCTCTAAATCGCTTTAAAAAAAAATTGGGACACAGCATAGCTGCTTTCAATTGGCTTCAACGCGCCCATAGAGGAACACAAGTTTGAGCCTTCCAGCAGTTACAGTTAGAGTTCAGTGCATTTAACTCATCATTGGGCAACATATTGAACTAGGATCAATTGTCCACGTGATAGTTGGTTGATTAAAATAACGTCGCACTTAGATGCGCAAAGGACTATTAGATAGATAGATAGATAGATATATAGATAGATAGATTTATTGTAGTGGGCCGTAGCCCATTTACAAAGGTTGGCAACAAATTTTGACAAAAGCGGATACAAAGTTTGATAACACAAAATACAATACAATACATTTTTTAAAAAAATTTAAAACACAATTTGAGACAAATATACAAAAGAAGACAAAAATAAATTACATGAACAATTATAATTGGGTTTTAAATCTGTTATTCCTGCACAAGTTCACTGATCAAGTCCTCCCGGAATTTTAAAACAGAGATTGCATAATTATAAAAACAAAAATATTCTTTATTGTAAAATTTTAGGATGGTTAAAATATTACTGGATTCAATTGATGATAAGTATTTTTGTCTGAATGCATCGTAAATAGGAGAGACTAAAAAAACATGATCCCAGGTTTCATTTTCTGTTGTGTTACAAAACTTACAGGACTCGTTAGGAAAAATTTCGAAAGCAACTCCTTTAAAAAATATACGGGATTGATTGCAACGAATTTGTATAATAATTCTTTTTATAGTGATGTCTATATTTGAAATTAAATAGTCTTCGATTAAATGTGAGTTTTTGATATATTTATACTGTGAAAGGACTATTAGCAACATCCAAATGATAAATCTAGTCTTCACTAATAGAAAATGATGTTAGTCCCTTACACCCCTGATAAGACACCACTCCATTATGCTGTATGTCATAAAACTTGGCGATTATTTTCTTTTGATTTGGCGATTGAGGGGGGCTTGCAACCCTGGAGCCCTCCTCCTGGCAAAGGTGGCTGTTTAATCTTGGCATAGATGGATGGAGCCACAGGTTCTGGAGGATTGGACGGCGATGATTTACCTGGGTGCCATACCTTCGCGACACTCTCCCTAATAATAAAACGAGGTGTGGTAATTTTCTCTCTCGTCTCTTGGTGCCTGTAATCAATGTATCGGGGAGGGCTTTTTTTGGTTAATGGTTTTCAATAAAGCAATGCAGCATTTGTTTTATGAAGTTCAAAAATGACATTGTACTGAAAATGAGATAAGTATTTTTTTGATATGATCTACAAAGGGTACCACCTAAAAAAATATGAGACTTTGCTAAGCACTGTGAGTTAATTACAGTTTAGAAACAATAAGTTTGTTTATTTACTAACTACATGCCCTTTCACTGCAAAGATTCATGCACAGCCAAGCATTGATTTCCAAAGATGCATTGATTGTCTGTGGCCATGAACAAGATGGATCAATGGCTTATATTAAGTCAATTAGACATTAACCCTTCTTATTCCAGACCACAGATATTGTGTAAGTCTATCACAAAAAAAATATGATCAGAGATACTCAAAGCCGATTACCCGATGAGGATTGAAATTCCCAACAATAATTCTCCACGGTTCCTCTAGAAATAATAATTAAAAATAATTCCACAGCTGTTTATGGGCGTGGAGGGTGAAGTATGGTATTGCTCGGTGCTATATACCGACTGATCGAAAGGGGTTGAGTTGCTCACAACGACTGCTCTAAGGATGTCACCAACTGAATGGTCATCGTGACCATTTCGTATTTGCTGAATTGTAATTTCAGGTAAAAACCCTTTCTCTTAAATTAATTCATATTAATTAGTAATCACTAATTATTATCACAAATTATCGTAGTATGATCGATATTAATACATAAATATGCCACCGATTTCGTCTATATCACATATGGTTGGTTGTTAGCCAAAGTAACATAACACTAAAGTTGCACAAGGGTATTTTATAACGACGGTTTGGGGCCTAATACCGATGGATAGGTACATGAACACTGTCTCAGCACTTTAATGAAGTTTTCGTTGGCAATCAATTCATCTTTCTATAATATGCTGAATCTAAAATCTGCTGAATCTAAAATCTGCTGAATTAAAATTGATTACAAGGGGTATCAAGATAAAAACACTATGTTACGTTTTTAAAATCCATTCCGACACAATAACTTGCGTGGCAAATGATACAATTGACTTATATTTGGTCTGTTTCGATAGAAAATTAGGTGCCATGACATTCATTGTAAAATTTAGAAATAAAAGAAAACACTTAAGGCGACTTTTTAACTCACCGGCAAAACCGGTGCTGGTGATGACGCCGGCACCGGAAGCAATGTTACAATATACAATGCCGGATCGTACTGCATTAAAAAAATTATAATATAATAACATTGCTTCCAGCCGCAGGTGTCATCACCGACCCCGGTTTTCTTACTTCTACTGTCGGGGTTTATATTGGCGATCAATTCCTATTTCTATAATATATTTAAATGACGTTTCACATACAACCTTTCCGGCGTTGCGCCAATACAGCCTCACACGATTTTTTTTTAAAGAATTATATCATTACACTATTTTTTTAATACTCTTACTTGCAAGGTAAAAAAAAACATGACACTTATTATTTTCAAGAAAAAATATTGCTCGACTTTCCAAACAAAGAACAGTTGACTCACCGTTGCGCATTTTGTCCCGTGGGAAATGGTCGAGTTTTCAAGAGTACCTAGTTTAGCATAGTATGCTCATACATAGTTCTTTGAATGACAAATGAAATTATTGCGAAAATTCTCCCGTAATCCTGCTTTTTTTATGTGGTCAGGCAAGAGAGTTAAAAAAATACCATACAAATTATGTCATTACATACATACATACATACATATATATATATATATATATATATATATATATATATATATATATATATATATATATATATATATATATATATATATATATATATATATATATATATATATATATATATATATATATATATAGTTATATATGTATGTACATACACATATATATATATATATATATATTATATATATATATATATATATATATATATATATATATATATATATATATATATATATATATATATATATATATATATATATATATATATATATATATATATATATATATATATATATATATATATATATATATATATATATATATATATATATATATATATATATATATATATATATATATATATATATATATATATATATATATATATATATATATATATATATACTATTCAACCTCTAATTGTGCACCTGGGGCTTGAAATTTTAAAATCTATTTAGTTTTCAGTTTATAGTTTGTTTTTAGAAACTACTTTTTTTTATTCGCCAACTTTAAAAAAAATGGTATTTAAATAAAATTATAAGATTTTGACAATAATTAAATAATTTTAAATAAATTAATATATATTTATTGTTCTAAAGAATAAGTTGGCGCTAAAAAATTGCTTTGGCGAAGTAACTCTTTCTGACAATTATGCTTCAAATTAAAAACTAACAGAAAAGCTGACATTCGGAGATATACCCAGAGATGTCTGAACGCTAGACCAATTATTTTGCCTTCGAGAAAATAAAATACCATGAATAAAAGGGGAGAATGAACCAATCCGGTAAACAAAATTTAACGTGTGTGAAACCACGGGCAACAGCTAGTCCACAATATTAGTTTTCATTATTTAATTAAATAAATGGACATTTCATTTAAAAAATCTAGTCTAGAGTAATTTCTTTTGTGTTTAGAAAGTATAAATTATCACAATTTCGATTAATAACCCATGTTTGAAAATAAATGAAACGCTCTAAAAGTATATATTAATTTCTTGTATTCTAATTAGCCATGAATTGAATTTTAGTTTTTGAGGTTTTACTTAAGAAAAGAGGTATTTATATTTTAAAGGAGTAACCATAGAAGTAAAAAAAAATATTGTAAAACTTGATTCTCTTGATCTTTTATTAGTAACCAAAAGAATAATATAAGAAACAATTATTGTGTTTCTTCGTACATGTATTAAAATATGATAAATTATTGTTCAAAATTTTGAGGAAAGTGTCTTTTTCAGTGATTCTCTGTATTTTTTCTTCGAATAAAGTATTATTGTATCAGTTATAACCTTCGAGCATGGATCCTTTGTAGTAGAGGAGTCATGACGTCCCTCTCGCTAACATCTAAGTGAAGCCAACATGTATGGCCTTGGACACGTGGTTAATTACGTCATACCATTCATAAATTTTCATTGTTATACACTTCTCAATTCATCTGCCAATCGCGAGTATTTTTTCATTCATAATTTTGAAGAGATGGCACGTGATATGGGCCTTTCGCTCTGAGATGTGGGCTTCACGATTATGACGTCATATTCTCTCTACTACAGACCATTCATGCTCGAAGGTTATAACAAAGACTGAGTTCCATGTGTTTGAAATATAACAATATACTGCAATTCATCAGTTTTTTTGTGTTTCTATATTCAATAGCAGTAAGATATAAGAATAAAAAAAAATTAAACAATTAAATTTTTTTAAAAACTAAATTTTAAACAATAAATGCTAACATATTGCATATAGATATAAAATAACAATATCTTTTCTCTTCAAATTTTACATTGATAATACAAAACAATATTATTAAAATCATTAAAGTAGTTAACAATGCTATATACTACTACCAACAATGAACGCTCGTTCGAAATTGTTATTTTATATAAACTTCCGATTTATGAGCTTGATGGAACATAGTTTATCGTACATTTTTTATAAAAGCAGATACAAATTGTATCGCATCATTATTTATTTATTTTGGACACCAACAATTCTATAAAAGTTATGTACTAGACACCAAAAATTCCATAAAAGTTATGTGTTAAATATCTGCAACAGAAATTGAAGTGAGTTAATCGTTTTTGTTCTTGCTATATTACAAAGTTGAAACTTCCTTATTTCGTATTATTACAATAATTTGAGATTTGAAGTTAAAAAAGCGTTTAAGTATTTAAATAATTTTGATGAATTTAGAATTAGTAGTTTATAGTGTGTACATTTCTATCTAGTTGCTATTTAAATTATATATTGTAAATTTATTAAAATGTCATTTAAACTCTCTAACGGAGAAAACTACTTTAAATTTGGTTAATTTTCTTAACGGTCAGAAGGTTACTTTTACGAATTGGCTCTAAATATATGATCAGCTTGCTGAAGAAAACCGTGTGGCCGTCGATTGAAAATGTATTGACGGGCAGTAGCTCAAATTTAAGTTTTTGTCTTAGTATAACAAATTGATGATGACTTTTTTCTTAATTTAATAATCATTCCGTTGCTTAAAAACTTAGATATTATATTTTCTACATGACAGTGTTATGCATAGGGAGATTATTTCAGTGACGTTCTGAATATTTTGCCTAATATTTTTTAATTGTAGTAAGATAAAAATGAATTTATTTTATTAACCTTTTATTCCGTATATATTTAAACTCTTTTGAGATTAAATTATTGCTATATAAGTTTTGATTTAAAAATTTATAATTAATTTTTATTCTACTGAAAAGCGCGCCAATCAAAACTTTAAAATAAAACCACCAAAAGCTTTAAATTAAAACCGCCAAAGCGAACCAAAAGGAGAGAGGTTATCAATTCGACTGTTATGTATTTTTTTAATGTATGTTCGCGCAAGGTTTCTGTTCTAATTAAGATATTTGGAAAATTATTTTTTTGTTGGATAGGGGATGTCTTTCTTGGGCACCTTTAAAAATATCCGGTTATCAGGCATTTAACTATCCGGAATTCTCAACTAACCGGACCGTTAGAAAAAATATTTTCCGAGTTTGAAAATTCTGTTTTGTTAAATAGAGAAAAATCCACTTTGGCAAAAACTTTACAAAAAGAATCGGTTATCTGGTTGATATATATCCGGAAATATACCGGACTTTTTTTCAAACAATTTATCCGATTTGAAAATATTTTCATTGTTGAATAAAGATTGTACAACAATGACATTTCATTCACCCGGCATTTACAAATATACATTGCTTTACAATATACATTGTTGAGACATTATAGTTTTGTTTAACCGGTATTTATTAAACCGGTTCTGACAAGTGAAAATATGTGAGCAACAACTTGAATTTCTTAATGAAGAATAGCAGGGGTCGAAGTCCCCTACTAAATTAAAAACTAAAAACGGAAAAATAAAATAATCTGTTTAAAAAAAAAAGGAAAACCGACTTTAAGAAAAATGTTCTAAAAAGTAAAAAATAATTTTTAATTTTACGAAAGAGATGACAAAAATTGAATTATTTAATATAAATTTTATACTTATTACAAATCATTCATAAATTTTGGCGCCGATTTCAAAAAGTTTTAATAAGTATAAAATTGATATTAAAAATTAAATTTTTTCAACTCTTTCGTAAAGTTAAACATTATTTTTTCCTTTTTAACGCATTTTTTTAAAGTCCGTTTTTTTTTCTATTTTTAAAAAAAGATTATTTTATTTATAAGTATTCTGTTTAAATATATTTAATTATAGTTATAATACATTGACATGCAATTGTACAAAAATTAATTTTGACATCTGGTTTATTTTCATTTCTATAACCTAGAAACATATTATTACAACAATGATTTTACCTGTTGTAATGAAAAACAAAATTAATTGTTAAAACCTCTTATAAAATATCACAACAATAACTGTAAAGAATGTCTTTTAATGTTATCTTGAAACAAAGAAGTTTTATTACATTAAATCCTTTGTTGAAATTTTACTTACTTTGATGCTATTTTAAAGAAATATCTGTGAAAGCATAAAATTATTCCGTTATTCAGCATATGAAACGTGAGGAGGATATATTTATTTACTTAAGTAAGAAGCATTCTTTTATACATGTAAAATTTAAGAAGTCGTGTATATATCGCAAAAATATTGTAATAACGTTTACTAAATTATGTCACTCACAATAAGCTTAATTAGAACTGAGTTATTTAACCGCAACATTATATACTTTTCGTTAAGACTATCTTATGTTTACATGTTTGTTTATTGTACTCTTCAATTAACGTTTAATACTATTTTATTGCCTATTTCATTTCATTTTGATATTTTTATGAAAACTTTCATTTTACGGTTGTATAATAAAATCCCTAAAAGTAATTATGACAAACACTTTCATTTACTATTGAAATAAATTTAAAAGTTTACTGAACATAAGCTATTAAGCGATCAGCGAGAATTTGATGATGGTTATAAAATAGTTTTTTAACATCATTATTTGTAGAATATGATTTTGGTAGAAACGATTAAAAAATTTAAATAGAGATAATACTTTTAAAAGTCAAGTTAGTAATACTATATATACATTTAAAACATTGAACATTGCCATTTTAGGTCGAGATGGAAAGACGACTGCAAGTGAAGAAGTGCAATTTCTCATTATGATGAAGGGAAATGAGAAATTACACCTCGTCATCGAAATGAGAAGACAGGACATCAAAAAGTAATTCATCAATTAAAAAAGTAAGTTTGAATAAGAATATTTAAATTTTATTAATTCTAACATCAAATAATATTCTTTTATTTCAGGTCGAGACAGGAGAAACGACAGCAAGAGAAGAAGCGCAATTTCTCATTAAGAAAAAAGGGAAAATGAGAAATTGCACCTCTTCATCACAATGAGAAGACAGGACATCAAAAAGTAACTCATCAATCAGAAAAGTAAGTTTAAATAAGAATATTTTAATTTTATTAATTCTAACATCAAATATCATACTTTTATTTCAGATCGAGACGGAGAGACAACTGAAAGAGAAGAAGTGCAATTTCTCATTAAGATGAAGGGAAAATGAGAAATTACACCTCTTCATCACAATGAGAAGGCAGGACATCAAAAAGTAACACATCAATCAGAAAAGAAAGTTTAAATAAGAATATTTTAATTTTATTAATTCTAACATCAAATAACATACTTTTATTTCAGGTCGAGACAGGAGAAACGACAGCAAGAAAAGAAGCGCAATTTCTCATTAAGATGAAGGGAAAATGAGAAATTGCACCTCTTCATCACAATGAGAAGACAGGACATCAAAAAGTAACTCATCAATCAGAAAAGTAAGTTTGAATAAGAATATTTTAATGTTATTAATTCTAATATCAAATATCATACTTTTATTTCAGATCGAGACGGAGAGACAACTGAAAGAGAAGAAGTGCAATTTCTCATTAAGATGAAGGGAAAATGAGAAATTACACCTCTTCATCACAATGAGAAGGCAGGACATCAAAAAGTAACACATCAATCAGAAAAGTAAGTTTGACAAAGAATATTTTAATGTTATTAATTCTAATATCAAATATCATACTTTTATTTCAGATCGAGACGGAGAGACAACTGAAAGAGAAGAAGTGCAATTTCTCATTAAGATGAAGGGAAAATGAGAAATTACACCTCTTCATCACAATGAGAAGGCAGGACATCAAAAAGTAACACATCAATCAGAAAAGAAAGTTTAAATAAGAATATTTTAATTTTATTAATTCTAACATCAAATAACATACTTTTATTTCAGGTCGAGACAGGAGAAACGACAGCAAGAGAAGAAGCGCAATTTCTCATTAAGATGAAGGGAAAATGAGAAATTGCACCTTTTCATCACAATGAGAAGACAGGACATCAAAAAGTAACTCATCAATCAGAAAAGTAAGTTTGAATAAGAATATTTTAATGTTATTAATTCTAATATCAAATATCATACTTTTATTTCAGATCGAGACGGAGAGACAACTGAAAGAGAAGAAGTGCAATTTCTCATTAAGATGAAGGGAAAATGAGAAATTACACCTCTTCATCACAATGAGAAGGCAGGACATCAAAAAGTAACACATCAATCAGAAAAGAAAGTTTAAATAAGAATATTTTAATTTTATTAATTCTAACATCAAATAACATACTTTTATTTCAGGTCGAGACAGGAGAAACGACAGCAAGAGAAGAAGCGCAATTTCTCATTAAGATGAAGGGAAAATGAGAAATTGCACCTCTTCATCACAATGAGAAGACAGGACATCAAAAAGTAACTCATCAATCAGAAAAGTAAGTTTGAATAAGAATATTTTAATGTTATTAATTCTAATATCAAATATCATACTTTTATTTCAGATCGAGACGGAGAGACAACTGAAAGAGAAGAAGTGCAATTTCTCATTAAGATGAAGGGAAAATGAGAAATTACACCTCTTCATCACAATGAGAAGGCAGGACATCAAAAAGTAACACATCAATCAGAAAAGTAAGTTTAAATAAGAATATTTTAATTTTATTAATTCTAACATCAAATAACATACTTTTATTTCAGGTCGAGACAGGAGAAACGACAGCAAGAGAAGAAGCGCAATTTCTCATTAAGATGAAGGGAAAATGAGAAATTGCACCTCTTCATCACAATGAGAAGACAGGACATCAAAAAGTAACTCATCAATCAGAAAAGTAAGTTTGAATAAGAATATTTTAATGTTATTAATTCTAATATCAAATATCATACTTTTATTTCAGATCGAGACGGAGAGACAACTGAAAGAGAAGAAGTGCAATTTCTCATTAAGATGAAGGGAAAATGAGAAATTACACCTCTTCATCACAATGAGAAGGCAGGACATCAAAAAGTAACACATCAATCAGAAAAGTAAGTTTAAATAAGAATATTTTAATTTTATTAATTCTAACATCAAATAAAAAAAAAAAAATTCAGGTCGAGACCATAGAGTAATGATAAAAATAGAGGAATAAAAATGCCGATTTACGAGAGTCCATCACCGAGTCACGTGATCAGTATCCAGATTCCCCGCCCGCGCGAAAAAGTTATTTTCCTCCTAATAGATGTCCAGTAGGAGCAGCGATGATTCACGTCGATCGCACACAAAACAAAACAGAAAATGGTTCTTACATGTGCCGCTTATGGATGTAATGAAAAATTTTGCAAAGGATGTCCATACACATTCCATTGGTAAGTTTTTCTGAACATTTTATTTCAAACCAAATTTTAAAATCATGTAAAATAAACAAAAATACTTTGCTTAACATGAGGTTTACGAATTCTTTTCTTAATTTTTATGAATATAATCTGTTTCAATTGAGTAAATATTTATAGGAAATTAGACTACTGTCTCGTATTTTCCTTAGGTAGCAAATTCGATGTTTCGTAAATATTAAATTTTGTTTTTGTAAGGTTTTTAATACTTTCTGAACACGTTACGGAGCGCCGGTGTTACTTGGCATGCTTTGGCGACTTTCAAAACTAAATGAAATCGAAAGTATTGTAATATGTTTTTGTGTTTAATTTTCTATTTAAATATCGTTTCTTGAAGAATGGTACTTTAAAGGAATTTAACACATAAATTAAAGAGGCCATTTCGGAATGTACTAAAAATAACATATAGCAGTTTAATTACAAAATTCTGTAATAGCTTTCATTTATATTTTGTTTTTATTTTAATTAGAATTAAATAGTTATTTTTTCCATTTTCGAATGTTGCGTTTGTCTTTGTTATTTTCTAATTAGGGATGTCATATGAGTATGTACATATATTTTCAAATTAGTTTCTGCAATGTTATCAGTATAAAATTTACTACATTAAATTTATAATTCAAATGTATTCAATTAACCTTAATTACATATAGTTATTGAAAAGTTAATTACAAATTCGAATGCTTCCTATTTAGGAGTATAATGGGATTGTTGAGTTTTCTTTACTTTGTACATTTAAAATAACACGAAGTGACGAATTATACAAAACTTTAATTTTAAAATAAATGTTTTGTAAATTTTATTTTTAGAAATGACTTATTTTGTTTTTAATAATTTTTTGCTTATTGATACTACTTTTTTTCGGACAAAAAAAATTTAATCCTAATTGTACAATAAAAAAAACACGTAGATTTTTTAAAAAGTTTATTTTTGTGTGCGGGGGAGGTGGGATTACATTTCTTACTTTAAATTCTTCAATAAATAGTTGAAATTTAACATGTTTTTTTTTGTTATTTATAATTTAAATATAATAATGTATTTTACTTGTATATTTGTCTGTTTTTATGTAGATGCACAATAAGCGTAGTTCTTTTAATTGTTATTTTGTATATTTCAATAAGAAAATATGAACAATAAAACCTTAGAAATATAAAGACATTCGTTTCTTAGAGAATTGAACACAAACAAAAGGATATTTTCGTTTCGTTAATGAAAGGAAAATATTTAATGGACATTGTTTGAAAATAAGTAAATAACTACATATCTGATGTTTAGAAGTTCAATACCGACGGAACACCCTATCGCCGAAAAGAAGAAACTGCGCCAATTTCGGAACTTCTGCTTGTAGGGTGTGGCAGCAAAACCACGTGATGAAGACTGATTTTTATGAATGTGGACCTTGCGGCCTTGCCAGAGTCTGACATGGAGAGCGCTCTCTATTGTATTTATACTCTTTGGTCGAGACAGGAGAAACGACAGCAAGAGAAGAAGTGCAATTTCTCATTAAAATGAATGGAAAATGAGAAATTACACCTCTTTATCACAATGAGAAGGCAGGACATCAAAAAGTAACTCATCAATCAGAAAAGTAAGTTTGAATAAGAATATTTTAATGTTATTAATTCTAACATCAAATAACATACTTTTATTTCAGATCGAGACGGAGAGACGACTGCAAGAGAAGAAGTGCAATTTCTCATTAAGATGAAGGGAAAATGAGAAATTACACCTCTTCATCACAATGAGAAGACAGTACATCAAAAAGTAACTCATCAATCAGAAAAGTAAGTTTGAATAAGAATATTTTAATGTTATTAATTCTAACATCACGAGACGGAGAAACGACTGAAAGAGAAGAAGTGCAATTTCTCATTAAGATGAAGGGAAAATGAGAATTTTACACCTCTTTAGCACAATGAGAAGACAGGACATCAAAAAGTAACTCATCAATCAGAAAAGTAAGTTTGAATAAGAATATTTCAATGTTATTAATTCTAACATAAAATAACATACTTTTATTTCAGATCGAGACGGAGAGACGACTGCAAGAGAAGAAGTGCAATTTCTCATTAAGATGAAGGGAAAATGAGAAATTACACCTCTTCATCACAATGAGAAGACAGGACATCAAAAAGTAACTCCTCAATCAGAAAAGTAAGTTTGAATAAGAATATTTTAATGTTATTAAAAGAAGTGCAATTTCTCATTATGATGAAGGGAAAATGAGAAATTACACTCCTTCACAATAACAAGAAGATATGAAATTAAATTAAGACATGACATCACATTGTAATTCATCAATCAGGGAAGTAAGTTTGAACAATAATACTTTAATGTTATTAATTCTAAAATCAAATAACATACTTGTATTTGAGGTTGAGATGATGAGACGAGAAGAAATACAATTTCCTATCACGATGATAGGATAATGAGAAATTACATTTCATCACAATAAGAAGACAGGGTATGAAAAAGTAATTTATCAATGGGAAAAGTAAGTTTGAATAAGAATATTTATAATGCTATTATTTCTAACATAAAATAATTTACTTGTATTTCAGGTCGATATAGAGAGACTGCAAGAGAAGAAGTGTAATTTTTCATTATAATGAAAGAAAATTGAGAAATTACACCTCTTCATCACAATAAGAAAACATGACATCAAAAAGTATTCATCAATGAGGAATAAGTAAGTTTCAATAAGAATATTTTTAATACTATTATTTCTAACATACCATAATCAAATAACATACCGTAACTTGAGGTTACTCGGATCCATCAAAACAAAATGAATGTTTTATATTACTCCTGTCCAAGTAACCCCAACTGCGGTCCAAGTAACCCCAAGTTACAGTACTTGTATTTCAGGTCTAGATCAGGAGAAAGTAATTCATAAATGAAAAAATTAGGTTTTATGTAGAATTTTTTTAATGCTATTATTTCTAACATCAAATACAGCTTATTTTTATTTCAAGTTGAGATAGAGCATGGATGTTAAATTCTTACCTCTATGAGATGGAGAGACGATTGCAAGAAGTGAATTTTCTCATTATGCTGAAGTGAAAATGATAAATGCTACTTCATTGATTTATCAATGCCAAAAATAAATTTGAATGTATATTATTTTAACCGAAGAATAGTTTCACTGAAAGTCTTGTTTTAACTGAACATTCCAATTCTTTTTCCCCAAAAAGATTTCAAGCTATTAATTTGAAGTGGTTGAATTATTTAATTTCAAGGCAACAAATTCAATGAAATAGGTGCGTTTTATAAATATGTAGCAAACATTTCTTTTCCAGTTGGATCTATTTTTCCTAATATTTTTTTATTAAAAACATAGCAAAGTAATTTAATCTAATAAAATTAAATTATACGTACAACACTAGTTTAAATAATTTTTAAAGTGTTTCCTGACAGCGCGGGTCCTATTCTAAAGCGCCAGACTCGTAAATCCCTGCGCAAAAAAAGTCCAAAGTGATCCATGGAATTGTTGTCAGTGTTACAATGTGTTTCTTATGATGCAGATCTTAAACCTTTGCCAATAGTCCATTAGTGCGACGTTTATTCAAACATCCACCCTTTTGTAAATTAATTTTTAATAATAAATCGAAATATATTTACTCTAAATAAAAGGTGAATCAGACGCAAGCTCAGATATTACTTTAATTATTTGAATACACGGGCATATAATTTACTTAAATTTCAATGTTATCTTTAAAGTAACTAAAATGTAAAACAAAAATATGTTTTTAACTAATGAATTATTTAATACCGCAGTAATATTTAATAGTAATATCTAAACAAAACTCTCTAACTGGATGTTTTCCCGGCACTTTATCCAACCTCTATGATGGAAACTCTGACAAACTAGGGTAAACTGGAGACCATTGTCCCAGCTACTCATCCTTTGTAAATCCACTACAAACTTTACTTTTAAATTAAAAAAATTAATATTCATTCTCCATCCAACAAGCCACAAACAAAAATAATAATCAAATTAAAACCTTCACCAAACCATTTCAAATGCAACAAGTACACAGTTCACAGAAAAGAGTTCCCGTGAACATTTCCTACCCCCTACCCCCTATCGTGAACGCAAGAGGGGGTGGGGGGGGAGAGGAATAAGTGGTAGCATCTGGTTGTGTCAATGAAAAATGTCATCTCGGGGTTGCAGGTCATTTGGGCAAATGACGCAATATTTCAACCGTGACGTGGCTTACAGTGCAAGTAACTAAGTGGAGGTGTTACTGCACCCCCCCCCCACCTCCCCCGCCCATGTCACCCCTTCTTCGTTCTATTCCTTCCCCGTTGGAACAAAAAAAATTAAACGAAAATGGGGAAAGGAACAAAATTTGCATGGTGTAACGGATGAGGGGGATTTAACGTGATCTGGATTGTGTCCTCCCACCCCTTTCGAAAGCGTGACACACCGTAAGCGAGAAATGGGTGGAAAGTTTGATTGAATAAATGTGGGTAACAATCAATTTTTGGTTAAAAATCGGATTTAATTAGAAATTTTCATTTCAAATAAATACGTTAAATATTGAATTCAAAATGTAATGGATTTAGTTATTGCTAAAATATTGAATTCAAAATGTAATGGATTTAATATTGTATAGCCATGAAATTTCATTATAAAAATGCTTATACACAGAACAGTCAAATTATAATGACCATCCTCATATTCCATATTATTACATATCCCATATGATGAAATGTATGGAGAATAGTGCGTTCAGAGGTCCTTTGAGTTGGTTTTGTTTTGTTTATTAACGTCGCACTAGAGCTGCACAGTGGGCTATTGGCGACGGTTCGGGGTTTATCTCGAACAGGAAAGACCCGAGAACACATACACATTCACACACACATGCATACATGCACCTCGTTATTTTAGAACATGGTCAGAAGAGGTCCATTGAGAGGATTCGTCATTAAAATTTTTGGAATATGCTGCACTGTTGCTCTTCAACTTTCCTTTACAAACCTGGACACTCTCCTTTCTGCTCGAGCATTCATTAGCCGCTGATGACCACAGGCAGTCTTTAACACTTTCACTACAGATGCACTTAAACATTTCACAAATGCAGTAGTTTTGTTCATGATAACTTCGAGCACCCACAGTCATCCCACGTTTCAAAGTCCATCATATCTTGTGTTTTACCCATACCTGCTCAAACACAAAACGCTTCTACTAACGTTGTTAGGAAGCCAATTTTTTTTGTAATACCCTTTTATGCTTGGCGAAAGCAGTGCGACGTCATACCCCATTTACTTAAAAACGTCGAGTGGTTATATTTTTCACTCACTAGTAAAAAATCAATGGAAAATGATTAACTAGCATCTGTTTACTAACAAAAATCAACGGCGTTATCAATCTTATAATTTCTTTAACGTCAATGATTGCATTCCTCTTGCTTGATGTTTAAGAATGTTTAATAAAACAATTGAAAAAATGCATTTCAATTGTGCAAACAATTCAAAGGATCTAAGGCGGGATTTTTAATACTTTAAAAGGTAAGATTTTTTTTATTATGGTTAAGCATATGGGTTATAAAAATGTCATAAATCTTTTCAAAACACTCATTAGATGTAAAAATAGAATATGCTTGTAAAAACAACTAGGTGGTACATTTGTAAAGGGAAACATTAAGTGTTCGGATTAGTACAGGTACCATAAGACGTGTAGACACGTACCATTCATCTTCCCTCAGCCGGAGAGGTTTTTGTTGGTGACCAGTACTTATTTCGAAAAATAATCTGAAATGGCATTGTACACGCAAAACCTTTCTGGCCGTGCCCAGCAAAAAAAGTCAGCATAAAACCTTCGTCAAAATTTTGAAATTGAAGGTTTTATGCAGGAAAACTGCAGGTTTTTTTTGAAGATCTATAAAATGAAAGGTTTTTGTTTCAATATCCTTCATAAA
The DNA here is from genome assembly GCA_963932185.1 of Troglohyphantes excavatus. Taxonomy (NCBI): domain Eukaryota; kingdom Metazoa; phylum Arthropoda; class Arachnida; order Araneae; family Linyphiidae; genus Troglohyphantes; species Troglohyphantes excavatus. The sequence goes on from OZ010675.1 coordinate 44,481,513, forward strand.
AACTGTAAGAAAAACCTTCATAAAAACTGTAAGAAAAACCTTCATAAAACATGCAAAAAAACCTTCAATTTTTAATCATGAAGGGGAAATGCAGATATTTCAAAGATTTTATGCAGGAAAATTAAAAACTTAAAAAAAACTGCAGATTTTTGTTTCAATATCCTTTATAAAACCTTCAAAAAACCTTCAATTTGACAATTTCGATGAAGGTTTCATGCTGACTTTTTTTGCTGGGTGTTCCGATATAACCCCAAGTTTTCGTACGCAAATTCCTATCGTAACTCCTACCCCCCAAGGAGGTCGTAACTTACATTTTGTAAACCACCAATCTGACGAAAAGACCCTTTCTAAAGATATTATTTCCAAAGTAATAACACTGCATATTTATCCCAAATTGCGTATTCACCCCGTTTTACTTCCTAACGCACGACAGTTGTCATGCAAATCTGCCCCGACAACCATTAGAGCGGAGTCGAATGAACCCACACCCTGGCGACAACTTCCAGCGCCAAGTCTCAGTGCCAAAACCCCCTTTTTTTTACTACTATTTTCTTTTTTCTAGTGTCAAGTGCGTGAGAATGTCTAATGGTCCATGAATGACAAATGACTGTGGGGTCGAAAGGGATTCTTTAATTTTGTCGGGACCGCCACAAAAGGTGAGTAACTTTTTTATTATTTTTTTATTTTTGGCAGCGTTGGCGACAAGTTTCCTGGTGAATTCGATAGAGTTGATGATAGGCGATGTAATTTGATTTTTTTTTGTTTGGCGTCGTTTTTTGGAATGAGTGTTTAATTTCGATTTGATTTTTTTTTTTTTTAGATAGAGGGTGGTCTTATTTCTGATTTAAATTGTGGATGCAGAGGTTTAAATGTCTGTATAAATAAAAATCTGGTATGGCTGCTTTGGAGCACGTAAATTGACATTTCAGAAGACTTTAGACATTAGTAATTTTAAAATTTAAATAAAAAATAAATTTAAAATAAAATAAGGAAAGTCCAGCCATAAAATTACTGCCAAACAAACCCCAGATCAGCCATAAAATTTTCTGTAAATTCGACATACGTTCCATTTTTTTACATGCTTTTATTCACCTATCAATAAGATCACTTACACACAACTTCCCAATTGATGACCTTAATATAACTGGGGCATATATAGTATCTCATGTCAATATGTCATATATCGGTAAAACAAAAAAAAGCATTAAGATTTCGCATTAAGGAGCACCAAGCACATATTGTCAAACAAGAAATAAAGAAGTAACCATTGCCAAGCACTCTTCGGAAAATAATCATATATTTCCCTTTTCTAATCCACATTTAATTTGCAAACCCAAATCTCCTGTCAAACTTAACTTCCTCGAGGAGTTTCATATTTTTAGCAATATTAATTCGATTATCAATGAAACATTTGCAGTACTGGTATTTCCCGCTTGTTGGAAAACAATAGTTAACTCCAACCGATTCAGATAGTTTTTTGTCCTTTGGAAACACTTTCAATTCTGGGTTTATTTTCATTTTATTGTGCACACAGACTTTTAATTTCTACTGATTAAGGGAGAAGATGTATCTCCCGAAACGTATCTAGATTGTGTATTTATATTGCGTAGTTTTAACGTTGCATTTGTATTTTAATACCAATTTCTGTAGTCTGTAGAAATGTAATTTTACATAGTAAAGCCCTGGATTTTTTGGTTTGATTAATTAACGTCGCACTAGAGCTGCACAGTGGGCTATTGGCGACGGTTCGGGGCCTATCTCGAAGGAAAGGCCCGGGAACGATGCCTCGTATTTTTGAACCATGGTCAGATGACGAGAACAACACCTGAACTGTCACCCAACGCCTTCAATAGACGTCGGGACTTTGGACCCCGATCAGATTTATCGTGCACCAGTCCCGTATACACGCCGTTAATTTTTTGTGGATGTTCTGGACGACATTCTAGTATTTAGGTAGCGAAGTTGACAACCCTCCGATCGCAATATCACTACTTTTTATTATTCTTTAGTCTAGTCCATCGCAAGGTTTGAACCAGGGACCCTTGGATGCCCAGCTGACGCCTTAATCCACTCGGCCACGGAGGCCCCGTAAAGCCCTGGAATTTCTTTCACAAACTATGATATGTCACTTTTTACAGAAATCACAATTTTTTTAATGTCTATTTACCATGCTTTCCGTTTATAAAACACGGTAAAAAACCCAAACCTTTCGCAATTTCATTTATATATACAATTTTTTGTTATTGTTATTTATACCAAAGAACTATATCATCACGGCCAGACAAACTAATTCCCAAGAAGCAATCGAGTCCCAATACCAATCCCCCATTTCCTAAAAAGCCTCGAACTACTACAGGTCTACTAGGACACCGATTCTTCTTCCTCTACCCAGACACGTCCTACCTTTGTCTTATTACAAAAGATCTCTCAGCCAAAAGAACAACAGGGAAACTTTCACTACATCAAATCCCTGTTAAACACCATCCTAAAAAAAAAGGTGAAACTTTTTCCCGCTCTGGTCCGAAAAGCACGCAGGCATTTACCCAAGAGGTCCCGAAAACTTGAGAATCCAATCGCCCAAAGTCGGTCCATAGAGATCAGCCGAGAATCTTCGGGGCATATGCGAGCTTTTTTTGTTGTTGTTGGAATCGTTTCTTTTTGGTAGCTTCTGAATTGCCGTGTCCTCGCCGCCCCCCCATGTTTAATTCATGGCGTTTTCTTGGTCGCTAGGGGGGTCGGGAGGAAGTGCGACTCGTAATCTCATTCCGGTGAACATTTTCTCCGTTTTACTCTTTCCATCCTCTTCGTAGTAGGGTTGTCCTGGTTAGAAAAGAAAAGCGCCAAAATCGGAAAAAATATCGCCAATTTCAATTTAATGAATTTGTTTTTAAAAATCGTGGCCGACCAAGTTGAGGCGCGACAAAAGTGTTTTACATGAAACGTCAATTCAGTATACTACAGAAATAGAGATTTGTCGCCAACGAAACTCTCGCCAACAGACGAAAAATAAACAAGTCGGACAATCTGACGCCGACGGTAAGTCATTCACAGGGGTCGGGTGGAAGTGTCATTTCATGTCAAGGTTATATAGACACACCAGCTCCTACTTTTCTAGAATAAATTTATATCAATCGTATATCTACAAAAATACCAGAAAGTCGTCCAGAACATCCAACAAATTATACTGGCGTGTATACAGAAATGGTGTACGGTAAATCTAATCGGGGCCCAATGTCCTCACGCCTATTGAGGTTGTGTCGGGTTCTAGCCCAGGTGTTGCCCTCGTCATCTGACTACGGTTCAAAAATACGAGGCATCGTTCCAGGGTCTTTCCTTCGAAATAAGCCCCGAACCGTCGCTAATAGCCCACTGTGTAGCTCTAGTGCGACGTTAATTAATCAAACCATGTCAATCGTAATATTTTTCAAGAAGTTGTAGTGTCGGAATCGAACAGTATACAAACGATAAAAAATTATATCATGATCCCCTGTTTAGAACTTGGCTTATTTTCCAGACATGTTTTAAATGGGTATATACTTTCCCCTTAAATTCAATTATCACTATCCTATCCTTTACCTCATTCAAGCGCAACATAATTTAAGAAAATGTTTTTCAAAAGCAAAGCGAATAAAAAAAAGCTGCATTAAATTTTATTTTAATTTGTACGTCAGTGATTTTAAAAAGTTCATTTCTACCAAGGGTAAAATTTGACTTAAAAATATATTAATGTTTTCAAATTAATGTACCAATTAATTGTGGAGATGCAGAAAAATCAAAAAACATACAATCAGTAATTTTATCATTATATTTAATATTTTCTTGCTTTAATGTTTAGAACAATGGTTCCCAACCTTTTGATGGCTACGGCGGATTAATTAAAGAATTCGGTAAGTCGTGAACCACTGCCTTATTTTTTTATCAATACTTAGACACTAAATATAATTTAGGTACTTAATATATTTCGTTTATAAAAAACATACTTGTTTGTACGTAAACTTATTAATTAAAGTCTGCAGTTAGTAATGTATTATGTCATATCAAGGTAATAATATCGAACTAATTTCTGGTTTGATTGCCTTAACAATTACAGCAAACACATGAAAGAATTAAAAAAATATATAATTTTCGTCGCTTTACAATATATACATTTTAATTTTTCAATTTAGATGTTTTTAAATTTAAAAAGAATACATATCAGGAGTGCAATTTCCAGTTTTGAGAGAGTAAAAACACAGTTAAACATCTATTGAATTGAACAATGGCTCCACGGATCACTTAGAACCCTCCCGTGGTCCACCAGTTGGAAGAAACTGATATAGAATCAGATAAAATTAAAGCATACCCCATAAAAAAAATTAAAAATTGCCAAATAGTCGATAACACGCCAATTACAGCATCCCCTTCTCTCTCCCTCAGTCCAATCTGTGGATTGCTCTTGGTGTTCCTCGGGCCATTAGTAGTGCGGCATCATTCTTAGCTCTTGCTGCTCTTCTCTTCCTCCCCCACTCTATTGATGCCCCACACAGTTAATGACCTCCGTAGGTCAGCTCCAGACGGATGGGCCACGGTCACAGTCATGGCAGGTGGGGGGCGGGGGGAGTGACATGTGGGTGGGAAGGTTGTTGCATCATTTCTTGCAGTAAGCGATTACGACTGCCATTCACTTAATGTGGAGTGGTCTTGCTTGCATTCTTATTTCTCGGACTTGGATCACAATGGACAATGGGAGTGGGTCGGAATTTTGATCACTGGTTAACTTGTGAAGTTTGCGCGGTAAAATATACTTAGACTGGCTATTGCAATTCTAAAGTTTTTGTTGTTTTGATGAATGGTTATTTGTGAGGGAATTGGAAGTGTTTGGGGTTCAGATTAGGGTGTTAAATTTAATTGGGAAACCCAAACGTTCAAACAATTTTTTTTGGCGATTGTACAATTGTTTTGAATTCTTGGAAGTTTTAATAATTTGTGTTGTGAATATTTTATGTACATTTTTATAAAACTTTTTTTATAAATTTTAAAGAAATAGCTTTTAAGTTTCAATAACAAAGCATTAGATTAGAAAAACAAATATTTTAAAATGGAGTATTTGTAAGAATTTAACCGTCAGAGCGGATAGAATAAGGGCAAAATTGTAAAGTTGTTTTTACTACAAAATATTTTACTTTATATTTCCAATGCATGTATATTATATATTTTGTTTAATTTCTATTGTTTTAACACATATAGCTCCCAAAAAACCCCTCGACGCTTTGGTTTTCAAAAAAAAAAATTAACACCGTTTATTTTTATTAATTTAAAATTTATGTGTATTACTAGAAAAACTGATAATTCAAGGACGACGTAAGTCATTCAGCTGCGTAAGAGGGTTTATTGAACGCGTTTCTAGAAAAACTGAAGCCCTCATGACGTGTTATCACAGCCTTAAACGTCACTAAGATAAATGTTTTGGAATCAAGTTAGATCATTTCGAGCCCCTTTATTAAAACAAGTAATGTCGAGGCTAATCAGAAATGATGTCCATATAACTATAAAAACGTTCACGTACGTATACTGTACAATAAAAATGTTAAAAAATCATACCAATTAGGAAAAAGAAATAATAAATAATTTTTATTAATCAAAACAATTGTCTGCTTTATAATATCGGTATATAAAATGTAAGGGAACAGAAGCTTGGAACCTTAAACCTTTGAAAGAATACTAATGAAACACAATCGAACACTGAATAAAGTATTATAACACTCGTCAAAATAATGGTTATACTGTACCCGTTACAGTAATGGCGGGTAATGTGATCCGACTTGCATAAGAATAGCATTGACGGCGAAAAGATGTTATTAATGCAATGTTAAAACTCCTTTTTGCAAAGAAAATCGTAGGAAGTTTGTTGGTTGCGTTGCATTAGAGATACACAATGGACTACGGACCTACAGTTTGATACCTATTCCTAAGGAAAGATCAGATAACATTGCCTTATCATTTTAAAACATAGTCAGATTGTGAGGACAACGAATGAACTGGAAACACACGCTATCTGAATTGACGTAAGGACTTTGAACAACAAGAAATTTAACGTGCATCAATACCCTATACACGACTAATGTTTATTAGCGACAACAGGGAACTAAGCTTACAGAAATTTACACACCCAGGCCCGTACGGACGGAGCTCAGGTACATAACCCATGGGCGGTTTGTAGGAACTAAGCTTTCTTACAGGCCCTGACCCGCACCAACTCAGGCTATAAAGCCTTTTGAGTATAAAGCTGTTTGAGTAGGAACTAAGCTTGCAATCCTTCGAACACAAACTTGCTCCACCCTCAAAGACGATATTCGAACCCACAACTCGCCGATTGCTAATCCAATTCTTTACCGCTGGACCCCCCACCCCACCGGTCGAATCCTAAAACATATATCATATACTTCAAATATTTAAATAACTTAAAAATACCTATTTTCTTCTAACATACTTTAGATTTTCAAATGCATATATATTATTTAAATAAAACTGCTTAATTTTGAAAAAAATATTTGCATTATTTGAAATATCTAAAAAAAATATATTTGTCTACAAGAAAAAGCTCCAAACCAGGCAATAATAACAGTCTTACTTTCTTTTTCAAAAGAAAAAAAAAAGATCAATGAAAGCATCCATTCCCCGCTTCATTTCACTTCATTCTCTTTAACCGTTTCGAAACAGCGATCGAGCCGAGTTGAGAGATCTCCCCCCTTCTCTGCTGCCCTCGCGATCTGTTGCCGGGTCCTTTCAATCACTGCGAAGGCGCCTTAATTTTGGGGTAATTGCCCTTACGACTCGCCATCAATATCCAGGGGCTGAGTGCAGGGGCTTAGGGCCGGAGGAAAGCCCCTGCACTCAGTGGGGTGACATTTATCACATTCGCCCTCATTAGTCCGGCATCAACGGGTTTAACCGTCGCTCTTGACTCTGTTTACGATCCGGGTGGGGGCTGCCGAGGAAATTCGGTGGGGAACTTTGGAGGAATTTATTCGAAAATCGTTTGAAAAAATAAGGTGTGGCTGTGTCGGTGCACGGGTAGATAATTTTTTTAACGTCGTTTCAACAGATTACGTAAATGGGGATTGGTCGCCAACAATCAGAAGACACACCAGCTGCCCCATCCATGTGCTTGGCTTAATTTCAGGATTTGGTTTGACATGAATCTGCGGATAATTTTTTACCGAACGAGACAAAAATTTTATCAATCGTGGTGTTCGTCACCTAAAACCTGCAAATAGCTGTTTTTCAAAATATTTTCTTACCTGAAAAAACTTTGAATGCTTATCATAGCTATACATTCGATGCTTATCATAGCTCCTAATACATAAATTTCATTTTTGAAAAAGACATGTACTCAAAAATGAGTACAATGAGTAAAAATAAATAAAAAGAACAGTTGCGTGCCTACGTAGACTGCCAAATCGCTTTCAATAAATATTAACAATTACAACCAAGACTTACCGGGAATCGAACCCATATCCTAAGGTACCACAGAACAGTGCCTTATCCATTGTACTACCAAGGTGACGTGAAGAAGTTACACAAAGAAGAAATGTTAAAAAGGTGTGCCAAATGAAGTGAGATAATTGAGTTGTAATAACTCAGTTTCCATTTAAGCAATCGGCATCAAATGATGTGGAAAACCATCTTCTGTACAACTATTTTAAGTGTGCCAGGTCGCTTTGTTAAAATGGCTTGAACAGAAGCTGAGATTCGCAATATTAAATCACACTGCTCATTTTTGAGAAAGTACGATTACTTTAATTTGAGTACGTCATCGTTCATGTACGATGGAATTGTACTCAAAGGAAAACGAGTATGTTCAGGTACTCATTTTAAGTACTTTTTTTTACAATGTAAATTGAATGAATGCACCGTGAGAAAACCCTCTATTAGAAAAAAAATTCTAATTGAGGGTTTGGTGCCTACAGTGAAAATTATATCCAAAAAGAATGTAAGGAAAACGTAGGGGATATAAGTTGTAATAACTCAGTTCCATTTCAATATATTGAAGCGCAATAAAGTGTAAGTTTCATCAAGCTCGGTGTAAGAGCTGCTGAAATTAAAAAGAACAAAATTTGATTTTTACGTTAATCGACAAAACAAAAAAGAAAACAATTTTATAGTTAAAACTTATCTTAACCCTTTGCGCTCCGCGAACATCTTTGACATTGCGTTCTTTCCACGGAACAGTTATTCCTCTTTCCGTTCTTTTACCCACAATTTTTTATGCTCATAGAAGGGAGAAAATTGTAATATCTTTCGGATCTGCAAGAGAACAATTTTGAAAAAAAATCGATGTTTTTTAAACACAAGATCACGCCGTTCTCTTTATTTTAAAGAACAGGAAAACAAAAGAACAAGTCGTTATGTTGGCGCCTGGGAGGCGACATCGGACTGCAAAGGGTTAAAACTAAGATATAAAAAATACTCTATTAAAAAAATTAGAGTAGTAACTGATTTTATCCTCTCATCCAAATCAGATCATTAGTTTCTGGGATATGAACAAACAAAACTAACATTTTATTAGTAAGGATTTAAAATAACAACAGTCAAATTTTTCATTAAATTTAGAAATAAATTATGAGCACTTATTAAAAAAAATATTAATTATAATTTTTAAATCGCAGAATTATTTATCCATTCTTTGCTCGAGACGATGATACTTCATCCACAAGTTCTCCAAACAGGCGATGTCCCTGCACGAAGGGCAAACAAGAAGGCCCCTCAATCTTGAAAGAGTGTTTAATGCCATTGGGGGGCTTACAGGGGGATCAGGGGCGAGGGGTCGGAGATCGGAGATTACGTCACAATCCTTGCAAAGAACACCCATTAACATTGCACGTCCGATCGCTCTGCATGCGCTTTTTAGGGGAGGGCCCATCAATAAAAGTGGGCTTGGGGGCTGTTTAACGACAATTATAAAGACTTTGGGAGAATGGGAAGATCCTTTGTTTTTAGGGGTTGATTCTATGGTGTATTTTTTTTATTTGGTGCGTTCGTTATAAAATGGTTTTTAAAATTTCGTTATAAAGGATTTATTAAAGAGGACTTGGAAAGTTTTTTTTTAAAGTTATTTGAACTTGGAATGTGAATAGGTTTATTAGTAGTATTGTTATTGTCGTTGTTGTCGCTTTTATAATTGGTCGTAGTATTGCAAACTATATCCAAGCTTTTTCAAAAGTATTAAGGTTGGATCTTTTTTTTTATATAACTATGCCCAATTATTTTGTTTGTTGTTATTGTTGATGTTATGGTTATTATCATCATCATAATCATAATTAATTTTCAACCGGAGAATGGGAAGATCCTTTGTTTTTATGGGTTGATTCTATGATGTTTTTTTTTTTATTTGGTGCGTTCGTTATATAAGGGATTTTAAAATTTCGTTATAAAGGATTGATTAAAGGGGATTTTTTTTTTTTTAAGTAATTTGATCTTGTAATGTGAATACGTTTATTAGTAGTATTGTTATTGTCGTTGTTATCGCTTTGATAATTGGTCGTAGTAATGTAAAATATATCCAAGCTTTTTCAAAAGTATTAAGGTTGGATCTTTTTTTTTATATAACTAAACCCAATTATTTTGTTTATTGTTATTGTTAATGTTATGGTTATTATCATCATCATAATCATAATTAATTTTCAACAGGAGAATGGGGAGATCCTTTGTTTTTAAGGGTTGATTCTATGATGATTTTTTTTATTTGGTGCGTTCGTTATATAAGGAATTTTAAAATTTCGTTATAAAGGATTGATTAAAGGGGACTTATGTTTTTTTTTTAAAGTCATTTGAACTTGTAATGTTAATACGTTTATTAGTACTATTGTTATTGTCGCTTTTATAATTGTTCGTAGTAATGCAAAATATATTCAAGGCTTTGCAAAAGTATTAAAGTTGGATCTTTTTTTATATAATTATTAATTATAAAAATTTTCAACAGTAGCATAAACATAATTGTTATAGTTGTCATTCTCGCCGCTTTCACAATCGACATTATTACCATCATTATCACTAACAGTGGCGTAAATATAAGTATTAGTTAGTTGTTATACTCGTCACTATCACCGTCAACTTCAAATCGTTATCATAATCGTTATTGCTATTATTGAAATCCTTTATATTTGCTTTAATTTTATCTTCACAAAGGGGCCGTTCATTTATTGCGTCACACACCCTTGGAGGGGGTCTATCATGTGTAACTGAGGCATAACGTGAGTGAGGGGGTCCCAGTAGTTGCGCGACACGGCAAGCTTGCAGATAAAGTGTTGAAATTTATTTTACAAACTTTGACACAAATCACAATCTCTGTAATGGAAGGTTTAAGAAGATGCCCCCTTCCATGAAATGTCAAACTAACGTCACAGTGGTGGAGGAGAAACGGGGTGCAAAAGGATGGAAAAATAAAAGCGTGATTTAAGTAATTAAAGCTCCCTAAATTAATATATATATGTTTACATATAAAATAAGCATATTTAATTACAAATTTAAAATATATTTTAAATATTTTGTCAATTAACAAAATTTATTTAATCATCGAAACATACTTATTAATCATATTGCTCAAACCACAGCTCTCCTTGTCAACTTTCAACATCGGATAATAAAAGAAATACTTTTTGGTAACCAAGACGAAATTTACGACTGTCATCAGTTCCAACTTCTGCTTCAAAAAGCAATTATGCTCGATAGTTAACTGCGCACTAGTTCTTCGCAGACAAATTATTGCAACGAAATACGACTGCATTCCACTACGATCCGTTAGCAGATGACTAAATCAAAGAGTGTTAAGGACATATTTCATCAAAAAGAGGATTCATCTTAACATTCCTTGTTATTTATGACATCGTATGGCGGTGAACGTGAGTGGGAACTGTTTCTCGGATTCGTTTCAGTGTGATCTGCAAGTTCCTGATCAGTTCCGTTTAATAAAGGGGGAAAGTTCTGGCGGTGGATTATAGTTTTTGTAATAGTTTCAACCGAAAGCAATTAAGGGGATTGTGGGCTTTCAAAAACAACCCAAAAGCAACGAAGTATCGGAATTTTTTGTTTTTCTCTTAAAATAAAGTATACAACTACTGATGTAATGATTCGTGAATATTTACATTAATAGACGTGTCATTGTTTGTAACTGCTTCTTAGTAACTTTGTAATAGCGAATATTTTTTTTTAATAATGCAATGTTTTCCGTTGGGGATAATTTATTGTTGTTTTCTCTGTCAAATATGCCAGTCGCGTCAATTTTTTTTTTAATTTTTTTGTTATTTTACTTTATATCTGTAGCATAGAACGAAAAGGACAAAATTAAAAAAAAATTATAATTTTTTATCCTATATTTCGTTATTGATCATGATTAAATTTTGATCATGTTTTTAATCCTATATTTTATTATTATGTTTTGTTGTTTTTGATCTTATAGTTTGTTATTGATCATGATTAAATTTTGATCATCTTTTTAATCCTATATTTTGTATTTTGTTATTAATCATAATTAAATTTTAATCATGTTCTGATCCTATATTTTGTTATTATATTTTTTAGTTGTTTTTGATCCAATATTTTTTTATTGATCATGATTAAATTTTAATCATGTTTTTTAATTCCATATTTTGTTATTGATCATAATTAAATTTTAATCACGTTTTTGATCCTATATTTTGATATTATGTTTTTTAGTTATTTTTGATCTTATGTTTTGTTAGTTATTTTTTATCTTATATTTTGTTATTGACCGTGATTAAATCATGTTTTTGATCCTATATTTTGTTATTGACCGTGATTAAATTTTAATCATGTTTTTGATCCTATATTTTGTTATTATGTTTGGTTAGTTGTTTTTGATCTTATATTTTGTTATTGATCATGATTAAATTTTAATCAGGTTTTTGATCCTATATTTTGTTAGTTGTTTTTGATGTTATACTTTGTTATTGATCATGATTAAATTTTGATCATGTTTTTGATCCTATATTTTTTTTATTTATCATGATGAAATTTTGATCATCTTCATAGTTAATATAAACTTATATGTTTTACAAATTTCAAAAAAATTGTTTTAAAAAAAAATGTTTAGGTGATTTTCTTGTTTTTTTAAACTTTCATGCAAATAAAAAAAATCCTAAAAGCATTAGTGTTGAATTCTGGTTTTAACTAATGTATTAATGCAAACACGAAAAGTTTAGAAAGTTTTCTATACACCCTAAACATATAACTTCTACCACGTCCTTAAAATATATTACAAAATTCAAAAGTTTTTAAACCAATTATGTAATCTGAATAAATTTTGGTGTATAATTCATGTATAAAATCCTTGAGCTAACACAATTTTTTTAAATCAAATTTTTGATTTCAGAGAGAAAAAAAATTAAATCTATATAAAACAAGCTATGAGGATTAAGTCGAGTAAATCTATGGTAAATTTCATATTAAAACGCATAATTTTAACTAACCAAATGTGTAGTTAATCGCATATCGGTGATTAATATAATAATAAATAAAAAAAATATTTTGATTGAAGCTCCCAATTTAGTTAATTTAAGAAAATTAGTATAATAAGTCCATTTTCACGAAATTCAAAATTAACAACATAAAACCTACTTTCAGTAAATTCATTATAATTCCCACAAATGAATAAAAACCTCATTTACTGATCGAAAAAAAGGAAATGCCGTTTCTAATTATCTCACCCTTTCCGCCACACCAATTCCCTTCCCTCAAAAGCAAAGAGGATCCGTGAGCAAATGGCTCACAATCGATTTAACCGCGAATGATGAAAATCCGGACGTAACGGCTTTTCTTGCTCATAATATAGAAAATAAAGGTAATAAAATGCGCGCCCAAATTGGAAAGTTATTAAAGACCGGTGTTGGGTAACCGCGGGACAACGATTAAGGCACCGGAGACGACAAAATTGCCTTCCCTGTAAGTGCTTCAAGGTGGGCGATATGAGATTTTTCTGAGGCACAAATTACACTATTGGATTTTTTCGACGATACTTAGGTCCTATTTTGGTTCTATTTTTTGGTTTTTTATTTTTGGAGAATTCTTGATCACTTTATATGAACAGTGGTCATGATTAAGGAGGTTTTTCTTGATGGTGAGTTTTTGATTGATTCGGAAGACTCAAATGTCCTTAATATATCAGAATATGTTTAAGGTTAATTTGTCAATAAGTTTTTTTCTTTCAGATTAATGATTCGCTGATCATTTATAAGCATCGTGTAGTGTGGTTGGCGCGAAACAGACTCGTGATTGGAGGGTTGGTTTAATTAACGTCGTACTAAAGATGCGCAAAGAGCTATTGGTGACGAATTAGGATCTATTCAGAGGAAAGTAACCATAACACATAAATTTGGACCCACGACGACCTGGTTGAAAGAGTGCAAAGCACTTGATAGGAAGGTTACGAGATCGATTCGCGTTATTTGTCAAACATTCACCGTGAGGAACATTCTGTGAATTGGTTTCTCTTTTAAAGAAATGTGCACTATTCAAACGAAAAATTATAAAAAAAATCCCCATTAATGGAGTGTTTATTAAACATTGTCTAGTCCACAATGCCCTGTTCATTTCATATTTAACTGTTTTACCAAGATTGCAAACAACCATTGTCTTATTGAACTTCTATTATTTTAAAGCTCGTAAGATAAGAATTACATAATGCATTGTCAAACTGTTATTAGCGTGATAAAGCAATTAATTAATAAAATTTAATTCTGTTCATACAGAACCAACAAATACTTAGTAATGAAAATACACAACATAAAATTGTTCGTTTTTTAACCTTCATAAGACAAATTATTGTTTTATTTTAATTTGGGAACTTTCCATGTGTATTTCTATATATGGATTATTATTTTTGTATTTTCCTATACATAAAATAATTATTTCTTACATATGAAGATACAAAAATAATTATTCAATACATTCTTATATATTGAATAATTATTTTTGTATATTCCTATATATTGAATAATTATTTTTGTATATTTCTATATATTGAATAATTATTTTTGTATATTCCCATGTATAGAATATATATTTCTTATATAGGAAGATACAAAAATAATTATTCAATATATTCTTATATATTGAATAATTATTGTCGTATATTCCTATATATTGAATAATTATTGTCGTATATTCCTATATATTGAATAATTATTTTTGTATATTCCTATATAGAGAATAATTATTTCTTATGTAGGTACATACAAAAATAATTATTCAATATGTTCTTATATATTGAATAAATATATTTGTGTATTCCTATATATTGAATAAATATTTTTGTATATTCCTATATATTGAATAATTATTTTTGTATATTCCTATATATTGAATAATTATTTTTGTGTATTCTAATATATTGAATAATTATTTTTGTATATTCCTATATATTAAATAATTATTTTTGCATATTCCTACATATTCAAAAATAATTTTTATATATTCCTATATATTAAAAAATAATTTTTGTATATTCCTATATATTGAATAAAAATTTTTATATATTCCTATATATTGAATAATTATTTTTGTATATTCTATATATTAAAAAATAATGTTTGTATATTGTTATATATTAAATAATGATGTTTGTATATTGTTATATATTAAATAATAATGTTTATATATTACCATATATAGAACAAATGTCAAATTAAAAGATATAATCGATGACAAAATTTGGCTTGGTATATATGGTTAATAGTAAAAGTCTGGAGAAGGAAACACCAGAATGACTAATTTTTATTGGAAAATTTTAATAGAACCCATTGGCGCAGGAACCGGTATGGTTGCTGCCATAAATACTTTCACACAAATAACGTTTTGAAAAAAAAAATTGTTAAATGTAAAATAGGAAAAACGTAATTTTTTTCCCCAGTCATAAATCTTTTATGTAAGTTTAAGCGCCACAGGTGGAACAATAACAGATTTAAATCGATCGAGTAAACTTATTATATTAGAATAACCAGTCACCAGACTATTTTCATTATGTAAAATATTAGTTTCTGCCATAAACTTACACAAAAGTTTCGACAGCAAACACCAAAAGTTATCTGTCACCCCCTACATAAATCCAAACTTCCCACAAATTGAGGCATCCGTGCAGCGAGTAGCAATTTTCGACTACAAAAACCTCTCCAACCAAACTGTTCCCTCCTAACAAGTTGTCGCAGTTCAACCCAATGATTAAGCAGGTCTCACGTCACAGAATAAAGAAACCACTAATGCACATTGTCATTAATTTAAACTTTTCCCCAGGACAAACTTGCAAAGGCTAAAACTTGAGGGCAACATTTAACAAAAAACATTTTTTCTCGGCACCGCAAACTTAAGGACCATGGTGGATTTGGCAGATTTAAAAGACCCTGCGTGATGAAAATTTCTTTATCACTCGCAATAAGTTACAGCGGCGTAACCAGGGCAGCGTATTATTTCCCACTTTTTTCTATCTCCCCACTTCACTAAGTCAAAGACTGGAATATCATCTTAGTTAATGGTAATACCAGAAGAACAAAATCTTCTGGAGAGAACAGCTGTTGGGATTCCGCTGGTGATTCTTGAGGAATCATCACTCACCTAAAAGAAGGGTCCTCCGCAGAATCATCAAAGGTTCGAGTCCCCCTAACCGATTATTAGAGCCCCCCCCCCCCCTCCTTAGTCACAGTAAGGACTGTTTTGCGGTTGTCTTCTAATTGCTCGGCAGTGGGTGTCCATAGGACTCTTAATGACTGGAGGTGTTGGATAAAAAAAATCTGCGCCGTCCGTGGTCGGGTGCGAGGTGGTGGAGTTTTGATGAATTGTCAAAGCAGGACAGGGCACCTGGTAATTAGGCCGTGGAGGTGGAATAACGTCGCTTCTTTTGAAGAAGGGGGGGAGGAGTGCTTAAGGGGACGGCTACAAAATATTAGGAGTATAACACTGATTTTGTCTGTCAATGCTGAGTTTTAGCTTTAACTTTGTCTTGGGAAAATTATAAAAAAAATATCTGCGAATTCGTTCCTGGTGCCTTTCGCTGTCTCTAGGGTTTAAATGTAAGCTTCAGAAAAATAATGTTTTAGATATTTTTTGTTATTTTTTTAATGTTTTAGATATTTTTTGTTATTTTTTTAATTTTTTATTATATTTTGAAAATAATTTTTCATAATCTTAAGGGGGATATAAATGGGATACATATCTTAGAATCTTGTTTTTACATATCTTAGAATCGGTAAATTATCCTCAAAAAATTTCACTGATTTACTACAGTAGACAGTTTTTTATTGAGAGACATGCATAAATAAAATGCATATACAAACATTATAACTTATCCAACTTGTCTCAGTGTTACCTAACGTGAATATCCCCACTAGTGACTGCAAACATTAATGTAAACATACACAGACACATGTCAAATCTACTAAGGAATCTACTAAGGAATCTATTGGTATTTTGGAATAAAATCTGCTTCCCAGCATAAAACCTTTATGGAAGATGTGAAAATGAAAGGTTTTATGAAAAAAAAATTTAAGGTGATTTCTATATCTTTTTAATTTTTTCCGCTAGCAACTCCCCAATTACGAGCTCGCTGTTCTTTCTAAGATGAGGATCGAATTCACAGAACCGACAGCGGCCCCCATGACCTATCCCGAAAACTTGAAACCGGTACTTTGTATAATTTTTATCTATGGTGATTGGTCAACAACTGAGCTGGCTCGACCAAGACTAGTACATTTAATCCACGACAGATTTAGCGCACACCAGCCTCTTCAATACGGGAATTCTTCGATAACAACATATGCAGGACCAGGGCCTGATTACCGAATAGGCCCAGGAAGCCCAGGCTTACACTGTACATTTTAGAAGGGTTCCCAAATCACACATTTTATATAAATATTTAACACCCCTAAAAGTTTGCTACTAAATTTACCTTAAAAAAATTTCATTACAAATTTTAGCAAAAAAAAGTTGCCACTTGTGTTAAATGTATATGTATTCGAATATTAAAAAAAAATCAAAAACATACAGAATATTAGGAATATTTATTAATATTTTTTAAAAATAATATTTAAAATGTTTTTTGTTTTATTGGCACTCAGGGGCAAGAATTTTAGTGCATCTAAAAACTCGATTTGATGTTCCGGAGTCTATTTGAGAGCAATAGGGTCCCATTTAAAGGCGAGCTTCTCTTGCTTCAATGTCTTAATCGGGCCCTGTGCAGGACTTGACATATCTCTCTTAACACAATCACATATGCAGAAGACTATATATCCCACATGCTGGACTTGACATATCTCTCTTAACACAATCACATATGCAGAAGACTATATATCCCACATGCTGGACTTGACATATCTCTCTTAACACAATCACATATGCAGAAGACTATATATCCCACATGCTGGACCCGACATATCACATATGCAGAACCAGACATATCACATATGCAGAACCAGACATATCACATATGCAGAACCTTATATATCACATATGCAGGACCCGAAATATCACATATGCAGGACCCGAAATATCACATATTCAGAATCTTAAATATCACGTACTCTGGGACTGCATTTTCAACATTTGCAGGAACCCTACATATTCAATATACGCAGGACCCTACGCATATCACATATGCAGGGATCTTGCATATTCAATATACGCAGGACCCTGTACATATTCTACATACGCAGTCTCTACATGTGCAATATATACTGTATATAACCACCCTACCTACAAACAGCCAGTGAACCTCTGTCCCCGACCCCTCTGCACACTTCTCCAAAGGCACAAAAAGATCGGGCGGGACATTAAGGCTATTGATTAGTCCGGTGGCAAAGTAGGGATTAGGAGGGATCGGACCCAAAGCTTAATGAACAGCAGAAGATGAAACACATGAATCACTTGCCTACGCTATAAGGCCGCGACAATTACCTGGCGCAAGTTTTATATTTTTTTCCCCTGCCCCTGTACCTTCTGCTCTTTTCACTGGCGCAAATTAGGCGCTCTCACTCTCTCAGTTGATTTATCATTTGGCGAAGTCGGGATGCTTAGTTTTGGGGGGACTTTATCTTGATCGGGTTCGATCTCTCATGAAATGTAATTGTTGAGGGGACTAATAGGGGTGGGATTAGCAGTTTAGGTGGGATATATGCGAACTGGGGTTGTTTTGGAGTAATTAAAAATGAGGGTGTTTGATGTGCTGATAATTCATTTAAACTTTTTTTGTTTGAGAGGTTTTCTCAAGATTTCTGCGCCAAAATAAAATGGTTGGTCGGATGGACCTCGTATTTGAGCTACACATTGAATAATTGACGATGGTTTTAATTAAGTTACATATAAAGTTAGCTATCTCCTAAATATTCATGTTTAATTAAACAAAAAGTACTCAGAATACACGTGCACAAGTAAAAAAAATAGATCTTTGAATAGAAATTTATTAACCGACTGAACAGCGCGCAAAACAAAACTCCAAAATAAAACCGCCAAAAAATTTCAATTGAAACCGCCAAGTCGAGAGGTTATAGATTCGACCTTTATGTATTTTTTTATGTATGTTCGTGCGGGATTTCGGTTCTACTTCAGATATTTGCATATTTTTTTTTTTGATACGGGCTGTTTCACTTGGGAGCAATTTGAAAAAAATATCTGGTTATCGGGAATTTAACTATCTGGAATTCTCAATTAACCGGACTGTTTGAAAAAAATATTGTCCGATTTCGAAATTTTTTTTTTAATATTAAAATAATCGGTTATCCGTTTTATACTTAGTACAACTTTTTGAAGTTGGTGCCAATTTACAAAAATCATACCCGAATTTTGGCGTCGATTTCAAAAAGTTTTACTAAGTATGAAATTGATATTCAATAATTCAATTTTTCAAATCATTCGTAGGATTAAAATTTATTTTTTACTTTTTAACGCATTTACCTTAAATTCGGTTTTCCTTTTTTCTAGAAAGATTATTTTATTTTAAGCTCTGTTTACTATAAAGAAAATTAAGTTACATACAAAGTTAACTATCTCCTAAATATTCATGTTTAATTAAACAAAAAGTAACCAGAATACTCGTGCACAGAGTAAAACACAGATCTTTGAATATAAATTTATTATAAGCTCTGTTTACTATAAAGAAATAATGTGTGTTCAACAAATTGCATAACACAAGTATCTTTCTTTTAGTTTTTGGTAATATGTGAGGGAAAGTTCACTTATTAAAATGTAATAAAATTGTGCAATATCAATTTATATTTTTATGCTATTTATCCTAGATATCAAATATATAATATATTAGGTTATGTGTAAAACAGAATAGCCATTAATCAAAACATGTAATTAAAAAATTCTTATAATTATGACACTAATAATTTTAAAAGGTGTATGAGAGAAATACGACGGATTATTTTCTAAGAAGTTTTGGTCGTTATAAGATACCATATTTTGTTATCCAAAACAACTTTACAAATAATATTTTTTTGTAATTTACAATCTATATATGAATTGCCTATAGATGCAGAATCTGGGGATGCAAGAAAACCTTTATTACGTAAATCGCGAAAAACTTTCAAAACTTAACTATTGTTAATACTATTTTTGAAAAAAATGAAGATAAAATACTAAAAGTTTAAACTCATTTTTTTAAGTTGTCAGATAACTGAATAATTTAAAATATAAATTTTAATTCTCACATAACTTGTTTTGCAAAAAGAAAATATATTTAACTGTTTTTGCAAATATATACGTCGCTATTGTTTTTGCAAATGCATGCGTCGCCACCAAGTTTAATTTTTCAAGAAAAAAAAGACTACTTATTTATGGACACTCAAGTATAAGTGTAAATCCTAAATACCAAATCGTATCATCAGTATAAGTTACCCATTATTTATATAAACATGGCCGCAAATTATATAAAAATATCAACATAAACCTATAGTCCGTGCTAAAGCCGCAGTAACTAACAGATAACGTTATACTATCATAAAATACTCCAATTATATGAATTATTTATAAAAGTTTAATTTTTTTTAAATATTCTGAACAGACTCATTTGAAATAAAAAAATAAAATGGATAATTAAAATTTAAAAAAAACTAGAAGTAAATTGCGAATGAACATAAGCAAGAAGATCCAACTTCTTTCTTCTGCAAGCGATTCTCTTATTCACGGGAATTAGTTTTTTTTTCTGTGCTAGGGTAAATACCTACAATCCAATCAGAAAAATCCTACCTTGGAGATTCGACCTGATTGAAATCTCCTGAAGGAGAAACTATAATATGTATAGGTGCCACAATCGACTGCTCGAAGGTTTGGCTGTAAGCACCATGATTTACTGCTCGAAGGTGGTACCAGCTGCTATCCAGAGTAGTCGGAGGCCGAAGGTTGGAGACCTCAATTTCCCGGAGCCATAAATCTACGTTAAGAGTCTGTGACATTAGCGCACAGTACGTGGGTACGCTTAAAATTGTTGACGAGATACCGCATATGACACAATACTTACAGAGAAAAAATCATATCCTCTTGTGCCAAAAGTCGCCAATAGCCCACTGTGTAGCTCTAGTGCGACGTTAATTAACAAAACAAAACCAAACTGTGCCAATTTTCAGCCAGCGATGTTGAAATCCGTCAACACTTAAACAGGGTGTTCCGTTTTTGGTGGAAATATTATGTAGCCATCATAAGCACAAGAAAGAATTTTATCGGAAAACAGACGCAAACGCACTGGACAACTTTAAAATATCTACTTGGATAAATGAGGGGCTGACATGGGGAAGACAGTAAGTCACAAATTTCGAGTTTTTCGTTTTTTTTCAAGGAAAAAAAAGTAAATGCTCAAGCCAATGGCATGGAATAAACAGTAAGTCAATCGACAAAATGGTTTAGTTTCTACGAGCGACGGAAGATAGCACTTGCATGTAGTCCACGTAGTTGTTAAACCCGTTTTTTGCTTCCCCTGTAAAATTTACTTTTTGTGACTTACTGTCTACCCTATGTCAGCCCCTCAAATGTCTGACTCTGAGATAGTATTTTCAAATAAATTAGGTGGAAATTGCACACTTCCTATTGGACAAGGTATAATCGCAAGGTCAGGTGAAAAACTATCCCACGCGCAGTTCTACTGCACGTGGATGGGACGTGTACTCTCCTAACACGCTACGATCATTGATGTACTCTCCAAGCACGAATTTCAGATGTACTCTTCGAACATGTATCCTGCGACCACATAATCATTTAAAGTGTCCATTTTATTGTATTATTACAATTAGTTTATTCATAATATTTTAAAACATAAAATGTTCAAAATAATTCATATCATCATTATATTAGTGTTCCCAAATTGTACATATCGGATAAAAACAAATTCCCCTTATAGTAAATTCCAATCCATGGATTATAGTACATTTAATCCATACTAAAACTTGACATATCCCATCCAGGTCGCAGGCGGTCCTCCACTGGATCCTTTATGGCGCCACTTAAAAGAGTTAAGAGAGAAGACCCATCCAAAATATATTCATCGAGTCGCCGCGACGCCAATATATTCTCCGGCCAAACCAAACACACAAATTCCGATCCACACCCCCGACATATAAAACGTGTCTGAATATGTAAATCCCCCTTTGCTGCCATAACTCAGGGACCCTCGGGTGGGTGCAGGTTCCCCCCCTTTTAAGTTATAACGACACTCGCCCTGTTTGCTATCCCTAATTAGGTGCGACGACATCTTGGCGACGTGACTCGGAATATTTGGCGCGGTTGACAGGGCTCCTTGATGTATGGGGCTTGGTGTTGGCCCCTGCACCGCCCCTGCGCGCCCCTTGATCTGAATAATGGAGACGGGACTGTCCTCCTCGGTGCTGAAGGTTCGTGTTGTTTGAACTTGGTAATGAGGATTTCTTGAGCTTAAATGACTTGAAGAGGTATTCAGGTAGTAAAAATGATAAATGCGCGAAAGAGTGACATTTAAACACTGCTGTGCTTAAGGGATAGAATGAAACAGAAAATTTTAATCCCATTTAGACAGTTGACATGGGCGCAGACGTGTGGGTGTAAAGAGGGCAAGAGGGCTTCAGAACCCCCCTTCCCCTCATGCAATTTCAAAAATAGTATTTTTAAAAAATCGCCCATATTTTTAGATGTCTTTAGTTGAGGTTATCTTTACTAGGTTTCTAGCTAGAAAAACTCAGTATGAAATGCTACTTGATATAGTCATCTTAAGTATAATATATATTTCTTTTAAAGATTTTGTCGTGTTCGGTTCGTCATTTGAATAGAATTTCAGCATGATATATGTCGGTCCCAAACTGTTGTATAAAATTTTAGCATTATATATGTCGGTCCTAAATTGTTGTATAGAATTTCAGCATGATATATGTCGGTCCCAAATTGTTGTACAGAATTTCAGCATGATATATGTCGGTCCCAAATTGTTGTAAAGAATTTCAGCATGATATATGTCGGTCCCAAATTGTTGTATAGAATTTTAGCATGATATATGTCGGTCCCAAAATTGTTGTATAGAATTTCAGAATGATATATGTCGGTCCCAAATTGTTTGGCGACGGTCATTCATTGTTTGACTGTATCACATTTAGCTGTATTGGCATAAGAAAAACCTTATTTCTGCCAACTACTTCACTTATATTTTAAACAAGTCACCTATCTTGAATGGAAACAAACGAAGTATAACAAACAAACAAGCAAAAATAATGGTTTATTATGTGTGGTTAAACACGTCCACACATAAACCAATCACCCAACAATTTGTGTATATCTGATATTGAATCATGCCGATATTTTTATATACTGTGATACCAGTACTGAGACATT
The DNA here is from genome assembly GCA_963932185.1 of Troglohyphantes excavatus. Lineage (NCBI taxonomy): Eukaryota > Metazoa > Arthropoda > Arachnida > Araneae > Linyphiidae > Troglohyphantes > Troglohyphantes excavatus. The sequence continues at coordinate 44,504,343 of OZ010675.1, forward strand.
ATCGTGTATTGGAAAGGGCTACCGTAATACTGAAATGATACATAACACACACAAACAAGGTATTTTTCTGAGATTTCCATGAGTGTTTCTAGCATTTGTAGCTAAACAAACATACATTCCTTTTATTACACATATTGTTATAAAATTTACTAACTTTCCACAAGCACCCATTCTAATTCGCTGTTTAAAGAACCAGGGTAGAGTTGTCTGTCATCTAAGAGCCGATAATGTGACATGTTTGAAAGTTGGTTTGGTTTTGATAATTAACGTCGCACTAGAACTGCACAGTGGGCTATTGGCGACGGTTCGGGGTCAATCTCGAAGGAAAGACCCGGGAACACATGCACATTCACACACACACCTCGTTATTTTTTAACCATGGTCAGATGACGAGAAAACACCTGAACTGGCACCCAACGCCTTCAATAGACGTCGAGACTTTGGACCCCGATCAGATTTATCGTGCACCAGTCCCGTATACACACCAGTATAGTTTGTTGGATATTCTGGACGACTTTCTAGTATTTTTGTAGCGAAGCTGGCAACCCTCCGATCGCAAGATCACTACTTTTTTACTTTTCCATGTCATGTCCATTGCGCGGATTCGAACCACCAATCCTCTGATTAGTAGCTGAACGCCTTACCAACTGAGCAACTGGGGCTCGACATGTTTCAAAGAAGAACGTCTATAGTGATGCAAAACGTAAATTTGTTTTATTTCGTTCACGTCATTTCATTGTTACAACTTTCAAATAGTTCATTTTAACGGTCAGAATCGCTGTCTGAGAGTAAAAAACTAGCCTGTCTATAAGCGACCGCTTTCAAAAGATTTCAACTATTTATTAAAGCTGGTAGATTATAAAAAGGTAAATTAAGATATACCTATTGATACCAGAAAATGTGCCTCTCCAAAAGAAAAACATGGAAACAGATTTGTTGGAAAGAGGAAAAATGTACTGAGGTCTTCCTTGTTCAATACTATTTCCTTTTCGAAGGGAGAACTATTTAATAATGTATTGTGGAACGAGATATATTGACGTGAATGAAGCGTCTTTAAAATAACATGGGAGTATCAAGAGAGAAATTATTAAGTTTAAGGTAATCCATTCTGACACTATAACTTAATGGCAAATAGCAGGATTAACCTAAATCTAGTCCCGTGCCACAGGAAACTAGATGCCAATGCGTGTAAAATTTTTTATTTTAAAATAAAACCAAACATGTTCTGACCGTGGGAGGGAGCCCACGACATCGGACGGAACAGCATATTTATCTTTTTTCTATTGCGGAGATTTTGTTGGCGACCGATCAGAACATTTATAATCTGCTTATCCCTCCAGAACTCGCGCCTTGAGCGAAATACTCACACCAAGAAAAAAAAAGTATATCTGGTATTCTACGTCATAGGGGCGAAGGTGCTGCTCTCTCTAGCTTCCCCTTGTAACCTTCTCTTGCCGCAATCAATTACATATTATAGTTATTGTTTAGTTTAAAATATTCCATTTACTAAAATTTTTTTGAGGGAAATAGGTGGTGTGAGAAAAATTCTTACTCGCGAGTTCTCATATCAATCATTTTGACACGAGTTCTGGAGTGTTAAGGACGTTTCACGTGAAACCCTTCAGGTTGTGCTTTTTTACGGCCACACCCGATTTGTTCTTTACAAACTGACCAGATTTGCGTCGTCCATTAAACATGTCACGTCAAAAAACAAAATTCCCGTTCCCATTCCTTTAGAACAAAAAAAAATAATAAAAAAATCCTTACCCCTTTATTCTCATCCACAAAAAAATTCATCGCATCAAGGATAAAGAAAGTCATCTTTTCATTCGTCTCACAAATGTTATGCAAAGCACCAGGGGAATGAATGTAAAGTGAGGGTGGTGCCCGGGTTAACTTTTCATCATCGCGTTTAACCCCCTCAGAACGAGGTTGTTTGGCGATTGTCGGAAAAGAGGTCGCTTCTCATCATCATGACAATGAGAGATGAAAAGCGCTGACACCTGGTGATTAAGTCGGAAAGACGTCGCTTTTGTGTCGTCTTTCCGACGTTGCCTTATGGTAATGCGGGTGGTCCAAAGGGGTTGGATTGCTTTTGGAGATGTATGGAAATGGCTTTCGTTTAGTCGATTTTTGGAAGTTTATCGTGTTTGGGGAGATTTCGCGAAGGACGTTTTCTCGAGAATAAGTATAATTGAAGAGGCAAGTAGAAGAAGCGGTTAACTAACATTTTTCAAGAAAATCTAATTTTGATATAGATAAAAGCTTTAAGGACATATGCGTCTTCCCTCAAAATTGAAGGGCTCTGCTTGATTTATTTAGACAGATACAGAGCAGTTAAAAGTATGTGTTTCACTTATAATGGTTCGATATCATTAAGTTAACCTAAATGCCAAATGTGCGAAAACGGGCCAATATTGTTAACCTACCACCACTAATGACGCTCATAATCGATGAATATGAAAAGAAATACCGTGCCAATTTTCTTTGGTGACAAATATTAGGTGCTCAACGGAAAGCGACCCTCTTCTTGAAGATTGTTGTCAGTGAAAAACTGTTTATCTTGGAAAGTGATTTTTGTCAGTTAACAACTTCTTCCACCTGTGGTATATTGGTGATATTTTCTCATTAGTCAATCAAAATTCATCGTTTATCCATCTTCATAGCTAACAATGTAAGATATGCTACATTGTTACAATGTTGCAGTATTCCATTGTTATAATTAGGTTTTATTAAGAAGTCAATGAGGTTAAGCGAGTTAAGATGTAGGAAAGGCGGAGGGGAGTGAGTTGTTCGAAATTTCATATAGACAGTGACTTTCCTCTTGCTTTGAAAGTCAAGTGTGCAAAAGTCAAGTGTTCATCAAGATCGGAATAAAATTGTAGATTTGTATAAAAAACAAACACACAGACACTCTTGTTTATGTATATATAGATAATGTATTATTTAAGCTCAATGTTACATTTTCAAATAACCGTCGACATCTTCCTAAACTTATAACATTGACACACAACCAAGCCATTCAATTCCAACATTGACACAGGCCTCCGTGGCCGAGCGTAAGGCATTCAGCTACTAATCCGAGGCTTGGTGGTTCGAATCCGCGCGATGGACTTGACAAAGTAAAAAAAATAGTGATCTTGTGATCGGAGGGTTCCCAGCTTCGCTACAAAAATAGTAGAAAAGTCGACCAGAACATCCGCAAAAATTAACAGCGTATATACGGGACTGGTGCACGATAAATCTGATCCGGGTCCTGACGTCTATTGAAGGCATTGGGTGCCAGTTCAGGTGTTTCCTCGTCATCTGACCATAGTTCTAAACATAACGAGGTGCAGGTATGAATGAATGTGTGTGTGTTCCCGGGTCTTCCCTTCGAGATAGACCCCGAACCGTCGCCAATAGCCCACTGTGCAGCTCTAGTGCGACGTTATTTAACCAAACCAATCCAACATTGACACTACAATACAAGAAAAACACGGAAAACAACAACACCTCATCCCCCAATATTAACCAACATTGTTTTTCTCGTTACATCCCATAATCCGATTGGATTCACTTCATTTCATAAAGGAAGGATCGATAAATTTTCCCATTCCACAACCACACGGTGGTCTTTTTTTCGAGGGATAAAAATAACGAACCCAGCATCTGTAATCCCCACTATGAGTGTTACGCTTACACCCCAAGTTTTAGGGGGCATTTTTTTTTATCCCGCGCAGTAAATTAAAGAAAAAAGTCCGGATTAATCTTCGGAGTTGGACCCCCTCAATTGGATTAACTCGCATTATTCTTCCGAATTACATGCCTATCGAAGATATGCAAGGACCTTTAAAAGGAGATTTACCGACGTGACAAGTGTTTTCAAGGCGTCTTGATGTGATAAAATGTAGTTTAGTGACACGCTATGGGTGGTTTGATACTGTGTTTTATCACCTTATCTGCTTGCAATACAGAGTTGCAATTATAGTGCTGCAATGTAGTATTTTTACGAGAAAAGCCCCAGTTAACTGCGATTTTTATCTGGTATCACAATGTCATTGTTATGTATTGTTATAGTGTGTTTTCGAATTGGCCATGGAAGTATAAACACAACGTATATTAAGTACGATGTATAAACACATTTTAATCATTATATGTATGATTTTTCTTTATCAAAACTTACATGCGCGTGTAAGTTGGTTGAAAAGAACAAAGCACTAGAGCTGTACAAAGGACAATTGGGATCTTCCCCGAAGGAAAGATTCGGGACCAACACTGAGTCGTAATTTTAGACCATGGTCAGATGACGAGGACAACGCTTGAGCTTCACCCCCATACAACCCGAATAGGCGTGACGACAATGAATCAAGGCTTCAATGGCTTAGTAGCTGCTTCGCCACGCGTTTATGGTAAATTCGTTAAAGTATATATATATTTTTAATGAGTGGCCCCCGTCGGAACTCGAACCCGTGACTTGTTCTGAAATCCCGCGTGCTGCCGGTTAAGCTACAAAGGTACGTTATAGGTGGATAAACTTTAAATGTTTATTTTATGCGATATTTCTAAAATTATAAAAATCATTTAAAAAAACTAAGTAAAACTTTACAAATCCGAGCCTCAGGTGAATATCTTGAGGATGAATAGTGCTTGTTTTTAAATTTTCAGTCTTTTGTACGTAGAAGGAAGTAGGTTTTTGTTAGTGTATCAACGGACGTTCTTCTTTTATTATTATAGATAAACTATCCATATATTCCTCACAATACATTACTTCCTTAAAAATCCCCATGGACCCGCAAAAATCCCACGGACCTCAAAAAATCCCACGGACCCCAAAAAAATTCCACGGAAACCCAAAATACTAAGCCCCCCCCCCCCCCCCCCATCCCACGGACCCCAAAAAAATCCCACGAACTCACCAAAAATCCCACGGACCCCCAAAAATCCAACTGACCCCCACTATAAAAACACATATTTTTCTCACTAAACAAATAAAACTTCTAAACTTCTTTTTCTTAATGGTTTCTAAATACCGCTCTAAATTGTTTAGTTGCAAAGATGCCTTTTCAAGTTGGTGTATTCTTTTGTTATCCCCATTTACTTATTATCAACAAAACAAATTAAGTCTTCAGAAACCAAACAAAATGAAAAGAAATACATTGTGACCATGCCACATAAATCAATTTCTAATATAGTCCAGAAACGATAACAGAAGAAACGCCTTGAGAACATTCATTACCTTTTTTGTATGCACAACACTTGTTCAGAGTGAGTAAATACTCATGAAAGTAACCGCCCAGGAATTTTAAGTAGACTATCATATCTGTGAGAAAGTTAATTTGAATAGAACAGTGTACAGCCTCACTTTCCAATACGTTTGCTCATATAATGCAAGTATTTTTTTTTGTTTTGAGTAGTTGTTACATAAGCATCATCATATATATTATTTACGTAGTAAAGGTCCCTTTTACGCCCCTTAGACACAACGGATCTTAACACGTGAGGTATCAAAAGACAGTGAATTTCTTTGACCAGTGACGAATCGTACTTTCATTTCATAAATATCAACGTTTTTTTTAATGCGTTTAAAATAATTCATTTTAACGTTTTTTTTAAACAAGCCGATTATAGTGCTGCCATCTATGAACAGATAGTTAAACTGTTTATTATTTGGATCTAATGAATGGATGTGTGGTGTGTGTGAGGGGGGGGGGAGGAGTTCATGCGATAATTCATCGCACAGGCATACTAGTTATATATTACTATTTATATTCTCATGAAATTATTTCATATTACTTGAAGGCCCGTGGTGGTATAGCAACTAGAGTATCCAGTTCATAATCGGAGGGTTGTTTATCCGAATCTCGACTTTGAGAGTTTAACGAGCTTGTGGTCGGAGAGTTGCCAGTTTTGTTATTCGCGCTGTCCGCAAAAAACATCCGCCTTGTAAAGGAGACTGGTGCACGTTCGATCTGTCGAGGTCCAAGCGACCTCACGCTTACACAAGTGCGTGGGGTGCCAATACAGCTGAGGGCCTATTCTAAAGGGCAGTCGTGGCTTCATTAGGCAGTCGTGAAAGTTAACAAGAAAGTGTTAGAATGATAAAGAAAAACAGAATTGAATGGGTGAGATCAAAAAGGAAAAGATTTCACGGGAATCCAATTGGAATCTTTTCCTTTTTAATCTCACCCATTCAATTGCATTACAAAAAACAATTTTATTACGGAAATTTTGAATCTTAATTATTTTATTAAATTATCTACATTTTTTTTAACAAAGATGAATTGAGCAAAAGTCAATTTTGAAAAAATACATTAGATGCTCTGTGCATGAGTCATGCCGGCCATTGAATATTTCATTTGAGTAGTGTAAGTTGTAAAATTTGTTGTCTTTTTTTAAAGCAAGTAAAAACCCAAAAGCATAATCTTAAAAAAAATTGCTGTTGGTGATTACCTTTTTGATTTCTAAATTCTAATTTTGTGATCACAATTGGGCATCATACTGTCAACCGGAAAACTTTGCCAAGTAGGGCAACTTTGCCAAGCGCCGTGTCAAGTTTTTGAATCAATCAATCATCTACGTACCATCTTTAAGCATCAGCATCAAGCATAAGCATTAAGCATAAGCATATCAAGCATCAACATCAAGCATCAACAGTAAGCGTCAACATCAACAGTAAGCGTCAACATCAATCATCAGCATCAACATCACGCATCAGCATCAACATCACGCATCAGCATCAACATCAAGCACCAGCATCAAGCCTCAGCATCAAGCATTATCAACCATCAATTATTATCAAGCTTCTGTCATCATCAAGCCTTTTATTGGTTGGTTCATGAACTTAGCAGGTAGGTTGTAACACAATTGTTCCCGTTGACGTTTCAGAGTAATTAAGAAGTTGTAAATATTCGTTAGAATAGAACCTGGCTCAGGTGTTGTTCTCGCCATCTGACTATGGTGACCTTCACGATAGAAACCAAAACAGTCCCCAGTATCCCCTTGTGTAGTTCAAGTGCAACGTTATTTATAACACCAACCCATCACATAACATCTATCTTCCAGAGAAGAGAAGTTACCAGCACTGAATAGTTCTGACTCAACAACCAGATTTAATATGCAAAACTTTCTTACAATATCCTAAGTAACTCATTTCCAAACTTAATTTAAAAACGAAATGATGGCAAGCAAAATAAAGAAACAAGCTAATTTTTAATAACTCGGCAACAGCGTCGAAACTGTCGGCAAGTTGATACGATTCGAAACGACAACATTTTAATTAAAAAGGTCGGTCGGGCGTACCCAGACTCGTAAGCCGGCGTTTGCTTATAAGCGAAGCATTCTTTTGCAATTTTTTTGCAACTTCTTCCTTCAATCCTCCATCATTCTTTCCTGGTCAAAGGTAGTTTTTTTTTAAAAAGCAACTCTGTTTGAAGTCGCATTAAAAGAGTGTGTATTTAATTATTTAAAAAAAAAAAGTTTTGCTTTGCTCTCTTCACGCTCAATTTGTGCGGCTTGTGGAATATTTAAAATTAATTTTAAAAAAGTTCTTAATATCCAGAATACGTTTGTTGACATTGACTGAGTCTTCCATCTTGAGAATCACAAGGGCCTGAAAATTTCTCACCTAAATTTGGTTGCAGTCTGAAGTTACTTTTTTTTCTACGCCCCTTCGCTTTCAACGCATGATTGGTGCTTAAATATTTTTAACTTTGACATGTATAGGAGATTTGTTTTAATTAACTAAGTTTTTTTATCAAAACTTGTATAGTATTAAACTATTTAAAAACGGCTTTTAAGGCATATATAAAACAAGACTTGTTTTCTTTATATTTTACTTATTGATGGATTAGGATTGAAGGTTTTAATTAAGTAATTTAAAAAAAAATATCCAGTAATTACAATATTATATAAGTTGTCATTATATATATATAGTTTGGCCAGTAATACAACTTAAGGCTCACCTTACAGAGCGGACTCGTGGACATAAATATGTCGTTTCTCAAGTTGGATAACAGGAGGCCATATCAGGTGATATCCTCGGCATCTAATCGTAGTAAAAAAAAATCAAACGAAATATTTCCGATTACCGAATTTCTGTAAATAATGGGTTAATGTTAATCGGAATCGGAGGGTTATAAGTTCGATCCCCGTCATCTATCAAACATTCTATTTATAGAAGTGGATGGGTGGTGCACGTTAAATCTGGATTTATGAATTTGAGTGGGTTATTAGTGATTATTCGAGACATATTAAGCAGGAAAACCCCGAGAAAAGGGGATTAATACGAGAGGGGGGGGGGGATTAATACAACACTTGTGCTGGCACTTCACTGCCCTAAAACTCCAACAACGACCAGCTTCAGGACATTTGTACCACAGCAGATGAGGAGCGCTCAAGCAAGACCAAACATATTTTAAAAAATTAGATAACTGTTGAATTTTATTAAAAAATATAAATGCATTTATCCGTTTTTCAAAAAAAAATTCCAAAAATATCCCTGTTATTTTAAAACTTAAAAAAAAAAATGAGGTCCATAGAAATGCATACATTTACCAAACGTTTTTGCAGTTTACTACGATTTGCAATCTGATTGACATGTTTGTTTTATCTTGAGCGCTCTTCAAATTTAAGTACACGATCCATTCGCTCCTACATGTCGAATGTTTCGTTGATGACGAGTATCAAACTTTCAACCCTCCGAGCTTGCTACTGTTATAACCAAGCCATCGCGGCATATTTTCCAAACACGATCCTCCTCATTCGTGATAGGCCCCGCACCTTCGCCAATAGCCCACTGTGTAGCTCTAGTGCGACTTTAAATTAACCAACCCAAACCTCATTACGTATCATTTTATTCCAGTAGCAATGTGGTGGCCCAGAGAATAAATATCTAAGGCGATTAAATCCCTCCTAAAAATACCCCCCTTAAAGATAAAGGGCAGGTGTGAGACAAGGCTGAGCCAATTTAGAGTACGAAAAACTCCAGAGCTTCCAATCGTTTTGCCGCCAATTACTTCTCGGAGGGGCCCACCAGTGTTACGCAGAAATCACGAGGGGTCGGATTAGTATTCATGACGCTGGTTACGTGCTAGGTCTGGGGACTATTAAAAAATCTGCAGCATCAAAACATCACGCAGCGTTTTATCAAACAAAAACCGTTTTATACATTGAGTAGACAAAATATTATAATCATATTACATACCCTTCCATTTCCCATACGTTGAAGTTAACGGTGCAATAGAGCATTCAGATATCCTTTGAGAAGATCATTGATTAAAATCTGCTGTACTGTTGATGTTTGGTTGTCTGGTTGTCTCATACAAATCTGGGCATTCGTCTTTCCACTTGAACATTCGTTGCCAGCTGAATACTGGAAGGTTGGTTGGTTTGTTAGATTTTACTGGCGCATAGGCCAATTTTGGCCATGCTGCGCCACTGAAGACTGCAGGAGGCAAGTTAAGACGCAGTGTTTTTGTCTAATAGTCCAGTCTTTAAATACTGAAGGTCTTAGACATTTCACAAATGACTTCAAGCATGACTTCTTTCATGACTTCAAGCACACACATTTAAAAAGCGTCGATTGGATTGGATTCACAACAAGAAAACAATGAACTAATAATACAAAATAATTAAATAATTAATTAATTTAAATTTTCATATTCAATGAACTCTGTTTTCTTTCCAATGCTTTGTTATAACACCGAAATACACAATAAAATTTTTACTCTACAACAAAACAATAAAGCATAAATAAATGTAGACACATTCCAAAGCCTTATTATTTGTCACACAACAAAATCCTTTTCCAATTTTAAGCGCACATTTCCGCTGTCTACATCCCCACACCCAATCAAAAAGCCCCAAACATTCCTTTTATCCAATCCAATTGAAATTTACCGCGACGTGTTATCATCAAAAACAACACTCCCTTTCAACAATGAAAAAAAAAAGTTATCTTCGAGGAGCAAACACTTTCATTTCCGACGCACCCCAATATCTCCAGTTTTCCTTCTCAATTCTTCGATTTTTTCCCTTATTATTGTTGTATTGTTGTTGCTGTTTCATTTCTTACTTCTTAACCATCAGCAATAATACGTTTCCATCACCAAACAGTCCTCTCTCAAGTTATATAATAATAAAAAAAAGATACACCATATTGGGGGGCCGTTCAATTATTATGGATGAGCGTATATTACGAATTCTAAGCAAATTTTAAAATTAGGTAAGCCTCAACTATAGAGACGGCAGCAGGGTCTAAAAAGTGAAATGTCGAACTCAAGTGAGTAGCACCTTTTTGGATTCCGAAAACCGATTCATGCTTTCTATGTTGTATCTCGTTCCTAGATCGATGTCAGACGATCTTGAAATAGATTCAACCGTGCCATTGAACCTCGTGTTTTTCGTTAATCACGTTTTCGTTTTGGGCATGTTATCGCCGTTACGATACATTTCACCCTTCATGTACTTGTTTTGGTTTGGTAAGTGACGTCGCACTGAAGCTGCACAATGAGAGAGTTTTAGGGATCAATCTGGAATGAATGACTCGGACACAGCCTGATGACAAGGTCAGCACCTGAGCTGGCACCTCCACGTACATGTATTTTCGTGAATACGTTTGGACTACGACAGATTTAACGTGCATCAGTCCCCTGCACACAACATATATTTTTTAGTGGATGCCGAGACAGGAAAATAGAAACGCGGCAACCTAGTTCGATTGCCTGTTATGTTGAGATTCGAACCACATGTTATGGGTCTGTTACTCTACCGAGGATACGCACAAGCTCGACGTAGGAAATAGTCATACTATAAATGTAGGAAACATGTCCTCGCTTTTTTCTTCTATAATGTTTTTGTTTTCCCTCCAAGTCGCTGGATTGGTTGGTTAGTTGGTTGGTTTTTTTATTCAATCAACCATTCACCCAATCCTTTCGAGCATGGATCCTTCATAAAAGAGAAAACACATCTTTGTAATCTCGCTAATATCAAAGTGAGGCCAGCATGTATGGCCTCAGACACGTGGTTAACTACGTCATTCCATTCATAAATTTTCACTGTTAAACATTTCCCAATTCATCAGCCAATCGCAAGTATTTTTCATTCATAATTTTGAAAAGAAGTCACGTGTCTGAGGCCATTCCATCTGAGATGTTGGTTTCACGATTATGACGTCATATTCGCTCTACTACAAGTCCATTCATGCTCGAAGCCCAATTCAGTGTCTCGGAAGAAAAACGCGAAGGCATGTTTCGTACTTTTCAGGCGATAAATAACACAACGTAATAAAAGAACAACCCCAAAGTCAGCAACAAGAAGAGGTAGAAGAAAACGAAAAGACAGAGAAAAAGAGGAGAAGAACATCGCATTTTTTAATCTATTACTTCGGTCGGTGGGTCGCAGGCTTTACTTTTTCCGTCTCTCTCTCCTGCTAGAGAGAGTCTATAAATAAGTAGAGGCATGGCCTTTTTGAGGGCTTTATTTCTGCGGCCGCAATTTAATTGGGAGGGCTGCGATGGGGCGGCGCCGGAAAAGGAGATCGGCTTATTGGTGGTTGGGTGTTTTTGCGGTGGGGGGGATGAAGAGATCTCCGGGTCACGTTGTCAACTGTGGTGCAACCGCTTTTTCATTAATCGAGATCACTCTCTCTTTTTTTCTTTTTGGGAAAATGGTATCTGTTTCTTTTATTTCTTTTTGGTTTGGGGGTTTTTTTTGGTGGGAGGAGATGATTTTTCGAATAGATGGAAAGATGGTTGCGTAGGAAGGAAGATTCGGGTATTGTTTTGGTGGCGAACAAGGAATTTGTTGGGGTTTAGTTTTTGAGAAGTATTAATTTTTTGGTTCTGGATAGTAAAGTTGAAGATTATTGTTATTAAAACTTGCATTAATATAAAAGGTGCTTATTTTCATATGGGAAGATTATCCTGCCATGCTGCGTGGCAACGAAATACACGCAATACATTTCTGAATATGTAATTGGGACAATAAAAGTGATTAGCTTGAATTTCGTTGCCAAGCAGCGTTCGCTCGTGGCATACGGTTCGCTATAGTTGCTGTCCAAAACGGAGTTCCGAGGTAAGAGCGTTAAAGTTTGTAACTCGGACTTGAGTATAACGTTAAGTGAGATGACTTTCAACTCGTTATTAAGAAAGTAACTTTTTTGGTTTTGATTAATTAACATCGCACTAGACCTGAACAGTGGGCTATTGGCGACGGTTCGGTGACAGACTTACTCAAAGGAAAGACCCGGGAACGATGCCTTGTATTTTTTAACCATGCTCAGATGACGATCAAGTTACTTGGACACACGTCATTTGGCCAAATATTATAGGTCTAGCTTTTTAGTAACGGAAAATAGTGTTAGTTCTTTACCGTATTTTTGTGATGTATACCACTTGGTGGCCAAGCCGCTCATATGAACTGTGACAAGGCACACTTAGGGATATTTTTCGGCATACTTTGGTGCAAAATTCAGTCCAGTCCTGGGAACAATGCCTCGTAATTTTGCACCATGGTCAAATGACGAGGATTACACCCACCACGAACCTTACATAGACGTGGTCTTTGGACCAGGACACATTCATCGTACACCAATCCTCGACACGCGGAGGTTGTTTTTTGTATGTAATGAGGATCGCAGCTGACAATCTTCCCATCACAAGCTCGCTACATAGCCAGAAACAATACTCGAACCCACAACAATTATGAGCCGAATACTTTATCGTTGGGCCACTGCTAGACTTATATATTCTAAATAATTTAAGAGGGCGTGGGAAACATTTTCATCCAAAATATCCAAAAAATATTCTATTGCTTTCAAAAATAGTTAATTTTATTTTTAATAGCACGACATCAAAATTATATTTCTATGTTAGGTACAACTAATTATTTTTTCGAATCATTATTAAGCTTTGGTACAAAATTACCTGAATACGTGACTTTAAACTCATTTTTCTCAGTGATGACTTTTTCTCATGTTTGGTCAAGTTTCAATTGATATCAGTTCACATCTACTTGTAGAAACTGCTCCTAATTTTATACAGTGTGTTTTCTAATATATTACTTTAATTTGATTTTAGGGATTAGTAATATATAGATTATATGGTTTTTATAATTTATTTAAAAATAGTTTGATCAGAAATAATAATTTTAAAATATTTATCACAAAAATTATTTTACAAATGAAATAAATCTGTAAAGACAGTTTGTTTTAAACACATTCTTTTGTTTATAAAAAGGCTAATGTATAGTCTTTCGGAAAATATTTTCTTGACTTATATCAAAAATAAGAAAGGTCACTTTTAGGTAAATTTTTTCATTTCAAAAAGAAAAATTATATATTTTTTTAATTGATTGACCGTATGATTTTTGTGTTAATATGTTTTGCACACAAATGTAGAAAAAAATAGTATTATGATATCTGCAAAATTAAAAATACATATATAATGATGTTAATTTAAAGATGTTATTATATATTCACTCATAATTCTGACATTCTTAAAAGTGATATAAGTCAAAAGGAACTTTTTTTTTTTAGTTATCTCAAATAATGTGTTCCAGAAACACTTGTATACCGATTACCAATAGTGTATTACTTTCCCTTTGAAAATGGGACGGTAAAGTGCAGTTATGTCTCTTATAAATGTCGTCTGACTTCAATAAATATTTTTTGACATATTCTGAAAACCCAATGTATTTGAGTTGTGTCACTTTTGAAGCAAGAGTGCGATATAATTTACCTACTGATTGATTATCTTTATTTACTGATTAAGTAAATTGATTGATTTTAAGAATGTAGATAAGCAATCTTTCAATTAAGACGTGGGTGGAAGAACCAGATAATTCCAGTTTTCAAAATTTTTTAGGAAAGACGAAAAACACTTTTAAAATTCTTATTTTTTTTAATTTATCAAATTTGGGTAAAACATAAAGAAGACCTTCCTTTATCATAGACCGGTTTTACCTTTTCAGCCTTTTGCTTTTTATTTTAATTGAAAAAAAAATGGAGCTGTCTGTTTTTTTTAACGAATTCTGTGACCAGACTTACCAATACAACATTTGTAGATGCTTCACACCGAAATCATCAATGCGACTGTAAACTTCAAACTGCAAGAAATATTCGTTTCATATAAGAATTGCATTAGTCTAGTGCATTAATCTAGCATAACTACGGTCTAGCTCTGAATGACAAACCTTTAATGGGATTTCGGATGTCTAATGCACCTTTTAGCTGGTTCAATAGACAACACATCTTCAACTAACGAGTTCGACAAACGACTGGCTGATGCAACACGGAAAACGTTCCAACAAAGCCACCAAACGTTGAACTGATTCGGTGCTGAAACAAGACAGCTCCTGGAGATGTATGTTTCTTGCTCCGTATGAGACAACAGTACAGCATTTTTTCTTTTATATCTCTATGGCCATTGTCTGGTTCTTGCAACAATCGATAAACGATTGTTTTCTTTATATGAATAAGTGAAAAATTATAAGTCAAATAAAAATGGAGCTGGTTGATTCTTTCATCCACATCTTCGATTGTGGTTGGGGTCACTAATTACGCCATTCCACTTGTGTTAGGCCTAATCAGGTTATGCGGGTGCCAGGGCCCGATTAAGACATTGAATCAAGGGAAGCCCGCCTTTAAATGCAGGCCCCATTGCTCTCAAATAAACTCTGGAACACCAAATCAAGCTTTAACATGTACTAAATACTTATGCCTGAATGACGTTAAAATTAAACACATTATGAATAATATAATAAAATATATTAATAAGTAATGAGTATTGCTAATATTCTGTATGTTTTGATTTTTTCGAATATTCGAACAACATTAACACAAGGAGCAATTTTTTTTTACAAAAATTGATAATGCAATTTTTTAATGTAAATTTAGTAGTAAACTAAAATACAGGGGTAGTCAATATTTATATAAAATGTGTGATTTGGGGCCCCTGGAAAATGTAAAGTGTAAGCCTGGCCTTCACGGGCCTATTGGCTAATCAGGCCTTGGAGAGATCCAGTGTTGACCTCTATGTCATTGTTTACGACTCTCATCTCAACAAAAGTCGGCATACTGTTACCTTCATTCGTAAAAAACAACCTCATATAAATCTACACAAATTAAAAACTTTTTTTTTAATTGGACCTCAAAAGAAAGTTGAATGAAAATTTCCAAGTAAACTTGATTACATTTCTCAAAAAAAGTGCCACTATTAACTAGTCCTCCCCTTTAACTAGCAAGGGGGGAAATACCAACAAAAAAAGCAAACTCAGCCGTCGCTTAGAGTAGATAAATGGCACTCGCGAGGTGAGTTTTGGCTGCAGAAAAAGGGGAAAATGTTACCAGAGAATACGTGTTCATAAATCGGAGGTAGAGTTTATGTTACCGTCACGAACACAGGGTTGCCGGTTCAGATTTCGAAAACGCCAAATTAAAAGAAAATATCGCCAATTACAAATGAAAGGTTTGTGTATGACGTAAAGACATTTAACTATTATATCATTCATTATTAACCGCTAGGCCGATAGAGTTTCCTTTCGAATTTGAGCACACAGCGCCAATTTTCGTTTCCTAGTACAATATTTTTTTGTTTTGTTTTTTAAACACTTGGAATAGTTTTTTCTTCTATACTCGGGGACAACCTAAGTTGAACCTGAAGCGGAAGCTATAATATGCATAAATATTCAATTGCTTTTGGGTCAACTTAGGTTGTCCCCAAGTATAGACAGGTTTTTATTTCTTAATTTTTTCTAGTTCTGTGTCTATTACTCTAAACCTCAACATTACTTTATTTATTCACTATAAGGTCCACATATATAGACCCAGGGTAGCACTTAAGGGTGTGCGACACGTGCAACCGCACTACGTTGCCGTCCCATACGAAAACCGCCTGCAGGCCTTTCATCGAACGAGGGCAGGCAAAACAACAAAATACGCCCCAGTTGTGGAAGGACTGCGACAGAGGTTCAAAAACGTGGAATTCGGGGCAGGGCCCGCGCTTATGGAGGGGTTTCGAGCTTATAAAAAAAATGCGCAAAATGAGAATATTACAGATAAAAATTAATATCTTAAGCATTTTTCTTTTGACTTTATACGTCTCTAAAATCAGCTAAATGGTATATTGGAATGGAAACACTACGTTACGCTTTTAGTGTAATCCATTCCGACACTTTAACTCCCCGGCAAATAGAACGACTGGCATAAATGTCTCATTTGGTCATTATTAAATTAGGCTTATTTTTCATTTTCAATTAAAAAATAACAAAATATATGAAAATAGTCAATTACTAATTTGTACAGCAGCATACATTTTTAATGAAAAGACACCTAGCGCATGTAAATGCCGTAAATAAAACGTTTAAAACGTTTATTTATTTTCTCGCAATGTCCAAAGTTACGTAAAAGTACGCGTCACAGCGTATAAAATCAAGCGTTGTGCACGTTTTATGCATAACCTTTACTTGCGCAAGATGTCGGTCGTATCGTGCAAATGTTGTGCTGTTCTGCAACTTAGTAATTGACTATTTTTATTTATGTCGTATAATTTTAGGTACAGGAAAGCTCTATCTGTACTAGGAGGAGTACCTCCTACTGCCGCTAGGAGGTACTGTAACGGTATCAGCACATATAGCATATAGTCACGTTACTATACCTAGACGCCTATTTTGTAACTATAGCTTTTGGTGTTAAAAAGTTAAGGTGGTGAGAAAGGTATATTCCCGGTTTGTCCCTTTCCCAATTCGTCCTTTGCATAGATTTATAGCTCTGAAAGGTTGCGAAGAGTCGATGGGCCAGAAGGGCCATCTTCAAACACCGATTTCTGAGGAAAATATTCTTTAGTTAAAAACTTCGTATTTCTTACATTCGAGGGTGAAAGTTGTACTTAAAGTAACTGTCAGCACGAACAATGCTTTCAATGCTTAAGAATAATTATGTAAAAAAAGGCTGCTAAGTGAAAAACTCCATGATACTTTCAAATGTACGTGCTTCTTGGGAGTAGTTCAAAACAGGCTGAAATGCAACAATCTAAAGGTGATATGTATGTAGTGCCAATCCACTTTACAGTTTTAGGTGAGAGTCAGAGAAGAGCCTTGGCGAAGACTGGTTGTCCTATTAAGATTTTTATCGTTTCAATGTATGCCATTAATTTAGCAAAAAACGGTATTTCGCATTATAGAAGGATTTTTTTTAACAGTCATTTGGGCATCTAATCCTAATTGAGCAGTTAATTGAGTCGACTTTTGTACCGGGCAATGGCATATTGCTTTCAAAAGCAGCTGGTACCCCCTTCAAAAAGTTGTTTGAGGCTTATCATCTACTCCGAGCAGTCGGTTTTGGCACCCGACAAAAACATGTTGCTTTTAAAAAAACAGCTGGTCGAGCAGTCGTTTGGGACCAATTGCTACATCACCGTGACAAAAGAGGTTAGTGAACACTTTTTTACAACTCACTCTATCGCTGTTGTACCTTAAATATTGCTATTCCATTTCAACCACCTTTTAAACATCATATCAATTTGAAACATGCCATACTTACGGGTCGGTCACAATACGATATTTAGTCATTTAGAACTTACGCAAATTAAGAATGAATGTAATTTTGTATCAAAAATTTGGACATCGGCAAGTTTCGAGCTTATGTCATCAGAACAATGACTCCGACTACATTCACAATGAAAAAATGGTTTCACAAACAGCATCGCGAATTATTAATATGTAAATTTTACCGTTCAGAATCAACAAAAAGGGGATTTGATGCCAAACCTGGCAAACAATGACCCAGTGTCCCTCGGGGGTTGATGCAACCAATTTACCGCTGCTCGGTCCCTCGGTCGCATTCATCCGCGTGGGACGAGCGCAGTAAAATAGTCCGCGGCATCCGTGATAATATCGCACTTTAATTATACACCGCGGTGGTCGCAGCTTTCGCGACCCCTCGCTATAAAAGCGAGAGCCCCATTTATCAAAGAAGATCGCCTCACCCATTTTTTTTTTTGTATTTTTTTGTTTCTTTTTTTTGTGTGTGTGTTTTTTATTATGACACAGGGTTTGCACTCTCACTTTTTACCGAGGGTCCCCCTTTTGAGCCACATATCCGGGTCAGTTTTGTTTTTTTCCCTTTATATATATATATAAAAGGTGTTTGTTACTCGCGTGTTGTGTTATTCTGATGGTAAAGGAAACAGCCGAAAGGCTAAACTATCGCAGAAACATTGTAATCTTCATGCGTGAAATCTTTGCTTTGTTACAGGAAAATGGCCAATTTCTGTAACGATAAAAATGAGTTTACATCCCCTGTTAGAATGCATGCTTATATTTGACGAAACTTATGTTAATTTTTGACGGAAAAGACGCCTGCTGTATGCTCTGATTAAATATTTTGTTAAACTGATTAAATTCTTTTTGTCGTTTTGTTTTTCAAGAAATTTATTTCGCCAAAAGTGAGGACGGTTTAAAATTAATATGGAAAGCACAATTTGAAACGCGAAACCTCCCCAACGCTCCATCCACTCGGCTAAGAAGGTTCGATTGAATTCTGATATTATAAGTATAGGAACCAAACATGAGCTAATACTCCCGAAAAGGCATCTGAGTAAATGACTTTCGTTCAAAATTTGAGGATTCTTATTTCGTCAAAAGTCGCAAGATTCAATGACGAAACGATTGTTAAATATGACGAAAGTAGCCTTGACGATTGCAGAATGCTAAAATATAAAATTATTATTTCTGATTTTTGAGAGTTTTTATGATTATTGGAGATAAAGAGTTATTTTAGAACAAAATAGATTGTTAGTCCGTAATATATTTTTATTATTTCTTAATGTATTTATAAAATATTTTATATACAGACACATATTAAAAAATCCGACTATGAATAATTACAAAAACAAAAAAAAACAAAAAAAATTACAAAATATTCTACATTTGAGTAGAGATTGCTACACTATATATTGTTAAGCATATTAATCAGAGCTACATTGTATTTATATAAAATATATTTTTCTGATAATAATCCGAAGCTGATATGGGTAATTACAGATGAAGTAGCAATTTTCTATTATTCATTAAATACTTTTTAACCTTATTTGTATCTTATTACTTCCAATGTAGGCATCACATAACATTTCACACCGTCGTCAATAGCCCATTGTGCATCAGAGCTAGTTCTACAATAAATTCAGTCAACCCAACACATTTCAGATAGTCATTTTTCACTTGACCTACCCTTCACACGAAATACTGCAGAGCCATCTACAATAGGCCGAAATAGTTTACTTTATATTGCATTTAATAGAGCAGAAATGAATTAATCATAGGTAGCTTTTCATACTTACCTATGTGATAGCTGCGTTATTGTCAATGTTTGATATTTGTTATTTCATAATGGATAATAAGAGATATTCTACATAACTTTTTCGAACAACAAAATGAAACATACCTTACATTACAACGTAAAGAAAAGAAATAAAATTTAAACATTTAAGTTTTTAGTCAGATGTATGCGAATTGCTCACTTAATCAAATTGACGGGGGCGGGAAACATTGTTTTATTTTATGGTTTGGTTTGGTTAATTAACGTCGCACTAAAGCTGCACAGTGGGATATTGGCGACGGTTCGAGGTCTATCTCGAAGGAAAAACCCGGGAATACATACACATTCACACACACATTCATGCACGCACCTCGTTATTTTAGAACCATGGTCAGATGACGAGGAAACATCTGAACTAGCACCCAACGCCTTCAATAGACGTCGGAACTTTGGACCCCTATCAGATTTATCGTGCACTAGTCCCGTATACATGCCGTTAATTTTTGCGGATGTTCTGGACGACTTTTCTAGTATTTTGTAGCGAAGCTGGCAACCCTCCGATCACAAGATCAGTACTTTTTTTTACTTTTATTTGTCAAGTTTTATTTTATGAAAAAGCCAAAATCAACAGAACTTTATTTTTCAGACAACAAGACAGTTTGATAGTGGTCTAACATATTTAAAGAGCAGAACAAGCAATCAAACACTTTTTGAACGTCCGTGAGAAAATGTAAATAACTTACACTAAATAAAAATATGAAACAATCACTAAAGAATAATAACTACTACAAAATTTAAAAAGATTTTGGGAAAAACACATTTCGATTTTTTTTATTCTCTCACTTTAGACCTCAAACTAAAACCGACAATTTACTTAATCTTTGAGAGTAAGTAAATATGTGTAGTTTACTCACGAAAGCAATTCATTGACAAATACCAAAGCACTTGCGTGCAAGGCAGCTAGCACTGATTATTACAATGAAACATTTAATAAGAGTTGATTTCAGTTTCTTAAATAGATGATAATATGCTTCATCAAATGACAGTTCACGCAATGCTAATACTATATTAAAAACAGGAAATTGTTCCTGTTAAGCCCATTATCTTTTTGTTGAAAGTATAACATAGATATGAGCAACGTTTCATTAGCGTTTGCCACACACATAGTGCAGTTTAAATCACAAAAAAAAAGAATTGATATTTTATGTGTGTTGTCCCAGTGCTGACATTAAAAGAGCCCCAGTTGCTCAGTTGGTAAAGCGTTCAGCTACTAATCAGAGGATTGGTGGTTCGAATCCGTGAAATTTACTTGACATAGAAAAGTAAAAAAGTAGTGATCTTGCGATCGGAGGGTTGCCAGCTTCGCTACAAAAAATACTAGAAAGTCGTCCAGAATATCCAACAAATTATACTGGCGTGTATACGGGACTGGTGCACGATAAATCTGATCGGGGTCCAAAGTCCCGACGTCTATTGAAGGCGTTGGGTGACAGTTCAGGTGTTTCCTCGTCATCTGACCATGGTTCTAAAATAACGAGGTGCATGTATGAATGTGGGCGTGAATGTGTATGTGTTCCCGGGTCTTCCCTTCGAGATTGACCCCGAACCGTCGTCAATAGCCCACTGTGCAGCTCTAGTGCGACGTTAATTAACAAAACCAAAACAAAACTGACATTAAAAACAGTCGAAGTATTTTTTTTAAATGAAGGCTTCCCGCGATAGCCTGATTGGCAGAGCACCAAGATCGTGAATGGAGAGTTTCGAGTTCGAACCTCATCGTTCTCCAACCATCCTCTATGTAGAGGGGGCTGGTGTACATTAAATCTGTCTCGTTCCGTATGTCCTGGTAGTGGTATGGAAGTATGGAGATTGGTGTGCCAGTTCTCAGGTGTTCATATCATTATCCGATCATGGTTCAAAATAACGGGGCAGTGTTAATGGGTCTTTTCTTGGGAGTAGATTCGAAAACTGCGCTAATAGCCCATTCTGTAAAGCTTGTGTATGACGTAAACTCGATGCAAGAACGTCGCACAATAAAGAAAGTTGCACATTAAGCTATTGTCGACTGTTTGGGATCCATACCGAAGGAATGACCCGGAGACACTGCCTCGTTATTTTGAATCGTAGTCAGATGTCGAGAATATTACTCAAGTCGGCACCCAACTCTCCGAACTTCTACACCATTACTAAAGTAAGGACATTTGAACCGATACAAATTTAACGTGGACACGCCGCTTTGGACGATGAATATCGAAATCACGACCCTCCAACTATGAGAGAGTTAAGATGAGGATCGAACCTACAACCCTCTTATTATAAGGTCAGAACTCTTCCAATTCTCCAAACAGGCCACGGCGAGCTTCGAATTGACGGGTCATCCTCACCGTCTCACGTTCGTACACCCATCCAAATTGTGTACACATTTCGTTATAAAATATTTCAATAATTTGTAATCATGTGATATGGGATGCCCATTCTCAACTCAAGTCATTTCCCATCTCTTTAATTTTTGAACGCCGTCAACTAGACATAAAAGTGGTGACTAGGTAGTATGTATAGTAAACAATTAGACTGCTATACGATGAGCTATGTGTGGAGAGAGAGAGAAAGGGAGAGGGTAAGAGAGAGGAGAAAGAGAGAGAAGTGAGAGAGAGGAGAGATTAAAGTCATGAGAAAGGACTTTAGTAGACGCCCTGTATACAACCCAATAAACATAACACCAAGGACATGATATATCCGTGCAATTCCAACGCACACAAAAACCATCTCAGTCAAAACAATAGCACATGATTGGATTCAACGTTTCATAAATCGGATGCCTCAATATCATCTTCAAGAATCTCGTTCGTGACCCCGATTTTATTCCTGATATTTCGAGTAAATGATTGGACGCAATTAATCAAGAGATGGAACATAGGTCTTCAAGACACTACAATGTTTGAAGATCAATGACATTCATTTGTTTCTATAGGTGTATACTTCTACACCCATACGATTGAAATCTATGAACATTTCTTGGAGTGTAATCACCGACACTTGGAACAATGTGAGATATTTCTCGGATTTTATACACGTCTTTGGCTGGTTGATAAGGAAAATGATGTACATTTGTCAAAAGTAGCAGTCAAACGAGTTTTAGGTATATGTTTATAACATGAATTTTATGTTTGATATGTTCCTATTTTTTTAAGTATGTATTTTTAATGTCTGAAATATTATGTAAAAAAATCATGGAATAGATTTTGTTTCTCATTATTTATGTATTTAATATTTTTTGTGGGAATAAGTTTAAAAAAAGTATATAATATGTACTTGGAATATATTTTTAATGTCACGGTTTTCTTATATAAGAATTAATAAATTATTTATAATTGTAAAATTATTTTTTTATGTATTTTTCTTATGGAAGTAATAGTCAAATTTTGAGTTAGTCAAAAAATGAGAATAGTCAAAAAAGTAGTTAATCCTCTGTTGGATGGACAAAGTTGACACCCAACAAAACAAGTCAGCAAAAAATATTGATGAAGTGATGTGAAATTGAAGGTTTTGTGAAGGAAAACTGGAATTTTTTTTTAAAGTTATATTAATAGTTTTAAAAAACTACTGCAGCTCATGTTTTATGCTGACTTTTTTTTCTGGGTAGCTTCAAACATTCTTAAGAAAGTGATTCACCTTATTTTGTGACGATAAGTCAAAAAGCGAACTGAGTTAAGTAACTTTTCTTACATCCCCTTTATTAAATAAAACTTTTTTTTGTTATGTTGTAAGTAAATAATTTTCCACTATTTGTACAATTTTAATAAAATTTTATTAATTATAGAGGAAACTACTTGTGATGGTTCTATCCCATTTTCAGGATAAATTTAAATTTGAGAAACCTTTAAAAAAAGTCATGAATTATAACATCTTTTACTTCACTTGCTTACCATTCTTTAGTATATTTTTTGAATGTTTGTTTGGACATATCTTTCATCTTTCTAGTGTATGTACCTATTTTTATAACATTTTTAAAAAAGCGATCCCAAATATGGTCCATCCTATATATATTTTTTAAAAAATGCAGAGTTTTACCGGAAAAATTACAAATTGAAAAGCTTTTTTAACCGCTATTGTTAATGTTTTTTTCCTCCAAATAATTAGAACTTAGGTTTGTTTATTTATATTGTCCATCGTTTTAACTTACCCGTTGTAAAAAAAAAATATCAGGTGCAAATTACTATAAATTTAACCTGAACTTGGAAATGTCGACCTATATACCTGTGGACCAATGTCATAATTGACAGTTTCGGGGAAAATAGTTTTAAAATTTGAGGCTCAGCCTTGTAGCAATGTTACAAAAATCACAGAATTCTCTGATTTCTATTTCAATTCAAATTTAAAATGGATATATTTAAAATCGTTTTTTTTAAATGATAAAATTGACATTGATCGTTCTTGCTCCAAGCCACAGATATTATCTGCCACTTTTTTCCTTCTAATTTTACATGCAGTTCTCATCCTAGTAATGTGTAACACGGTGAACTGGGGGGCAAGTCAGATTTCATTTCCCCCCAGGGGACTTTGGGTTTACTGCCAGCCCCCCGGAACAGGGCTGCTTATTTGATCTGTGGTGGTGCCACAGCAGATTGACCGAGCTCGGGGGTGCAGAGGGCGCATAAAAACAATCTGGAAATAGGCTGCAGAACAATTATTTGTCCAAGGGGCGTGTAAAAAAAAGGTAGAGTGAGCATCAATTAGTCCGGATCCCTTTCCGACAATATGAGTGAGGATTTTGGGATTACTAAGGGAAATATTCGCCAAAAAATGGCGAGTTTTTGTTTTTGTCCGTGTGATTGGATATTGGAGGACTAAATAAAATATTTTATTCAAGTGTGCAACTGCTCATAAATGTAAATAAATTGTAAAATTTGTAAAAAATTTAACATCTGCAAATTTTATAAATAATTTATAAATTTTGTAAATAAATTGTAAAAATTTAAATAAATAATAATATTTGTAAATAATTTATAATTTGTAAATTATTAATACTTTTTATAAATAATTTGTAAATTATTAATACTTTATATAAATAATTTGTAAATTTTTAATAATTTTTATAAATAATTTGCAAATTTTTAATAATTTTTATACAAAATTTGTAAATTATTAATATTTTTTATAAATAATTTGTAAATTATTAATAATTTTTATAAATAATTTGTAAATTATTAATAATTTTAATAAATAATTTATAAATTATTAATTAATGCAATTTATAAATAATTTGTAAGTTTTGTATATAATTTTTTTAATTTGTAAGTAACTTGTATATTTTGTATGTATTTTTTTAATTTGTAAATATATTGGAAATTTGTATATAATTTTTTTAATTGTAAAGAATTATTTTAAATTTTAAAATGTGTAAATAATTTTTTAATTTGTAAATATACTGTAAAATTAGTACACATTTGCGTTATATATTTTCTTAAAAAGTGAAACTACATGTTTTCATGCAATTTTGAAAAAATTAAGTTTTAATGAATTTTTGAGCATTTATATTTCAATACAATTTTTTAATTAAATTCATTTTTTACACGCCATTTCTAGAAGAAATAAAAACGTCCTCAATTGTACTTTTACATGATGCATGTCGCCTAATTCAAATTCACTTGTTTCTGGGACAATAGATTTTCGAATAAAAATCCCAATTTTTGCAAACATTAACATTTAAAAACATTACAATAAAAAGAACTGAATGACAAATTAATTTGTCATCTTAAATTTAAAAAGATAGAATCTATGATAAAAGCTTTACGAAGTCATTAATTCAATCGGGAAAAGATTCGGTTTAGTTTTTCCTGCCCATTAATTATTCTAGATAGGGATTAAGTTTTAGACTTTAACGAATGGTTCAGATTCCACCTGAGAAAGAAAAAAGATTATTTTTTGTCGGTTTCAAGTTGAGCCTTTAAAATTTGTCATGGTAACAGTGAATAAATGTGACCTCGTTCTCATTACGCATATTGCGCATGCGCGTAATTACATCGATCATAAATTTTATGGAATAATATTTTCTTAAAGTGAACCCATGTTGATTTTTTTATTTTGAAGAAGCATAATTATAAAATATTAAGATTTAAGATTTGATGCGTAGAGGTTTTTGTTTTTTAATATTTTTTAAAAACTTTTTTCTGATTTTAGTTAAATTCTTATTTTTTTTAATGAGAAAAAGATCCTGTTAAAATGTGATAAACAACGGATGGATTTTTAAATGTATTGTCATTATATATGTTAGAATGTTTTGTTAATAAACATTTGACTGTATTGTTATTAAGTGTTTGAATTTATTGTTATTGTATGTTTGAATTTATTGTTATTGTATGTTTGAATTTATTGTTATTGTATGTTTGAATTTATTGTTATTGTATGTTTGAATTTATTGTTATTGTATGTTTGAATTTATTGTTATTGTATGATTTAATGTTTTGTTATTAAATAATTGAATGTTTAAAAAAAATTTCAATCCATTGCTATTTTAAATGTATTGTTATTGTATGTTTGTTTATTAAATGTTTGAATGTATTATTATTAAGTGTTTGAATTTATTGTTATTAAGTGTTTGAATTTATTGTTATTAAGTATTTGAATTTATTGTTATTAAGTGTTTGAATTTACTGTTATTAAGTGTTTGAATTTATTGTTATTAAGTGTTTGAATTTATTGTTATTAAGCGTTTGAATTTATTGTTATTAAATGTTTGAATTTATTGTTATTGTATATTTTAATAGTTTGTTATTATAGAATTGAGTATATAATATATGTTTCAATGCACTGTTACCTTATATTAATGTTTGAACGTAAAACCATCTTCTGAACAACTGTTTGAAGTTTGTCAGGTTAATTAAGATCCCTTGAACAGAAGCTGAAATTAGCAATTTTAAATAACATTACTCATTTTTGAGGAAGTACGATTACTTAAATTTGAGTACGTCATCGCTCATTTATGATGCAATTGTAGAAGTAGGTTCAGGTACTCATTTTTAAGAACATTTTTTTACAGTGTGCTTTCACTTCCCAATGCAGTATTCCCCTTATAATAGAAAACCACTACCTATAATAAATTCATATCAGGCAGTAACTATTTTCTATGTCATCTGACTTTATTTGACACAATACAACTTTGAATTATCTCCAATCGAGAAATACCATTTTTAATTTCACCTTGGAAATCAGTCGCCAAATCTGGCAACACCACTCACCAGTGGCCCGTGACGCTGCAGCGATGAGAAGACATAGAGACAGGGGGCTAACTAGATTAAAAGGCAGGCATTTTCCGCTGGCGAGCAAATAATTTAATTTCGTGGCGACGACGCCCCTGCCAGGTGCCGCCCCTGTCTCCGATACGGGGTGTGGACAATGTCACCTGGCCGCGTCTTTTCCCGCCAATGCCAGAAACTCGGCGCTGTCAGAAGAGTTTTGGCACATGTTTGACAAACGCTGAACAGGCGCCCTTTCCTGTACGGCGAGGTAACATAATAATTTCGGGTACCGGTTTAACAAGCGGTATCTGGTGTGTCGATCTTCTTTGCAAGCGATGTTTCCATCGCCCTAATAAGAAAAACTTTGTAGGGGGGGAGGAGAAAGAGAGCTGTAAATATAAAAGTTCCAGAGAATTATGGGGAATAGTGTCGATCGTTTTCTGGGTTGCAACGTGAATGGGTATTGGTGGTGTTGCGTGGATGCATTTTAAGTTATTGAAAAATTGTGATTAATGCCTTTAGAAAACAAACAGGGAGGTACCACTTACATAAATGATAGACGACGATAGATTACGAACCATATCGATAGATTTTTCATTCACATCGTTCGTATTCCAATGCCATTGATTTTTCATTAAAATCAAAAGTTTTTACAGGAGAAATTTATTTGAAAGAACGGTAGTATTATGTATTTTTTTGCTATTTAATAGGTCATAGTTTTATTTATTTCAATATGGTCGTTTTAATCCCATTTCGGTTGAGTGATACGTTCAGCATTGTCTGGCCCGTAAGGAAGGCCTTCATCACAACCCATGCTTCTTGGTATGTTTCATGATCACCAACTTAAATTTTGACTAGTTGTTTATGCATGTCAAAATAGCTTTTATAATAGATTCAGTGGAATTAATTTAATATTTGTCAGTCGAAAGAAGATAATTCCACTGAGCTAGAATATAATAAAACTATAAGTACTGGATCAAGGACTACCATTGAGCGACAATGTCCTTTACCATACCGTGAGGATGCCTACAATTCGGAAGAAAGGTTCAAAAAACTTTCGTCCTTGGCTATGACGTCTCACGTGACGTCACATAAATGTTTAAAACTGAGTTTTTATGTGCCTTTTGTCTTTTTTTCTTGTAAGTAAATATGAAAAATATTAAATATGTAACATTTAATGTATTTTTGAAAGCCAGAAATGCGCTTTTAAATCTACCCAAACTTATGAGAAAGGACTACTTTTTCTACCTTAGCTCAAAATGGAGTAAAGTGGTCGGCAATGCTTAATTCTTGTATTCTAGGTGAATGGATAATACTGATTTATCGTGTGATATCATTAATTCGTGTGATTCAGAAATCCATTATATTAACTCAAAAAGAATGTTGCTAAAAAAGAGTGGTTGTTTTTCAAATATATTGCTCTGATGTAACTTAAAATATATTAGCACATATCTGTGGCTTGGAACTAGCACAGCGTCCTAAACCTTTTTATCTTTCACGTACCCCTTGTAAAAAATTTTCACTTATGAGTACCCCCTTCTCCTATAGCCATTCTCATCCAACTCTCTATGCAAAAAAAAAAATGTTTTTTAGTCAGTAATATTCTTTAAGTTAGCTGGCAAATTAATCAAACGACTCAAATTGATGACACACTTATAGGCTTTAATTTTAGATTTTACTTATTACATTTATTTTGTGTATTAGGTGTTATTACAAATATTATTTTCGCGTATACCAAGAGTACGCGTACCACAGATTGAGATCCGCTGAACTAGAAATATCAGTATTATAATTAACAGTTTTGAGAAAAATGGCCACAAAGGTTAGGGCTTAGGACTTATTGCGATGTTACGGAAATCTCGGTGTTGTTTGATTGGAATGGTTGGAGAAGTCAGACGACTTTGGTTTCTATTTCATTTCGAAGTTTCAAATTGATATATTCACAATAGTTAAAGAATTGATAAAACTGGCATCGTTCCGTCCGATTTAATTGTATGAAAGAAACTTAGACTTTGGAAAAGGCATTGCTGTTATTATTAATTCGATTTATAAAAACGTATTGTAATTCCATTGATTTTTTTTAAGATCAATATTTAATTTAATTTGCGATGTTTATTTTCAGTTTTAGAGTTTATTTTGGCTGTGTTTTTTTAAGAGAGATTCCATCAGTAATGTTGTGCATATAGTATTAAACAACCTAGGGCAAAATCACCAAATTTTTATTTTTATTACGTTGTTGTAATACACAAAAATCTAATCAATCCAATAAACTCTGCATAATCCTACAATCCTTTTAGTTACAATTCAAAAGAGTTCAAAATAACCATCTGCAACGTCTAGTATGGATCATTCCTAACCACGAATAATTCAGATTATTCGTAAGCAGCTATCAACACAGTTTCCCTAAACCGTCATAAATTCCTCATAAAGCACGTTTCCATGTCCCAACTCGACATATTTATTTTCTTTTTTTTCATACATTTCCATCAACATAAAAACCGATCCAAAAAAGGAAAAAGCACAGTCATTTATCGTCAGTTTGACACAACTGCGCATTTTCATTTAATTCTCTCAGCAGTTTTATGCTATTCCTCTTGAGAGGAAGATTCCAAAATGATGGCCTCTTTTTTTTTCTTTTTTGTGCGCGTCTCGTAATTCTTGTCGAAAAGGCTCAGAGACCCTGAAGAAGCATCGTCATTTGGTCATAATTTATTAATTTTCTGCTCTTGTGTTTGTAATTAATGGGATCCCAAAGGGTAAGATTTAAATCAGAGGCTGTAATGGCATACTCTTTCAGTTTGGTAAGTGCTTGTAGTAGGTTTGCACTACAGTTGAATCAAGTTGGACATAGTTCTATAGAACAGTTTCATATAATCTTGTTGCTCTTGAGACGTTTCTTAAGATAAGTCGATGACTGAAAAGTGAACTTCTAGTATTGTGCTTGTTGAAGATTTGACGGCATTAGAATTCAATAGGATATCTTTCTGTAACACTTGTCGAATTCAAAAGTATTTCCCAAGTATGGTAAAGGAACAACAGATCATTGATGACAAATTTTCAGCGAATGTATGCGGAATTATTGATGCACGAATCGTAAAATAACGAAAGATCATCTATATCAATTTGAAAGTTCAAATCCTTTGTTCGATTATCTTATTGGAAGGTTTGAGCTATATTTGAAACGAATCATATTTTGTCTCGTTTAAAAACTTTTGATGCTTGTTGAACTTGTGAATAACCATATTCAGCATGCGCAATCAAAAAGGACAATTTAGTTTGGTTTGCCTACTTTTCCTTAAATATTCCAATGTTGTTATTTGTGGTAAAGTCCTACTGACTAATAAAATCTTACTGATTAATATAACATCGTAGAATACTTGTGGCACTAGTGTACTGATGAGAATCAGAGCTCTTGTTTTTAAAATTTAGAATTTTAAACGTGGGTTTGTGCCACTATATTGGTTCTTACTGAATTGATTGTCTATTGTAGAACTTGAAGACATTCGCTATTTACTCTGTGTGATTAATAGGATTCTAATTTCCAGTTTATTCGAACAACAACTTATTATTTCTGTTCAAACGTGTGAATGAGAAGGGTTCGAGAAACATGGAGTGGCAGCGACTTTACGAGAATTATTTGTGGAATTTGAGGGAGCTTAGTCACAACTACGGATTCTATGTGGCCAGGCCGGCTTCTCTGCACCCTGTTCCGTTATGGACGATGTTCGATTTTCCTGTAGTTGCAGGATACCCCCATCTTGTGTGGCCTTGTGTTACGGTGAGTTATTTCAATATATTTTTAATGTCTTTAAGTTAGGCGAATGAAGAGATGGGTATGGAACAGATGTAATATAGGACATTTGGAGCGGTTTTTTTTTTGGCGACGAAAAATTGCCGTTAAACATAGCATAAGGTTGCCAGAATGAAAGTCGCCACAAGAATCGGAAAATACCAACAATGTCAGGTGGGGTTGCTATACTATAAATTTATCGCCCTATAAAACACGTCAAAAAAAACCTCGTGCGCCAAGTGTCCTATACTACATCTGTACCCAAGGTATGTAATAAAAGTATTATTTTAAGAAATGTACGCAGGGGCCGTCCTTTGGGGTGTGCGACACGTACCACCGCACAGGACCACGTTCTTTTGGAAGGGCCCCGCGCCTAGTTGAAAAACAAAACGATAAACGTATTTGGAAGGAAAATAAATTCCTATTTTTTTTAAACTCCATTAAATATATTTTGTTTTAATTTGTGGTTACTTATGTATCTAGGACATGTATGTTGATTATTTGTTTATTTGTGCTGTGTAGTTTTTCCCAGAATATTATTTTGCATAAAAATTGCATTATGCACACTACTACAACACCTAAAAATAAAAATAAACTAGCAAAAAGCTTAATTTTTTTTCGGGGTGGGGGCGGTATTTTTTTCAACACTTTAAACTAAAGGACCCCTTGGTTAGATTCACACAGTCAGGCCTGTGCTTATGATATACAGATACAGAGAAGCCTCTAAAACATTTATAGGTGATGCGAGATCATCTTAGTTGCACTCCCACATAAATCTCAGAGCACCTATGCTACATTTTGTTTATTAATAAGAATTATGATGCGTATTTGGTTAATATTTGGTTTATATTCAATAACTAGATTTTTGTTAAAAAGCAGATATCTTCATTCAGAATTTCTTCTTAAAATCATTTACTCCGGTAGAATTAAAAATATTCACTGGTAAGTTGTTCCATTTATCGATTATCATAATATTAAAAAATAGTGTTTTTTTTCTAATTAAAATGGTATTTGTTCCATTTAAAACCTTGACCTCTATCATTCATATAAAAAATTCAAACTCTCAACATCTCCTTGTTTAATAAATTTGAACAGTTCTAAAATATACAAATTTAAATTTCTTAATATATCTCCATAAGCCATGTTTGAAATACCTTAAACCATTTTAGTAGTCCTGTGGTCCTGGAACAGATGTAGTATAGAACATTTGGAACATTTTTTTTTTTTTGCCGTTAACATAGTTCCGGCGATTACGTCATAGGGTTGCCATATTGAAAGTCTCCACAAAAATCGGGAAATACCAACAATGGGGTTGCTGTACTATAAATTTATCGCCCCTATAAAATACGCCACAAAAACCTCGCGCGCCAAATGTCCTACACTGCATCTGTACCGTCCTGTGTTAGAGCTCTCAATTTCGTGTGCGTTTTACTTTTCTATATATTTTTGAAGAAAAAAATATTATAATAATAATATTCTCCGTTGGTGATAATCATGGAACCTCTAACTTAAAAAGTAATAAGGTTTAAAACGACCGCCCTTATGAGATAACCTATACGATTAAAGTTTTAACGAATAATTTAGAAATATTTTATTAAAATTCTACAAAAATCTTCAGTCAAAAATAACTCTGAAATGAAAATTTCACGATCCATACACTCGGGAAATTTAGGTGTGAAATCAGTCCCCCCCCCCCTCCCCCTTGGACATAGCCCCCCTCAATCTAATACATCCAACTTTCCACTTTCCTTCGCAAAACTTCCATCCAATATCATGGGAATAAAATAGCCACTGCTAGGAGAGAAGAAAAGCAATCCACTTGCCTTTGCATGTTGTGACCAATGGGCAAGAGAAATTCTTGACATGGAAAAGTGAAGGGAATAATATAAAACAATGAGGAGGGATAAAGCATTGGAAAATCCTTCGGGGCCCCTTGGGGACAAAGGGAGATTTGAATAACTCCGGTGGAATAGGCAAAAAAGAAAGAGATTAACACCCGATTCCATAGGGTCGCTTGACCCTTTTCGGAAGCGGGGAGAGATATCGCATTTATATCACAACTCGAGGATATCTATGCAATGACGTGCCAGCTTAAGGGTTGCCTGTTTGCGAATATGTTGGGAATTGGACTAGAGTTTCTTCGCCAACAATTGAAACGTAAAAAAGATATAGTTGTGTAGGTTAAAAGTGAATCTATCACCTGATGGGCTTTCTTGGCTGAGTGGATATAGTGTTGGACTCTGAACCGAAAGGTCCGTGTTTAAAATCGCATTTACGACAATATGAATTTAATCAGTTTGATAAAATATTTAATCGGAGCACATAGGAGGCGTCTGTTTCGCCAAAAGTAACATAAGTTTTGTCAAGTATGAGGCGTATTTTTAACAGTGCTATTAGAAATATTTTATAGTAATTTCTTTGGAAATTTGCAATCTTTGTATTAGTTAAACATGCAAGAGGAATATTTAAATGGTTTGCATTTTAAAATTATTTTTGTGGGTTCGGTACCACATGTATTTGAAAACGTCTTCCTTAATTTCCAGATATACTGTTATATTTTCACCAACTAAATTTATTTAATTTTTTTAAGATATATTTCTTAAAACGTCAATAAAATATGCTGTTTTATTAAGTCACAAATTGACGCCAAAAATATATTCAACTGCCCAGGTTAATTAAATACCGAACTAAAAATCAGTCTCTACGCCTTTTCAGGGATAATGTCAGAAAATAAGAGCCATTTATGTAATTTAATCCAAGATAACAAAGGGGTAAAGGACTGGTTTATTAAGCAATCGAACATGCTGTAAACATTTTAAGCAGAACAATTTGTGAAATCTTCCCAAGTGCTATTATAATTACTAAAATTTAGCAAATGATTCTTGTCATTAGAAAATAAAAAACAACGCTAAAAACTAATAGTCAAATGGTTATTTTTGCTAAAAGTATAAATAAATGTACAACTATTATTTTTATTATATTTTACATGTATATTTCTTTTCTATGCTTGACTTCTAAAGCAATATTTTTAAAATTAATAAAAATTAGTTTTGCTCTCCTCTGAATAAAATAAAAAATTGGTGACCCGGACATTAGATTTGAAATACAACCTTCTAATTACTATAACAACTCATTTACAACCTATTTCAAAACCACATTTTAAAATCCGTCACAATGTGTGAAAAAGTGCCAAATCTGGCGTCCTCTTTCGTCGATCGGACATTAGGCAAACATTTATTCGCGGCTGTCACAACATTTTCCCTGACCCCTCTGCATATTGTTGCCGGATCTAATTTCCCTGCGGAGCTATACCCTTTACGCGGAGTGATACTCTGGCAGAAGAAACACGTGACTTATGGACTTCGACAGCCGAATCCATTGATACCCCTGCACGTCGGACAAAATTCAATTTGAAAAGGGGCAGTTTTCGCCCCCCCCCCCTTTTTTTTTTCTTTATATTTATTCGAATTTCTATTCGAAATATGGAAGCGCTGAAGGTTTTTGTTGTTTAAAAATGGAGAAATGCTTCAGGAGTGAATAGGAATATAACGAATTGTAATTGTTTTAGTAAGATAACATTTTAGGAAGTCAGTTTGGGAGAAATAATTCTGAAGTTTTATCCTTCTTTTCCGTTATGTCCAGTAGTTACTTGAAAATTTTATAATAAGAATTGTAGAATGCAAAACAATCAACGTTTAGTCTAAAAAAATTTTTTTACACTAAGCAGACAAACTAGTACGATCGTACCCATATACGATGTACCCTACACTGAAAAGTATGGTGAATAATGTATTCAGATATCTTTTGATAGGATCCTTCAATAAAATATGCTGCAATTTGCTGCACTGTTTCCAATGGCGGTTCGCGGCAAATTTTTCACCTGAGCAAAAATTATTTTTGCGTCGGAGGAGATGAGTAGCTCCAAACGTCTACCCCGAGAGTGTACAGCCGCGGGAAAAAAAAAACGAACCACCGATGATTATTTCGTTAGTTTTTATAGTAGAGCTAAACTTAATATACCATTTTATAGGGAATAAAGTCTACTACGCATTGATATACAAAAAAATTGCATAGGGGACTATCTTCATATTGAAATCCGCACCAACTTTAAAATTTCCAATAGCAACACCCAATTTTGATTCAATATTTAAAATCTACGACAAAATTTATCGTTGAATATCAATTTGCAAGTCATTTGGTTAAGTAGTTTTTTAATTATGAATATTGAAAGTTTAGAACTCGTAATGTTAAATGAATTTCTTAAACTTTTAATCATATATTTCGAAATAATAATTTTATTAAGCTGATATTTTTATCTGTGTTACTTCTAAACAACCCAAATAAAATACACTAACTTTCATTACTTATATGTACATTTTTTAATTTTATTTAAATTAGGATATTAATATGCATAAAATTTATGAATAGCAACCATGCTATATTTTGATAGTGATAGATTCCGAAAAACGTTTTATATGCATATCTAAAATTTCATGATTTTCCTCTTTGTAGTTTTTTGGCAATATTATAATGTGCATCAAATGATCATTTAAGGGGTCATACACAAATTTAAAATCTGCAGAACTTAACAGAAATCTACTAATTTTGAGAATTAAAAGCGCTGCGATCGCGTTGGCATAAAATTCTAAATTCTTATATAGAGGCGAAGGGTATACGGGAGTGGGGGAATGAATGACTACGGAAAAAGAAGAACACCAAAAGATCGATACATATTGTCTAATATCTCTGCATATAAATGTAGGAAATTAACGAAAATTTGTATTTAGATTATTTTGAGGGCGGGGAACATTTTTGCCCTATCAAAAGTAGGTGTTGCTATTGAAAATTTTAAAGTTGGTGCGGATTCGAGTATGAAGATAGTCCCCTATGCAAATTTTTTGTATATCAATGTATAGTAGACTTTATTCCCTACAAAATGGTATATTAAGTTTAGCTCTACTATAAAAACTAACGAAATAATCATCGGTGGTTCGTTTTTTTTTTCCGCGGCTGTACAATCTGTTTTGAACAACAATGTATCATTTCCCGGTGCCAAAATTGACTGTTCGCATGGGATTATATGGCCCAAAAGACCGCCCTAAGGGGATTCCAGCAGCTTATGAGCAGCGTGATGGGATACAACGTATAATGGCTTATTTACTATCAAAAGGAAGACAATTAAAAAAAAATATCATCACCACAGTTTTTTTGTAGTGTGTATATTTCTACAAATTGATATTAGCTTTTTAGTTATAATTAATGTTACACATTGCACCAAAAGAAGGCATCCCAGGGTTTCTTTTTTTTGTTGGCGGCATTTAACTCGTTAATACAACTTAAAATATCTGTTGCTCTGATTTGGGTACATGCCATCGACGGCTTTCGCGAATTTTCCCATATCGAAATATGGACTTTGTATATGACCTAAAACTTGGAGTAACACCTGAAAAAGAAAACTCATCCAAATGATTTACAATTCTATCGTATAAACAACCGTAAGATAACGTACACCACTGATTCAAAATCGATCAAATAATAATTTAAAATCGATGCCCACTTTTTTAAATAAGCTGTAATTAAACCTAAAAAATAATCAACACAATATATAAACTGTAAGCTAAGACGAAAATAAGTACCATGCAAGTGGAAGTTAAAAAAATATAACAAACATGTAGAAAATAACCCTTTTAATAGAATGTTCGTGGACATTGTGATATTTTTCATAACACAAATATCACCCCCACCACACTCCCCATAAAAAAAGAAGATAATCGAAGTAATATTGTATTACGTGAAACTTTTCATTCAAAAAAATGCGTCGAAAAACTAAACAATCAAATAAATTGAAGAAATGTGTGCTTTTATGAAGTTACACTTTCAGCCCAGTGTTTGAACATTATATAGATAAGTCTAATGAAATACTGGCTCTTTGGCGAACAAACTCGAAGGATGTCTGTTTTTCATTCATTACACTTGGCAAGAAACAACACAGAATGCTAGGGTTACCCAAGATGGGGTATTCATAATCGCCAAACACTCGCTCTAATAATAGTAATTTTAATATTTGAAGAAATATGTTATTTCATCGGTATGAAATTTGGTTATTCAATTTATAATAAATAGGATTACTTGATGCTGGCAGCTCAATCAACTGAGCTTTTAATTTTTTTCCGTCTCATGTCTTATAAAAAAATTTAATTCTGCTTAAAGCTAACACGAAAAGTATATATGTATTATTTAAAAAATTATATTCGATCAAAAGTGATATTGGAAAGGATATTAATTTTTGCGACGATATATTTCAAATGATATAGTGCTTTAATTTTGTATCACAATATTTTAGAAACTTTTATCGTTTGCCCTAAAGTTATAATTGAAAAAGATAAGAATTTTCATATGACAATAATCTTCGAATGTTTATTTTACTGCACACATATTCTATTATAACATTATTATAAGTCTTTACATATTGAGCAAAATATTAATTCTTAATTCTGTATCACAATTTTTGGAAACTTTTATCGTTTGCCCTAAAGGGATAATTAAAAAAGATAAGAATTTTCATATGACAATAGTCTTCGAATGTTTATTTTACTGCACACATATTCTATTATAATATTAATAGAAGTCAAATCAATCGTATTAAGCAAAATATTAATTCTTATAAAATTCCTAATCGATATTACATCTTCGCCAAAGAGAAACAGATTGGGGAGATACACTCGCCAATTCCAAATGATTCCCGCAACTTTATGCAAATATACGAACTTCGAAACAGGTGATTGCATTAGGGAAGGTTTCCTTTTAAAAGCAGAGTACCGGTTGCGTCTATTTTTTTCTGTATTCTTCTTTTTCTCTTTCAAACAGATGAGGTATCCCATTTTATTGTTTTTTCATTCCTCTTTATTCTTTCTCAGGCGCCCCAGTCTAATCCCACTTTAATATTCCCTTAATGAATTCTGAATCGGTAGGAAAGGTTGCCAACTCAACAGCGCCAAAGTTGCAGCGAAAAATTCGCCAATTATTTTTTAAATCTTGAATATTGTTCAAAATGTAACACATTTACATACATCTTTCATTAAAATCATATTTTTATTTCCAATAAACAAATAGCATTCAAAATAATATATATTTTTTAAAAATTAAATTTTTTTAAAAACCTTAAAAACCGCCTAATTGGAGATCTTTTGCAAATATAGCAGCACTGACCTGATGGGGTATAAATGGAGCACCCTATTTACAAAGAGCCGAAAAATCAAACGAACAAAAAATAAAACAATGAACAAATAGGAACCAGATGGAACAATGCAATGTTCGAAGCACGAAAAAGGGAATGATTAAATTTTCCTATTTTATATTCTGTTTTTCCGAAAACGGCGAATGAAAACTAATTTAAGAATCTCCCTTTTCAAAATTTGGAATCTGGTGTTCTTCTTCGACGTGCATTTAATTTTGTCGCCTTCAAAACGTTCTAAATGTTTTTCGGCATGGAAAAGTGGCTCCTCAAATTGGATTTTTAAAAAAATGGCGCGGTCTCCATAAATGAAGATTAAATAAATGCATGGTGAAATCTGTTTATGCATTGCTGACTTTTTCTGTCTGCAAAAAAACTTCCGTGTTGCCATTGTTTGTTTAAGAAATACTTGATGTATGGTTGTGAAACACGGTATGTGGTGTTCTATAGTTTTAAAAACGTGAGTTTAGAATTTGCTTCTGAGAAATAAAACGATTTTTACTCCTTCACCCTTTTCATTCAATTATAAACTTAATTATGGAATATCCAAAAGGCATTTTCGGTTCCATAATATTTGTCGTTAAATTAAATTCGTGACTTGTTTTAATTAATAATCAGGATTTAAGTTTCATACATTAAAGTTTAAAAAGCATTGAATGTATTTAAATTATTACTTTTTGAGAGCTAAAGTTCAAATAACCTTAAAATAATTTGCCTGCAAAACACCTTAAATCTAATGCTTCTATTTTCCTTGAAATCTTCAATACTAATTATATTTAACTGATCTCCTTCACTGCATAATGAGTTTTAGGATACTGTTTGGACCTGACGTCACCGGACGACGGCAGCGAACTTAAACAAACCAAAAACTATCGCTTTAGAACTGTAACTGTGATTGTAACTGTCGGTCAATGTTTTGTGTTTGTCTTGTGTTGTGATCGTATCGTTCGTTGTAAAAATAAAAAAAATTATTGATCGAACAGATATAATCTATGATGGCTAAAACAAAACCATACTCATCTCGGAAGCATTTCATCTGATCTGTAAACTCCTGACCATCTCCAGGCTGATTTTCAGGCACCAAATCACATCATATGTCCAAAACATAGAGCATATGGTTTGGGACAACACATTGGAGCATATTATGACACGTCCTATATACACCACTTTCTTCCGGTATGTTACGACTTTCCTATCTTGCCGAATAAAATCATATCGATGTCCTTACTAAATATTTTTAGCCTATGCAATAATACCACATAAAAATGTTTTGAAAAACGTTGAAATGAATTATTTCATGTGTTGTATAATTTTGCTAGGCCTCTTGAGACCCATACCCAGTTTGAGGTCAATTTGATTGTTCAATATTTTTAAAAGTATTTTTTCAGGTAACTGGAAAGTATTTTGCGTGTACTGTACACTCTTATTTTTAGGAAGAAAAATCGGATAGTCACAATCTCAACTATACCGTGACTTTTGGTTTGTAAATATTTTATACTTGCACTTGCTCGACCTGCTGCTTCTTTGGCTGAAATTTGACTTATACCCCCCTTTACGAGAAACGAAGGTGAGAGGAAGGAGTAGATTAATTGGCAACCTAGTCGACGTGGCTAACCTTTCTTTACACCATGGTAGGTCCTTTATTTCTATAGGTTGATTCATCCTAGAGTTATGGGTCCGGAACTTCAATCAGTAGCCGCAAGCGATATTCACATTCTACCACAACACACCACATAGGTCAAAAGGTGGAATGAGTTCGAAACGTCTCACTTTCCTCTACACGATGGTGTATCGTTTCCCTCCATTGACTGATTCCACGTTGAGTTGTGGGGATTATACAAATCTTGTTTTTTAGGTTTCGACCCCCTAGGTATGTAGCCGCACCGAAATGAAAGACACATTCGTGTAAAAAGGCCCAGCGGATAAAGGCATTCAGCTAGTAATCAGAGGACTGCTAGTTCAAATCCGTGCGACGGACTTGACAAAGAAAAGTAAAAAAGTAGTGTTCTTGCAATCGTAGGTAGCCAACTTCGCTACAAAAATTCTAAAACGCGTCCAGAATATCCAACAAATTATACTGGCGTGTATACGGGACTGGTGTACGATAAATCCGATCGGGGTTCAATGACCTGACGCCTATTGAGATTGTGTCGGGCGCCAGCTCAGGTGTTGTGCTTCTCATCTGACAATGTTTCACAAATACGAGGCATCGTGCCTGGGTCTTTCCTTCGAGATAGATCCCGAACTTCGTAATAGCCGACTGTGCAGCTTTAGCCAAATCAAACCATTCGTGTAATACAACAACAAAAAATGTGGTGGAGGGTTCACATAAATGTTTTGATTAATACATTGATTCTTCAATTTTTGTTTCTCTGTTTTCAATTTTATTTTGCTAATATTAATTGAGCGTACAATATTTGTAGCATTATCTGATGTAGTAAATTACTACATTACAGAATATTACTTCATTACAGATAGTATACATTTGTACGATTGTAACTTTCATAAAGACTTAACTTCGTTTAATTACTTCCGATTCTGAACAAATGATTTTCCTTACCAAAAGACTATAGAAAAAAAAAACTTTGACAAGTGTTTAATGCCCTTTACACCTGTGGAGTTGGGCCCCATACTGTCTCGCTTCAGCTAAAAGTTGCGAAACTTGTGGCGCTTGTCACAAGTGTCACATGCAGGTGCCACATGGTTCATTTCACAAATTCGCTTCTGTTTGATCGCAGCTGTTGGGTAATTAAGCTGCAAACAAGAAATTTCAGAAACTTGAGTCGATTTTTTTGTTTCTGTGATTTTGTTGAAGTACGTGCTTTATATGTTTGTTTATGAAATAAAACCGGTTGGATGGCTGAATTAACGTCGCTTTATAGATAAACAATGGGCTGTTGGCGACGATTATCACGAAGAAAAAATCATAGAACACTTCCTCGTAATTTTGAGCCATTGTCTGATGACGAGAACAACACCTAAGCTGGCACCCCGCTCATTTGAATAGATATGAGGACGTTTGGACTACTACAAATTTAACGTCGGATGTTTTGTTAGCGGATAGAAACTCACAACCCACCGAGCCGGACACTTTATCGCTGGGCTAGCTGTACTCACGAGAAAAAACGAATTTATTTAAAAACAAATAAAGACAATTTGAACTATAAAACCAGCTCGCTTAAAAGGGAACAACATGCGGTGAATGGCAAATTTATATTTTAACAGCATGCCACAGTTACAGTTAGTTTGCCTTGGCCCCAGGATCGGCTATTGGGCCACGGATCGGTTTGATCGGGCACCCCAATCAGTTGGGCTATTGGTGACACAAGGCTTCCGCTACAATTGTTTGTTAATGAGAACAATGCGAAATTGCGTGATATAGCAACCTTGAATTTTCTTCGACGAAAATTAAACAAACTGCAAAATCTTACTTCATCTAGATTACGATTAACTAGTGCAATTATAAAAACACAATGAACTAAAAAAAATCCATCCCTATTAAATTTTTGATATATGTGAAATTTTTAAAGAAATGGGCAGCATTTTAATTGTTCTTTAGTTTACATGATGCAGCCCTGAAATCTAAGTGTTTTGACGTTTGTAAAATATAGAGCATTTTCAACATAGATTAATTTTAAAAAAGTTGTCATTATTTAAGTTGCAAATACCCCTATTTTATCTAAAGTTATAAAATAATTTTTACCTGGTGAAAATTCCTAAATTTGTTTATGAGGTTTTATGAGGCTTAAGAGTTAAAAAATAAATTTGATTTCTATGATTTCTACCCTTTTAAAATTCGTTAACTATTATCGCATTTTTTTATCATTTAAATACATGATTTTTAAATTTTCTTCAAATATTTGTTTTAATTTTCTATTCTCTACGGAGGAGAAAATAGACAAAAATATCCTAAAATTAATTGAATACATTTTCAAATCCCCAATTAGTTGAAATACTAATCGATCAAATCCACAAATAATATCCTTGAGATAGTGTACATAACTCGAATTAAACAACGCACGGGTTAAATAAAAGGATAAATGGCCAACCTAGTTGACACGACCCACCTTCGTCTGCAGAATTGTCTAAAAAACTAGGAAGTCGTCTAAAAATATCCAACAAATCATACTGCCGAGTATACGAGACTGGTGCACGATAAATCTGGTCAGGGTCCAATGTTCTGACGCCTATTGAGGTTGCGTCGGGTGCCAGCTCAGGTGTCATCGTCATCTGACCATGGGAATACAAGGAATCGCTCCCGGGTATTTCCTTCGAGATAGTCCCCGAACCGTCACCAATAGCTCACTGTGCAGCTCTAGTGCGACGTTAATTACCCAAAAACTGTCTACAGAATGGTAGGTCATTTTCCCCCAAAGTTGATCCTCCGTGGAGTTATACAGCAGAAGCGCATACTGCAGCCAAGGGTGACACTCCCCTCCACCAGGTATAAATGTTAGAGGTGGGAATTGGTTAATAATCCACCTAGTCGACGCGGTTCAACTTCCTCAACGTGATGCATGTCATTTATCTCCATAGGATGATTCTGTTATGCGGACCCAAGCGATACTGCAGCCAAGAGCGCGACATTGTCCCCTTCCCTCACTTGCTACAGAGGGCGGAATAGGTTAATAATCAGCCTGATCGACGCGACTCACCTTACTCTACACGACGGTATATCAGCGTGTCGTTTTGTAGTATACGATTCCG
The DNA here is from genome assembly GCA_963932185.1 of Troglohyphantes excavatus. Lineage (NCBI taxonomy): Eukaryota > Metazoa > Arthropoda > Arachnida > Araneae > Linyphiidae > Troglohyphantes > Troglohyphantes excavatus. The sequence continues at coordinate 44,546,606 of OZ010675.1, forward strand.
TGCGGCGCGGTAGCCTTTACCGATTTTATAGGCGTATTCATATCAGAAAATTTAACTCTTGAGGGCTCTGAATATTTCAAGAAATATATTTTTAAAATATCTGATAAACTTAATATACCTATTTGTCTTCAATTCCAAGATACGTCGAATCAAAGTATTTTCGCTACCTAAAAACCAACAAACATCCGAAATGCGACACATATCGTATTTTCGCAGCTAAAAACAAACTATTATACGACCTAATCATCCTGTTGACACACAAGATCAAATTGTCGCCAAAATGTCATTATTGGCAATCAACTTTTATCCCTAAAAGCTACTTTTCGGTAAATTGATTTTCAATTTTCCCCTCAATTCGGACAAAATCGAAAGACAATTAAGAAAGCACAAACCTGCTTGCACGTGCCGCATGTGACATCATCGAATGACGTAGCTTTGTGAGTGAAAAAGTACGAGACAACAGATGACAAATTGACGAATGTCAGTCGGTATTCCACGATTAAAAGATTTGGACGTTTGCGGTATTCGAAAGGATTATACTTCTAAAGCAACACTTTTAGGAAGATTGTTTGGTTCCAAAACAATGCAGGAATCAACGAAGATTTGAATTGGATTTTAAGTGTCGTTTGTACTGTGTCTATTGTGGGTTATTTACGACGTTTTGATTTGGAAGACTTGGCTGCTTTTGTATATGGTAAGTGAAAATTGCACGTTTGTTTTTAATTTTATTGCTGTGGTGTTTAAAATGTATTCAATGTATTGGTATACAACGTAAAATGGATTGTAATTTTTGAAGTTTAATGACATGACTTTAACTATATGTCGTCTTTAAAAATTAAAATATGGCTGCATTTGTTTTCAAGTTATGTCACTTTTTGTCGCCAACGGAGTTCAACGTTCTTGTATTTGTTGGGCAAATTTAAATGAAGACTTTTGACACATAATACCTTAAAGGTATTGGTGGAATTTATGGAAATTATTTGTTATTATTGTTCGAAATGTTAATGTGAAAAAAAAATTGGAATTTTATTTATCTGAGCTTCTAAGTTTACATAATACAGTAATTTTAGCTCTTATAAGAAGAACGTAAATAATTAAAAGATATCAATCTTTAATTTTACTTCAGGTAAACATAGTTTAAAGTTAACTAGAGAAAATAAGGATAATTAATATTTGAAAATAATTAGATCGTATATATATAGACGCTAAGATTTTTTACGATTTATTTTGAACTGTTTCCATAAAAAAATTAATTAGGCAATCATAAATTGTTTCATATTTTAACTCAATAAAATTACTGAATATCAAATTAAAGTTACATATTTGTTTGCCGATACTATCACGAAAAATAATGATCTGATTTTTTTTTAGACTTGTAAAAATCTTACTTTAGATTTCGAAGTTATATAGAGTATTTTCGTAATGTGTTTTATCAATAAGTCAAATTTTGTCTGCACGAATCTTAGTATCTGTTAGACCGATTGCGATGAAACTTGACAATCTTAAAAAAATTCATCAGAATAAGGTTTCGTACTTTATTTTTTGTCGATATGTTGAAACGGAACTTAATTACTTGTCTTACTTCCCAATTTTTGGAATGGGTTTTCAATCTTTCTTCTCGCTCATTTGAGCCTAAAAAGTGGTTTAAAAAATTGTGTAGCGAAAAAGAAAATTTTGGTATCAATACTTTATAACTTTGTTTTGACTTTCATTTCGAAAATATAAAAAAAAAACAGCCAAATCGGTTATAATAAAAATTCCAAAAAAGGAGTCACTTGGTAACAAAAGTAGCTGCATCCACGTATTCAAGCTTTCTACATTTGCAAAAGCCGTTATATCCATCGAACGGGATTCCTAATTGGTTAGAATGTATGTATAGCTTTAGCTTATTTTGCTTCTTGAAATTATACAAGAAAGATGCGCATACATTTGCAGCTTTAAAGTGATATAGTGGAGTGCGTTTATGCACCATCATCGAGGTAGCCCCACAACACAAATTATAAGTTCTTCTATGGCTATCGTTGAGTTAAATTAATAATTGCAATTGAAAATTAATTTCGTTTTCAAATTCATTTTAAAAATTCCAAAATGTTTTTTTAAATATGATAACGTACGTTCAGCAAACATGCATTTCTTAGTTATGAGTAAACACAAATATTTATTTTTTATGGAATTGTACAGAATCTCAAGTAAATGGGCCGTGACTGGTACCCATAGATCGTCAAATTTGAACGTTTGTATAAAATGTTTATATTTTATGTGTGTGTTTTTTTAGGTATTATTCGAATACAGCATTAGCTATTATCTTTTAGATTTCTAAATTATAATAATAAATTTCGTTTTATGAATTTCGTGAAGTCTGTAAAACCCGCTTAGAAATTGTCCAAAGGGATACAACATTCGAAAAACGAAATTTTTCTGCGTATGCTAAATTTTTCAAATTTGTAGCAAATTATTTACATAATCCACATAACAGCCATTAAAATATATAAATATAAGTATACTAAACAAATAGAATCCGTAATTAGGAAAAAATTAACAATTTATGTGAAAAGTTGTTTATTTTTGGTAGTAAAAATAGCAACAACAAAAAAATTAAGATTAATAAAATATTTTGTAAAATATTGTACGGCATTTTTTAAACAGATTTTTTTTCCATAATTTTTTTTCATAATCATCAAACATCAAAATCTCTGAGGGGGGGGTGGGAAGTAGTAATTAATTAGCGTTTTCATGATAGATCGTAAATTTAAAATTTAAATCAACTTTTAATTAAATTTAAAATTACCGAACTAGAAACCATCGCTTAACGTCTAAAAACTTTTTCTATTACTCTGAGGGTGGGGATTTTTTTTAAACAAAAACTTTTCCCTGAAAGGATTTTTTTTCTCCTTGATCCTGTTTTTCCTTGAGCCGGGAAATTAATTAACTTCTTTTACATATTTTGTGGGGAGAAGGGATTTTTTGTTTTACTTGGGAGTAAGAAAACATTTTCATGTGTTAATTACAAAATGAACGCCATTAGGCCCATTCCATGCGAACGAGTAAAACGCGCGTAAGGTTCTCGGTGATTCGAGAATTTATACCACGTGATATGATTTCTCGAATCACCGAGTACCTCACGCGCGTTTTACTCGTACGTGTAGAATGGGCCTCAGAACGAATATATAAACCAAAAAATACTAGAATAATTTAAAAAGATATTAATTCAAAAACAAGATCATGTATTAAAACATATGGTGTAGTTTTCCATTGATGAGTTAATTAAAAAAGATTGTTAATATTGTATTAAGTGCTATTGATAGTATTTATCCTAAATGGTCGTTATTTTTTTCTATAATTTTTTTTATTAAGTTAATTAATTTTTTATTAGGATAAATGATCGTTATTTAATTATCTTCACATCATACTACTCGTTTTCCGTGTCTATTTATTAGTGATTTTCATGATAATCAATTCGCTTGTTTTACTTATCTATTAAACTGTTTCTTCAAGATGAATCATTTTCATATAATTGGTAATTATAGTTATATAGTTCTGTATAGATTTGTTTCACAAGCTGATGTCATATGAGTCACTTTCAATAGAAATTATATCTATAATGATATGTTTGGTAATATTCACAAAGTAGAAGTTATAATTATCCGCCTAGCAATCAGAGGATTCGGAGCTTGAATCGCAAAGAATTTGGCAAAAGTTAAGTTGTGGCGATCTTGCGATCGGAGGGTGGACAGATTAGCTTTTAAATTACAAAGTCATGTAGCGACTGGCGTACGTTAAATATGATCGTGTCCAATGTCTTAGAGCCTAATGAGGTTGAGTCGGGTACCAGCTCAGATGTTGCGCCCGTTATCTGACCATGGTTCAAAAATACGAGGGAGCGTTCCCGTGTCTTTCCTTCGAGTTAGACCCCGAACAGTTGCCAATAGCCCATTGTTCAGCTGTATTGAGGCGTTATTTAACCAGCCAACCAATCACAGAATTTAATACCTTGTTGCACAATTCCCTTCAATTCAACGGCCTCCAGTGGCCCAGTGGATAAAGGCGTTCAGCTAGTAATCAGAGGATTGCTATTTCCAATCTGCGCGATGGACTTGACAAAGAAAAGTAAAAAAGTATCGATCTTGCGATCAAAGGATTGCCAGCTGCGCTACAAAAATACTAGAAAGTCGCCCAGAACATCCACCAAATTATACTGGCGTGTGTACGGGACTGCTGCACGATAAATCTGATCGGGGTCCAGTGTCCTGATGCCTATTGAGGTTTCGTCGGGTACCATCTCAGGTGTTGTCCTCGTCATCTGACCATAATTCAAAAATACGAGGCATCGTTCCCGGGTCTTACCTTCGGGATAGGTCCAGAATTGTCGCCGAGGCCTCCGTGGCCGAGCGGTTAATGGCGTCAGTTAGGAATACGAAGGTTCCCTGTTCGATGCCAGGTGATGGATTTGACAAAGAACACTAAAAAGTAGTAATCTTGTGATCGGAGGGTTGCCAGCTTCGCTACAAAATACTAGAAAAGTCGTCCAGAATATCCGCACAAATTATCGTGCACCGGGACTGGTGCACGATAAATCTGATCGGGGTCCAAAGTCCCGACGTCTATTGAAGGCGTTGGGTGCCAGTTCAGGTGTTTCCTCGTCATCTGACCATGGTTCTAAATTAACGAGGTGAAGGTATGAATGAATGTGTGTGTGTATGTGTATGTGTTCCCGGGTCTTTCCTTCGAGATAGACCCCGAACCGTCGCCAATAGCCCACTGTGCAGCTCTAGTGCGACGTTAATTAACCAAACCAAACAAAAAAAAACGAATTGTCGCCAATAGCCCATTGTACAGCTCTAGTGCCACGTTAATTAATCAAAACCAAACCAAACCTTCAATTCAATTACTAAATACCTCGAAATATCCCTGCTTCCGGAAAATTAAATTAGCTAGGGGAAAAAGAGAGAGAGGGGAAGGCAACGAAACCGTGCGGAAATAAATTGCAACCAAAAGAAAACCAGGGTTATGCTCCTGTATTAGGAAAAATGGATTTGTTTTCTTTTCCTGTTTGGGGGAAAGGGGGGGGGGGATTATTCAAAATGGATTCGGCTGGAGATTAAATGACACGCTTTAGAATTATTCCGTCTGGGGGGGGGGGGGGGGGATATCTTGCATGAAAATGCCTCAAAATCGTTTTATTTCGTTTGAGTGTTGATTGATGAAGTTCGAACCCTGGTGTTTTGTCCCTTCATAGTGGGTATTTTAAATGGGATATGTTAAAGGGCTTCTTTCCTTTAGTTTTTTTTTTTAATTTGGGGGAAGGAAATGTAAGATTTAATAGCGTTTTGAAGTTATCTGTTGTTCAAGATTTATGGATTTTGTAGTGGAGGGTTTTGTGGTTTGTTTTCGTTAATTATTTCTGGTTCGTTTTAAAAACGTCGCAGTAGAGCTGCACAGTGGGCTATTGGCGACGGTTGGAGGAATATCGCAACGGAAAGACCCGGCACCGGCAACGATGCCACGTATTTCTGAACCATCGTCTGATGTCGAGGACAACACCTGAGCTGACACCCGACACATTCCCCAGAGGCGTCAGGACATTAGACCCTGATCAAATTTATCGTGCACCAATCCCGTATACACGCCAGTGTAAATTGTTGGATGTTCTGGACGACTTCCTAGTATTTCTGTAGTGAAGCTGGCAACCCTCCGATCGAAGATCGCTAATTTTTTACTTTTCTTTGTCTAGTCCTCCACACGGGTTCGAACTAGCAATCCTCTGATGACTAGCCGAACGCTTTTATCCACTGGACAACTGGGGGAGCCCGCGTGTATACAGGACTGGTGCACGTTAAATTTGATTAGGGTCCAATGTCCTGACGCCTATTGAGGTTGCGTCGGGTGCCAGTTCAAGTGTTGTCCTCGTCATCTGCCATGGTTAAAAATACGAGGCATCGTTCCCGGGTCTATCCTTCGAGATAGACCCCGAACAGTCGTCAATTGTCCAATGTGCAACCCTAGTACGATGTTAATTAACCAAACCATCATGTTTATTTTTCGCTTTAAATTATTATTTTCAAACTATGATAATAACTAATTATCACTTCTTAAGACAATCCCTTTTTCATCATTACAATTTATCTCAAACAAATAAAAAATAAATTCTCGTACTTTTCCATAAATTCCCTCTAAAAACCCAGAAAATATTAAACTCTCTCTTAAGTAATTACTAAAACTCCTTCGTTAAGCGACTCAAGAGCTGATGACCGTACTCTTCCTCGTTAAGTAAAAACTCCTTCCCCCCTTTCCCTTTTGTTTATTTACTGAGTCCAGGAGCCCTTAATTGAAAGCTCGTAAACGCTCTTAACAGGGGCATTATCGGAGTAGGGTAATCATCATGATCTTGTTTCAGGAGAGAAGGGTTGATTAAGAAAGCTTAATCTGTTGCCCCCGGGGTAATCTGGGTAGAAGGAAGGAGTTCATTTAACCCTAAAATCACTTCTGGCAATGGGGTGTGGGGGGGTGGAGGGGTTAAATTCGGATTCGATGATTAGACGAGATGGTTTTGATAAGATATTGATGTGATTAAGGTATCAGTGGAGAACGTTTAATTTTTTTGTGTTTTGGGGTTGATGAAGAGGGGTTTAACTCTGATGTGTTCGGTTTGGATAAGTTAAGTGCTGTTGACAAGTTGACGTGTTTTCTTTGTCACTCAGTGGTCTTTGGGTAAAAATTGCTCACTTTAGCAAATTGACCGAAGTATTTTCTTTTGTGGGGAAGACTAATAGCAAACAGCATTGTTTATGCTAAAGCTAGGCCTACACTCGGGTCCAGCCTTGTCCAATAGTCGTCATCTGACCATGGTTCAAAAATACAAGGCATCGTTCCCGGGTCTTTCCTCTAGTGCGATAATTAACCGAACCAAACTTTGTCCATAAGTCATTCGCAAATACTTGCCGAAAGTGCTTGTATACCACTGATGCTTTGGCTTGGTTTGGTTAATTAACATCGCTCTGGATCTGTACAGTGGGCTATTGGTGCCGGTTCGGGGTCTATCTCGAAATATACCCCTGATGCAATAAAGCACCAGCGGCATAGCATATCTACACGTTGGTCCTAAGTTCCTTGCTGAATATTTGCTTCCAGAACACTCCAAGGATATCCCCGCCCAATTATTTTGTAGTAGGTATTAAAACTGATATTATAGAATTAAATACTATACATACCCCGAATTGCGCCACGAAGCACACGTGACAATACGATACGAAATAATAATTCACACACGATTGTTGGCATACTTCGACTAATGTGTGGCCAGACGAATTAGAAGATCGAAGAAAGAAACGGCTCTCTTTTGATTTGAGCTTTGGGCTAGAAGGTCTTGGTTGCGTTCTCTTCGACTATCCTTCCAATATCTTCCAGCTGCCAACATTTGACGATCTTTGCCAATGGTGAAGCGGTCTCGCCACTCGACCACGACCAAACTTTGAACGCGTTGGGTCAGGGTGGAAATGAGTGCGGCCTCAGCTTTAGATAGGGCCAGCGATTGTTCCAGTGGTAGGGTCAGCGGCAAATAGTCAGAGGATTGTGAGTTCGAATCTCAAATTTGATGAAGCAGCTATCTCGTGATCTTAAAGTTGCCAGTATCGTTACTCTTTGTCCTCAAAGAAATAAAAATTGTGTAAAGGATTTGAAGTACGTTAAATATGTCGTTGCCCAAACGTCTATTCAGGTTGCATGGGGTATCAGCTCAGATGTTGTCCTTGTCGTCTGACTATGGTTCAAATCTAAGAAGTATGAGGATGGATCCCGAACCGTCGAAAATAGCAACGCAATCAACAAAACCTGCGTGTTTTCCTTGCTGAAGAAAAAAAGCGTTTATTCTTATAAGCATACTATTTGTGCAATAAATAGATTAAAGTTTTAGGTTTGGTTTCGTTTGGTTAAAAAAAACGTTGCACTGGAGCTGCATATTGGGCTATTGGCGACGGTTCGGGGCCTATCCCGAAGAAAAGACCCAGGAACAATGCCTCGGTTTGTTTGAACCATGGTCATATGACAAAGATAACACCTGGTCTGGCACCCAACGCAACCTTGATAGGCGTCTGGACATTAGACCCAGATCATATTTATCGTGCACCAGTCTCGTATACACGCCAGTATAATTCGTTGGATACTTTTAGACGACTTCCGTATAATTCGTTGGATACTTTTAGATGACTTCCTAGTATTTTTAGTAGCGAAGCTGGCAACCCGCCGATCACAAGATCACTACATTTTTACTTTTATTTGTTAAGTTCATCAGTCTGGCTCGAACAAAAGTAAAACTACTGTACAATGCTAATATTAGCAATATTCTGGTGTTGTACTTCTAATAACTTTTTTTATTTAATTTTTTTTTTAATTGATTTTAAAAAGATTATTTTTTTGCTTTTTAAATTACAGTTTTAAAAATTTTTCTTAGTAAACAGCATATTGATGGCGTGAGTTTTTTTTTTAATAATTACAACATTTTTATAAAATATATATATAAGTTTGACATTATCAAAATTTTGCAGACATTTTTTTCAATTTCAACTTAAAAGTATTCTTTTAACAAACAAGATTAGTTATTTAAAAGAAAATACGCTGTTTTGTTTAGATTATTAATTTAGAAATAAGATTATTAATTTTTTTTATTAAACGTTAAGTCTATTTTTTTAAAAAAAAATTCAGGTTTCTACCATTGTGCGTAATTAAAAAAAATTGTGATATATGCATTTAAATGTTAAATATGTCAAAAGAAACAAAAACATTTTTTAATCATTTAAATTACACTCATTTTACATGCATAATAAATTATTTATTCATTGTTAATTTAATTATAACAGTTTATGTTATTTATACGCTATAAAACTTCAATATTTAAGAAATTTTTAAAATGTTTATAATTAAATTACTAACAGCGTATAAGTATTAAGTAGTGTCTTATGCATATGTAAAAGACATTTAATTTAGATGTTTAACGTTTTCATTTTTCTTTACATATTAAAATTTTAATTGCATATATCTCATAATCTACTTTTCAAATTTTTAACAAAGGAAAAAGCCAAAGGCTTGTTAAAAAAAATAAACTTAAAGCTAATATTTTTTTAGTACACTTTTAGTATTCTGCTAAACAAAACAGGTTTTTTTATAGCTTATCTTGTTTTTTTAATATATGTTTATGTAACAATGACATAATTCTTTGCAAAATTTGGCTAATGTCACACATATTTTTCCTCAAAAAGTTTTAACTATTTAAATAAATAAACACTCTGTTTTTTTCCCCTCCAGCAATATACTCTTAGAAATTAAAGAAAATTCAAGTTGTACTTAAAATGTAAAAAAGAAGTAAGGTTTTTAAAATCTCCAATTTTTTTTTTGTAATTAAAAAATATACCCGTACAACAATTTTTTTTGTTATTAAAAATATACCCGTACAAAATTTTTTTTGTAATTTTTTTTTACAGAATATATTGTATTATTTGTAACACAAGAAATAATAATAATAAAAAAGTAGAAATTGCCCTACGGTTGTCACCTTTGTGAGTATTACAATGTTTTTATGAATTTAAATAAGAGAGAGAGACTAAAAATAATTAAACTTCTGAGTGAGGTGTTATCTTTTCCATGGATAAATTTGTGTACCTATTCTTATTAAAAGCAGTGTAAAATTAAAATAAATTACAAAATTTCAGAATTTATTTTTCTTTTCAATTTTATGTTTAAACAAAATTGAAACTTATACATGCCCAGAAAGCTTCCATGAGCATATATGGAAAAAGGGGTCCTCTTCCCTATATTAGTTTTAGCATTTTCAGCAGGGGTTTCGCGGTCGAATGCTAATTGAGAACTGCTGATCTAAAATGTTCATCGCTTTCCGATAGATGGCTCTGCTTAGCATTTCTAATAACTTTAAGAGACGTTGTCTTTTCCGCTAATATGAAACGAAAAGTGAGGCGGGAAAATATTAAAGTACTCTTTCTTCGCACAAGGTTAGATGAAACGATTGACCTATAAGAATTAATTAAAATATTAATCTTTAAACCAAAGTCTGGCAAGGAATATATTAATTTATATTTTAACCTCCGCAGTTTCTTTAAGTATTTTAATATTAAAATGTAACCATCGTCGGTTTATAATGAAGTATAATCTGAAAATAAGTATAAACATGTTCTTTCAATTTTGGTTGCTAAAACAAACTTATTATATTAAAGAAAAATTTTCAATTTTTTTTAAAGCAATAAACATTTGTTATTAATTTATTAAAGCGGTAGCAAGTGAAAGGATATTTTATGCAATTAAAAAAGTTGCGTAGTGAACAGGTACAATATGAGTTTTCCAGTTGCATTTTCGTAGCAGAACTTTGTAGAAAAAATGCTGAAGTGTCATTCACAAACTCTGACATTATGCGTTTTATAGAAATCATTAACTTTCCAATAGAATATTTGTAAAAATACATAGAATTGAAGTTTTAATGACAATTTTTTAACTGCAAAAATGTATCGTGACATGGAGTGAGGGGGGGGGGGGGGGGGGTAGGAAAGGATGAAAATAGCGTGTCATAATAAATAAACGCTGTCTTATGAATATTAAAAACAAAATTAAATCGATGTTTATTTGCAAAAACATTTTTAAATTTAAAAATATATAGATATTTGATTATTATTAACTATTTATATTTTTAACGCTTGTTTAAAACTAAACATCTTACATTTTAACGCATTTGGGGTAGTTTTTTTTAATATTTAATAATAACTATAATCATGAACTTTGCATAAACGCAACGACAAAAAAACTAACTCTAACGTAACGAGGGAAAAAAAACTCTATTAAGATGCATCGCAGATCAGAATTCGATCCATATTATGATTTAGTTTCACGCTCGATGAACTTGCTTTGCAGATGCCGAATCGAAAAATAAGTTTTGTTATTTACAAATCGTGATATTAACACCGCATATATCAATGCAGTGGGTATAGGAAACGTTTGTTATGAATCTATATTTATGAAATTTGAAGTCTTAATACTCCGTGTTAAGAAAAAAATATATTTTTATTTTTAAATATTTGTGCCTTTGGGGATGGTAGTATATTGAAGTGACTCTGTGTATGATTTTAAAAATACTCCCTTTGACTATAATTATAGACTGATAACTGAAGTTCAGGTCACGTATCGATAGGTTTATCATTCGATTGAAATGCTCTTATCGATAACGACGATCAATATCAGCAAATAATGAGAGTAATATTGTAGTCGGCAAATGCATTTCATATTCTTTATTGGTTCGAAAAATTCATATTACCTCTCAATTCACTTTATTTTATTTGTGTTCGTCAGAAACTGTATATTTTTTACAATGATCTCCTTTTAAACGGTGTTTCATTCAATGATACGTATTAATATAACACGGAACTCCTAATCGTATGTATGTGTTGGCCCCAAACTATCAAATTTAGACGTGTATATCGTTTTCAATAGCGCCGCCATCTTTCATTGAATCGAAATCCAAATCTTCTGCAATTGGTATCGCAACTGTGAGTTCAAAAATTTCGGTGTCGGTATCTCAACTGTGAGTTCGAGTTTACTTAATTCATTTCACATTCTGGGCGTCACGGGTTACTGAGCACGAAAATAATAGATCTGCCGGAAAACATTCTTCGGTATTTTTTTTAATTCACTTCTTTTGATAGCTCAAGTTCACTTGGTACAATCATCGCTTTGTCGAATAAAAACCTTTGTCGGGTGGTTTCGAACAAATCGTAATTACCATCCGTGTGAAAATCGTCTGCAGTGGTAGCCGTGTTCTTTTGGAGAATAATTCGAATGTCCTCCTCGAAGGCGGGGTATCCAGACGTCGTTTTTTTTTCTGTTTTCTTTGGTTTTCATCGAATAAAAACAACGCTTGACATTGTGGCTGGAGGAAACAATGGTCGCTTTGCCCTTTGTGCGAGTGGATGAACTCAATTAAGTTTTTGGATTCTATTTGCCGGCAATTTTGGAATAAAATGGCGGACTTTGAAAATGTTCGATTCGCTTCATTGGGTTCTTTCCCGGGTTTTGTTCTTCTGCGGTGGAAATGGAAAGGGGTTGGGTATCGGTCGGCTGCGAGAAAGGGTAAAACGAATTAAAAGATGACATAAGTTGAAATTCTTGAGAGAGCGATTACCTTGCGAGAGAAGCGTGTTCCATTGTGGGGAACATTTGTTATTGAAAGGTCAAAATACATTAACATGATCTGTATTATATTGAAAAGGGAATTAAAAAGATGCGTCCCTTATAAGGTTAGAAACACTTATTTTTCTCTCAAACAATTGTTGCAAGCAAACCGCCTCCTGCCGACAGTTTCGGCAACTTTAAATTGTTTTCTTTTAATACCCAAGACATGATCAACTGCGCTTATAAAGATGAACTACGGGTATGCCCGGGATAGAACAAAAAATAATACAAAAACGTAATTCATTATTCTTATGGATGGTGGAGAAAAAAATCATTGCATTTCACAAGAGGACAATTGCAAAATGGCACGATGAAAACAATCAAATGCAAATGAATTACAACTGAGATAAGACATATTTAAACTAATCCAAAGGGTTTAAAGCGACAGTGTTTAAACAAAATTAAATAAACATGCAGTAGCATACACAATTAAATAAAAAGACAAAGAAAACAAAGAATTTACAAAAAATACCAAAAGTACAAAAGTGGTTTGGAAACTATACGATCTTGGCACGATTCATGCGCGGTTTGTAAGTTTCTAGATATATTTGATTTTGGTGTAAATTTTTTTTTAATTATGCCGTACAGTATCCAGCACTCAGAGAGTAGAAAACTCTATGGTATACATCACGGCCTTGTATAGTTATTTTATCTTCTTACAACTTTTAAAATAATTCTTTTTAGTAGAATAGACTCAAATGAAGTGCACAAAGTTTGGAACTAATCAAGATTAGTTCAAAATATTATTTTGTCAGTAAAAAATATAACATAAAAAGCTAAAAAGAAAACTATCGATTAAAGCTAGATGTTTGGCAGACCTATGTATTATTAATTTCAATAATTTTTTTTAATAGATGTTTAACTTAAATATATATTTTTTTAAAAATCTTTAAAAAAAAACGACTTAAAGAAAATGCGCTTAAATGTAAAAAATAACTTTTAATTTTACGAACAAGTTGAAAATATTGAATTGTTTAAATATCAATTTTATACTTATTAAAACTTGTTGAAATCGGCGTCAAAATTTAGGTATGATTTTTGTAAATTGGCACCAACTTCAAAAAGTTGTAATAAGTATAAAATTGATATTAAATAATTCAATTTAAAAAATATTTTATTTGACTTTTACTTTTTTAGTTTTTTAAGATTAGACAAGATTAGTTAGAAAGATTAACAAGTCAAGAATGCAATGCAACGTCATCAGTACATTGGTTGAAATATAGTTGACTACCCGAATTCTTTCTTGAACTCATTGATCAGTGGTTGACGTGGGTTTGATTTCCAGTTGGCCAAAACGTCACCACCGGTATTAGAACTCGAACTATTCGCATAGGAAGTCACTGATTTGAACACAGAGGCACTGCGGGTCTGTCTCTGCTGGATGACTTAAAAGAATTACATTCATATTTGACTTTTATTAAATACATATATACTCAACCGATAATTAAGCCGGTTTTCGTTCCTCATTTTTAAGTAAATTGTTTAGCAGTGAAGAAGAAAATATTGTTTTTAATGTCATGTTATATTAGTTTGCTTCCCGAAAGCTTGTAGATACTGTCAACGCTATCGGTGAGATTCTTTGCTTATGCATTAAGTTACAATCTGTCACCAAAGTTAACAAATGGGCTTGTTCAAAATCGCCCAATTACCTACATACAAGAGTCAGACTACAAATAACCATTTTGCATAACGTCGCGTGACAGAGTTTTATCTAAGATCTAAAACTATTTCCTACTGCTCGTAAGGAACACGTGCGCTTTGTCACGTATCGCGATAATCACTGCAAGAGGAAGAAAAAACAGTGGCGAAGCTCAGGTTGCATTTCATAGTACAAGATTGACTTCTGTGGAGGAAGGTTGAAATTATTTTAGTAAAACAGTCTTGTCGGTGTTTAGTCTTGTTCGCATAATTTGCTTATCTTCAAACCTTCTGGAATACATTTTCTAATGATATGTTAACCATATTTAAGATTTTGTGATAATATGCGAGTCATTTGTTATTTGGGGTTGTAAGTGTATTCGGCATGTTAGGAATAAACCTACTGTTTTGTCTTTATCCACGTATGGTCTAAATTCGGAATTTCACTAGAAAAAATTAATTGCTATGATAATTTTGGGTTATTAAGTTTCTAACCGTGCCACCAATGTATAAAAAAATACAATTTTGTTATATGGGTCCTCGAAAAATATATATTCTCTGTAAGTTTAGTATTTGTAACCCTTTTCATATGCAAAGTATGAGTGATGACAGACAAAAAATATTGAACTAAAATTAGTTTTTTTAGGCATAAAAAAAAGAAGGTAATTATCGAAATATAATTGTGACATAATGAAAATGTCTCCTATTAAAGCCAATATTATTTTGTTTTTTAATATGGGCCAATATATTTTTTAATGAAAGTATGGGGTCCTAAAATAATATTTACGGGAGGGCTCCCAATAGAATCGTTGCGTCATTGATTTAAGCCGTTGCCAACATTGGCTTCGCATAATAAAAAATCTTAGGATACTTTGTAAACTGTAATAAATATCCTTATAATTACGGAAAAGTTATGTTCGTAGTGGAATTATTTATTTCAAGAACCACTTAATAGACTTTTTTTTTAATTTGATTTGTTTTTTTTATGAAATCAGAATCTTGTATGTTAAACAAATATTTTTATCCAAAATTCAACCAAATTTATTTCCGTTATGGGTAATTTTTCACATTGAATATTGCATTTAGTGCAGAAATCAGACAAGCGACATAGCATATTGAGCGTGATTGCAAAGTTTAATCGTCTGCTAACAATTTTCTAAAATAAAAAAATAATTAACTTTAAAAATGTTTGTTTTTACAATAAAAACTTATTCTATTGCAGCAACAAGCTAATTGTAAAATTAAAAAAAATATGTAAGGAATAAATATTATTACTTATATGCATCATCCACTTGGAGAAAATGTTAACTAATACTCTAAATTTTTTTAAAGCCAAAATCTATATTAATATCGTTTGGAACGTTTTTCTTTGTTTCCCGAAAAATTGAAAAAGTAAACTTAGCCAGTTTCTGAAATAAATGTTTCAATCGCGTAGAAGTTATATAGTAATATTTATAATTACTTAGAAGTAATTACATAGATGTTATGATTATAATTACGTAAACGTCACATTTTTAATTATGTAGTAGTTATGTTTATAGTTAAGTAGAAGTTATGTTTATAATTAAGTAGAAGTTATGTTTATAATTAAGTAGAAGTTACGTTTATTATTAAGTAGAAGTTATGTTTAAAATATTTACGAAGTTATGTTTAAAATATTTACGAATTTATGTTTAAAATATTTACGAAGTTATGTTTAAAATATTTACGAAGTTATGTTTAAAATATTTACGAAGTTATGTTTAAAATATTTACGAAGTTATGTTTATAATTACATAGAAGTTATGTTTATATTTACGTTGCAGTGTTGTTTATAATTACATTGATGTTATGTTTATAATTACATAAATATTATGTTTATAATTACATAGAAGTTATGTTTATATTTACGTTGAAGTGTTGTTTATAATTACATTGATGTTATGTTTATAATTACATAGATATTATATTTATAATTACATAGATATTATGTTTATAATTACGTAAGCGTTATATATTTTTTTAATTACGTAGTAGTTACGTTTATAATTACATAGAAGTTATGTTTATATTTACGTTGAAGTGGTGTTTATAATTACGTTGAAGTGGTGTTTGTAATTACGTCGACGTTATGTTTATCAAATTAATCTTCCGGTATTTGTTATTAAAAATCTTAAGACTACATCCCATCTCAGCGGTCCTACTTCAACAACTTCATGCAGAAAACCTCGATATTTTTTCCTTTTGAAAAATCACAATCAAAAACTTCACAGTACGTTGTCGTTTTTAGCGGATCACTCCAGCAGTGTCCCGGCATTTTTCAAAAAAATTTCCCTCTCCCGTTTTCCATTTTTTCCCCTTCACTCCTTTCCCATTCCCATCACCCTATCGGTCCTGTTTATCGGTTGCAATGTAATTGAAGCCTTTGTGCTCCCGTTTTTATTTTTCCGTTTTCTCTCCTATTGATATTCAATGGGAAAAAACAGCGATGGGATCGGAAACGACAGACGATAACAGTGTCGTCGCATGCAAATGAAGCCACGTGACAAAGGGGATCATCTAGAACGATTGCGAGACGCCCCCACTTTTTTCCGCCACACCATTCCCCCTCGCGAGAAAGGATATTTTTCGATTTATTGCGCGCCAAATTTTGGCTGCGTTGGCGATTGATTTTAAAAGTTTATTCTAGGCATGTATTTTTGCCATGAGATAAGTTTTCAAAGTTTTAATTTTAAACAGAAAAGTCGACTGAAAGTTGTGGTTCTAATTCTCACGTTTATCCCCTTGAACTTATTATTAATTGTTTCGATTCTTAAGGTAAACAGTTTTAAATGTAATTTCAAAAATTCACATGTTTCTACATAACTCAGGTTTATTGTCGTATTTGTATCGCCGAGTATAGGCCAAGCGCATATTTGTAAACAAACCGGCTTCTCGGAAAAGCTGAAGGCAAGAACGTCGTTCGCGAGTCAGCGTTTAACATGGGTGTAGCATGTTTGTTCGCGATCGACCAATGCGTTAATCGTTAATACTTCATTTGAGGATTACTTGAAACTAATTATACTCATTAAAATTATAATTTAATAATAAAGTTATATATTTATGACTGTTTTTGTTTATTTTAAGGACATTTTAGTTATATTTTAGGTTTTTCTGCTTATTTTAAAGTTTAAGAAAAATGTGTATACAAGTTCAATGACATTTTTTTTAAATCAAAATTACTTAGTTTTAATTGTATATTTATACAATTAAAAAATAAATATTATCTGTTTTATTCGGCGTAAAATTCAAATTAAAAAAATACTTATATGTTAATAATATCCACATATTTAAATATATATTAACAAATCTTTTTCATTGTTTTGATTTCTCTAAGAATGATTAAAACATTACCATAATTAGTACTTATATTAAAATATCCGGCAGATAATTGTAATTAATAATTTCTTTTAAAAACATCAAATTATTAAATGCATATATATTATAAAAGATCGTCATGGGAATTGTATTATAGCGGTTCAAGGGATTTTTGTGAACAAACGAAAATTATTTTGCTTTATAATTGAAGGTGAAGCAAAAACAATCACCATACAAATTTCAAGTTGCGAATTTGAAGGTTTTATGCAGAAAAACTCTAGTTTTAAGTGCTATTAAAATTTAAATATAACTGCATTTAATGAAGATTTTTGTTAAAAATTCTTTATACAACATGAAATAAAGCCTTTAAAACACCTTTTATTATAAAGTATTGAAATTATTAAAGGGAAATGCAGAATTTTTAAAGATTTAATTCATAAAAAATTTAAAAACTATAAAAAAAAAGTGTTTTTTTTCTTTCAAATTCCTTTATAAAACCTTCAATTTCACAAATTGATTAAGTTTTATGCTAGTTTTATTTGTCGGGTAATAACATAAATATATATAGTTCTTTTATGGATGATTTGACAAATTTGTTTAAGAAAATCAGCATAAAGCCTTCAACAAAGTTCAACAAAAATCTTCAAAGCTACATTTTTTAAAGTTTAGCCTGTTTAAACCTTTAATTTCACAACGTCGATGAATTTTTATGCTAAATTTTGTTTTTGCTGTATTTTATTTTAAATACAGGAATTTTCTAACTTTGCAAGTAAATTTTTTTTATTAGTTTCATGAAGACGCCAAATTTCATAATATGGGAGAAAATACTATTATAAAGTGTCAAAAATTAATTTTTCAAAACTAAATCCAAGCAATATATAGCCGTCTTAAAATAATACACGGATAATGTTGCGAACCTCAATATTATCAATTTACTCAAATGTAATGTACAATTAAATTAAAAAATATCAATCTAAAAACATCCTAATGTAGACTAAAATTTTTCTAATAAATCTTCTAATTTCTTTCTTTTCCCACTGAAATTTTGCACCCTCCTTAGTCCACCACTCCATGCGACAACTTATTGTGTCATTTACAAAAAGTTATGTTATTGCTACAAATATAAAATAATAGTGCACAATTAATGTATCATTAGTTTACGTTTCATTATCGTCTATTTTCAGTATTTTTTTTGTTCGAATATGAAAAATAAAATTATTGGAAATTTTTGTTTTTATAATCCTTATGTAACTAAAACTATAATTGGACTTGTATTTGTGTCTAATCGTGTGCTTTTATTTTGAGTTTAAAACAAAATACCGCCTTTTAACACGACGCAAGCATAGCGAAAGGCAACGGAATTCTGTTTGTTTTGCCTTTAAGCGCTCAGCGCGACAGCCTGTGACGTTGCACTGCGCTTCTCCTATTTTAACTTAATATTAAATATCATAATTACTTCAAACTTGGTCTGTGGTTGTCTCGACAATACATTATTAATCTCGACAATACATTATTTATCTCGACGATACGTTATTTATTTCGACAATACATTATTAATACTTTTGAAATGAAACGTCTTTATAATCATATGTGATGGTATTATGATACAAAATTTTTTTAAGCTTTTCATTTCGACACAATAACCCCGTGACAAATAATGCGATTGATATATGTTAGGAAAACCCTGTCAAAAATAGCGCGCTTAATTTGCCCGTTTTTAACTTTTTGTGCTCTTTTTCACTTTTCTTCAATTAAACCTATTCTGATCTCACAGATCGAAATGGATTTATTTGATACAAGTTTTATTAGGTTGGTTTTTGAAGTATTTTTTCCTCTTTTGCCTTTTATTAAAATTACGTGAAGTAAAGGTAATTTTTTTAGACTTTTTTGTTTTAATACTTCTATTAAAGCCTTTAAGCGCTCAGCGCGACAGCCTGTGACGTTGCACTGCGCTTCTCCTATTTTAACTTAATATTAAATATCATAATTACTTCAAACTTGGTCTGTGGTTGTCTCGACAATACATTATTAATCTCGACAATACATTATTTATCTCGACGATACGTTATTTATTTCGACAATACATTATTAATACTTTTGAAATGAAACGTCTTTATAATCATATGTGATGGTATTATGATACAAAATTTTTTTAAGCTTTTCATTTCGACACAATAACCCCGTGACAAATAATGCGATTGATATATGTTAGGAAAACCCTGTCAAAAATAGCGCGCTTAATTTGCCCGTTTTTAACTTTTTGTGCTCTTTTTCACTTTTCTTCAATTAAACCTATTCTGATCTCACAGATCGAAATGGATTTATTTGATACAAGTTTTATTAGGTTGGTTTTTGAAGTATTTTTTCCTCTTTTGCCTTTTATTAAAATTACGTGAAGTAAAGGTAATTTTTTTAGACTTTTTTGTTTTAATACTTCTATTAAAGCCTTTAAGCGCTCAGCGCGACAGCCTGTGACGTTGCACTGCGCTTCTCCTATTTTAACTTAATATTAAATATCATAATTACTTCAAACTTGGTCTGTGGTTGTCTCGACAATACATTATTAATCTCGACAATACATTATTTATCTCGACGATACGTTATTTATTTCGACAATACATTATTAATACTTTTGAAATGAAACGTCTTTATAATCATATGTGATGGTATTATGATACAAAATTTTTTTAAGCTTTTCATTTCGACACAATAACCCCGTGACAAATAATGCGATTGATATATGTTAGGAAAACCCTGTCAAAAATAGCGCGCTTAATTTGCCCGTTTTTAACTTTTTGTGCTCTTTTTCACTTTTCTTCAATTAAACCTATTCTGATCTCACAGATCGAAATGGATTTATTTGATACAAGTTTTATTAGGTTGGTTTTTGAAGTATTTTTTCCTCTTTTGCCTTTTATTAAAATTACGTGAAGTAAAGGTAATTTTTTTAGACTTTTTTGTTTTAATACTTCTATTAAAGCCTTTAAGCGCTCAGCGCGACAGCCTGTGACGTTGCACTGCGCTTCTCCTATTTTAACTTAATATTAAATATCATAATTACTTCAAACTTGGTCTGTGGTTGTCTCGACAATACATTATTAATCTCGACAATACATTATTTATCTCGACGATACGTTATTTATTTCGACAATACATTATTAATACTTTTGAAATGAAACGTCTTTATAATCATATGTGATGGTATTATGATACAAAATTTTTTTAAGCTTTTCATTTCGACACAATAACCCCGTGACAAATAATGCGATTGATATATGTTAGGAAAACCCTGTCAAAAATAGTGCGCTTAATTTGCCCGTTTTTAACTTTTTGTGCTCTTTTTCACTTTTCTTCAATTAAACCTATTCTGATCTCACAGATCGAAATGGATTTATTTGATACAAGTTTTATTAGGTTGGTTTTTGAAGTATTTTTTCCTCTTTTGCCTTTTATTAAAATTACGTGAAGTAAAGGTAATTTTTTTAGACTTTTTTGTTTTAATACTTCTATCATTTTTCTCGTTATATGCAAATTATATTGGTATTACCGCGCCGATTTATGTAAATGAATTGCGTTTAAAAGCAAGTGCTCTGTACTTCATATCCATCCGGTACTGTTCGTCGGTTCTTTTGATCTTCCGTTGTATATTGAACCATGTGTCAGTGGCGGCTCGCCCACTACAGCAAGTACAGCCGGGCTGCACCTAAATTTATTAGTGTATTTTAAAACTAAAATCAGATATTTTACTAATTTTCTTAAATGAAGATTAGAATTGAAAATGAAATTTCTACGGTAGTAAACAAAATCTCCGATAAATAGCACGCATGTTACCGTAATGCACAATTCAGGAGGGGAAAAAACTCCATTCAATCAACTGCAGCCAAAAAGCGAAATTCGAAATCGGCTGCATCGTTGCCATGGCAACCGCTACGTACTATGGAGATTCCCCCCATGCTAATGCACTGCATTTGTGAGAAGGTACAGCCGAAATGAGTTTTCTTGTTTTAGCTGCAGTTGAGGTTCGATATGCTGATTGGCTAATGGGTGAAACGAGAACTTACGAGATTATATCCAAACGGAAATGGTTTTCGTGATACATTTACTCTGTGCTGTTGTTTCAGGACATGGTCCTGCTGTTGTTTTGCTATGTAAGTTAATATTAAAATTGACCGATTCGCATGTTTAAAAGAAAGCAGGGTTACTTCAATTTTCAAAAAATAGTAAGTGTTTTCTATTTTTTTCGCATGTTATCATTTCTTAAAAATTTAAAGGAAACTTGATTTGAGTAGTGAATAATTAAGAATTTCCGTTCATGCAAGGTTTTTGGAAAATAGGGAATAGGTGGGGGGGGGGGGGGGATCACATGATTTCGGCTGCACTAACATTTTAGACCACGGGCCGCTACTGCCATGTGTATAGGATGTGTAAACATGGCTGCTTTTCTAAAGCTATTAGCCGATTTATGTAAGAATGCCCAACCACGTGTCATGTATGTTTTTCTTTTGTGTAATGTTTTATTTCATTATGTGCCTTAATTACCTTATAATAAATTATTACTTTAACTATTATTTCGTTCCTGAGTTCATTTATTTAAAGTAGGATTAAGTTTAAGGTAGGTTTGCATTTAAACTTTTAAAAGGGGATGTTTCGAAATTTCAACAATGTAATCTTTCGATAAGAAGTTTGGCGCAGAAGAGTGTAAAATCTTAAATTGGTTACGTACGAAGACAAAATAACGATTTGTTCTTTTGTTGTTAAATGAACAAGAACTGAATGTTCTTGAGTTTAACCACGTCGTGCTTTCGTTCGTTAGTGAGAAAAAAAAACTCCAAAACAAATTATAATTTTTGTCATCTACAAGTATCTAAATATTTCTGGAAAAAAATATTGGACACGGAAGTAATTGTTCCTTAAAAAGAACTCGAATGTCAAAGACGTCCTTGTTGCGAAAAGGATTATTAAAATAAAATTATTTTTCTGATACTGGCTTCACTAAAGTTGGTCTCGCGTTTCTAAATAATATCATAGATTTTCTCTCGGATTTTTAAAAAAAAATCTCGAAGTACATTTTTGGGCCCTCTCAATAAAACTCTACGTGATGCATTTAAAAATATTGATCAAACCCACTGGACAAGGGACGTCACAATCTAGTTTACATCACCCAAACAATACATTTCTTTTATTCAAATTCCCTGCGATTCCTTTCGGGATATTTGCTTTATACCAAACGATGCATTTTTTCAATCAAAACGACACTTCGAACCGAACATCCCTTTTGGAAGTACAAAGTGACTTTGATTTATGGCGGGCCGCTATCACTACATAGTTTGTTGGTCTTACGCCACTCCATGTTATGAAAACCCCCTTCCATTCACCTCTTTTTCTCCCTCGTCAGATATCTATCCCCTTGCCCCCATAAAGGGGAAGATATTCATGGGGGGGGGGGGGGGGGGATCGATATTCAATCGGACGAAATGTGACTCACGATTGATTTATGAGTGTTTGGCCACTTGATAGACGCAGATCGCGGGTCGCAATGAAAATGAAGTGAGGGAAAATGGAGAGTGAAAATGAAGAGCACTGGGTGTGTTTTGGGAATTGAAAATAGTGAAATTGTTTCCGGGAATATCTCGCTCTGTGTAATTGTTTGAGGTGTAATGGGGGTTAATTCATGATTGGTGTTGTTGACGATATCGTTTCTGGTTCGTTGTTTAAAATTGTTATTTAAGGGGACACAGTACACAAAAAATTGGAAAAATTCTCGATTTTTTTTTATTTGCTAAAATTATAGTTTGAATACTTCTAAATATGCCTGCAAAATTGTAAAAGTGAATCTACGTTTTTTTTATTGAGTTATTTGAGATTTTATGCTGGATGACAGATATGTTCTTTTTAAGGAACGAAAATTTTAAATCGTTTTTTCTCGGTGTTTGGGTTTTCTTGATATTAAGTTTTTCGAAACACTAAAGTTTTTTTATTATTATTGAGAAAATGTATATATTTTAAAGCATATTGCAAAGTATGTGTATATTTTAAATTGGTAATTAAATTGGTAAAGCGAATTAGATCTATGGGTAATAGTTTTTTTAACAAAAAATTCTATAGTAAATAAATTTAATTTTTAAGGAAATATTTTGGTTTATTGTGAATAACTATTTATATAAAAATCAAATACATATAATATAGAAAATTTCCCTACCAATTCTTATGTACTATAGTTCAAAGTATTTGAGACAAGATTTTAGTGCAAAAATATAAATATTTAAAAAACCTTAGTAATTTAAAATAAAAAAGCTTTTTAAAATTTTAAAAAGTTTTAAATTTTTAAAAAGACAAAATTGGAATTATTGTGTGAAATATTGTTCTGTTATATAAATTTAAATAATATATATTAAAATTTTGATTAAAAATGTTAAAAATAAAAAAACAAATTTTTAGATAATATTATGTTTCCTTAACGTTTTCAAGCAGTAGAGAGGCACATGTGAGCAATTCTCATATTGGTTACATTTGCTGAATGTTGTGAAGAATTAACCAAACAAAAATCCCTTCATAATAGTTTATTCATATATTTATTTTGGGGAATTTTTATACATTTTGTTTAGGAAATTTTTATAAATTTTTGGGGAATTTTTATAGATTTATTTTGGGATATTTTTTATAGATTTATTTTGGGGAATTTTTATACATTTTGTTTAGGAAATTTTTATAAATTTTTGGGGAATTTTTATAGATTTATTTTGGGATATTTTTTATACATTTATTTTGGGGAATTTTTATAGATTTATTTTGGAGAATTTTTATAGATTTATTGTGACATTTTTTTTTATAGATTTATTTTGAATTTTATTTTTATAGATTTATTTTGAAGAATTTTTATACATTTATTTTTGAGAATTTTTATATATTTATTTTTGGGAATTTTTATATATTTATTTTGGGAAATTTTTTTATTGATTTATTTTGGAGATTTTTTTTTTATAGATTTATTTTGGGAAATTTTTGTAGGTTTGTTTTGGGGAATTTTTATAGATTATTTTGAGGAATTTCATAGATTTATATATATTTATTATTTTAATTATTATTCTTAAAAAATGAGTAGAGAGACTTAGTAAGTGAACAATGCATAAATATTATACTAGAAACTGTATATTTTTATTCCTTTACAAATAATATAAAATTGGTGAAAAGATGATTTTTAATGTATTATATTCCACAAACTTTAACAATTATGTTAATTTCATTTCATACCGAATGCCCGACTTATTTTCTATTATATTCTGTAGTAACATTAGGAACCTGTAACGTTTTTGTAGTTTCTTTTTATTACATTTATACATTTTCGTGAGTGAAAAGTTATACTTATACAACAGTTTTTTTTTATTATTAGAAAAAGGCTTCAACTTGTTTTCCCCAAAATACTGTTTAGTATATTCAGGCTTTATCAATGAAGAAAATTTATGCCTTTTCATCAAACATTTCATCCAGTCAATTGCATCACTTTGTCCCATTTCCTATGACACACGATTATTTTATATTATATTTTATATAAACCATTTTCTCTGAATCTATATGAATAGGTTCATATAGCTTTTTATAACTTATTTAAAAATATTTTTATGGATGTATTTCCTTTTGATTCGTTAACGCTTGACGAAAATTAAAAATATATATATAAAAGCACAACATTAATTTAAAATTGAAAAATGAAGTATTCAGTTTAGGGGCCACATATTCTCTGTAAAAAAATTCGTTTTTCTGCACTGTAAAAAAAAAGTTACTTAATGAGTACCTGAATATACTCGTTTTTCATTTGAGTATAATTGCTTCGTAAATGAGCGATGACGTTCTCAAATTTAAATAATCATACTTTCGCAAAAATGAGCTGTGTGATTTAATATTGCTAATATCAGCTTCTGTTCCATCTATCTTAACAAAGAGACATAGCAAACTTAAAATAGTTGTTCAGAAGATGGTTTTCCACATTATTTGATGTCGATTACTTAAATGGAAATTGAGTTATTACAAATCAATTATCTTACTTCCCATTCTTTTGGCATATCTTTTTAACATTACTTCTGTTTATAACTTCCTCATGTAGCTTAAAGGATAAGACTCTGAACAGCAGTGCCTGCAGATCAGGGTTCGATTCCCTGTAAATCTTTTTCATTGTCAGTGTATATTTTAACCATCCATTGTTATCCATTTTTAACTTTCACTTTGTATTTTATACCTGTCCTTTAATTTTTTAAAGATGTTGGTTTTAAAAAAATATATATTGGTTTAAATTATCTAGTGTTTGGCGCAGTTTGGCCATATTTGGCTCTTGGGCCATTAAACCTCATACAACCAACCAACCAACCCTGTAAATCTTGGTTGTAATTGTCGTTATTTGTTGAAAGTGATTTATCAAGGTAGTCTATGCAGGCTAGCATCTGCCCTTTTCATTCATTTTTACCCATTGTATCCATTTTTAAGTACACGTTTTTTTTTTTAATTGAAACATGTATTCGGAGCCGTGGTAAGCGTTGAATGTATTCAAAAATGAGTACATTTTACTTATTTTTGAATACCTATTTTTAACATTGTAGGCTTTTTCCCCAAACTTGGTCTTTTTTTGCAGAGATGTTTTTGAGAAGATATAGCTACTTAATAAAGATGTACTTATAAATATATACAAATAAAGACAAGTGGGAGAAATAAATCAATAAGATTTTTACTTAATGGTTTTTGTAAGCTGATTACCGATAGACAAGCTCGACTAAATCTTCGAACGAATTAAGGTAAGCCCGACTTAAGGGAGAGAGGGTCTTATTGCTATCAAATCAACCTTTGAACGCAATTTATTACCATTAAAAATGTCTTTATTATTTAAAAATTGTATTAATTCGTTTCATCTATTACTCGATCACAACTTAATAGATAGAAAAGTATTCAATATGTTTTAATGTGTAACATTTTTAACACATTAAAACTTATTGAATACTTCTGTATCCAAGATAAAAACTCGTCTTATAGAACATTGCGTTAAGAATATTAAAATACAAATGCAACGTTAAAATACGCAATAAAAATCCATGAGATCTGGACATGTTTCGGGAGATACATCAGCAGAAATGAAAAAGCGATTCATTTTCTGCTGATGAAGGGAGATTTATCTCCCGAAACATGTCCAGATCTCATGGATTTTTATTGCGTATTTTAACGTTGCATTTGTATTTTAAAACTTCTGTATCTTATTAAGCTGTGATCGTGTAATAGATGAAACGAATTACTACAACTAATTGCAATTAAAAAAATTATATTTTAGTAGTGTGGTTTAGGAAAATTTAGCCGCAAAGTGAATCAGGTATGTTAAATATATAAAATATTTTATAATTGTGTGTGTGATACGGCTCTGAAATGTGAAGTGTATGCTTATACTTCAAAGTCCCATTTGGTAATCAGACCCTACACATATAGATTAAGATATTTTTTACTCATAACCCTTTACACTCCAAAGGCACCTCTCAGGCGCCAACATAACGACCCGTTATTTTGTTTCCCTGTTCTTTAAAATAAACGAGAACAACAGGACATTGTGTTTAGAACATCAATCTTTTTGGCAACTTGTTTTCTTGCAAATACAAAACAGATTAGGATTTTTTTCCCTTTAGGATTATAAAAAAAAATCTATGGAAAAGAATGTAAAGAGGAATAACTGTTCCATAGAAAGAACACAAATCGCAAAGTGTTCGCGGAGTGCAATGGGTAAAATTTGTCTATTGTGTAAATTTACAAAATATAATTGAATATCTATGCAAAAAAAAATATTTAAAAAGAGCAATTCCCCAAATTTTATCAAAGCATTAAAATTAACATTTTAACCTAAAATGTAGCGTTTTTCAGTGAAAATAATATTAAAAGGAACTATAAATTAATGGTCCCTTGAAGTTGCTTTTAATTTTAAATCATGTCCTTTCTAAATAACCCACAGAAGCCCCTTATCGAAAGCACTTTCTCGTACCCAGTATCGATAACTTCACACCTAGGACGACTAATCGTCAACGCTTAGCGCGATCGACAAATCGGGGACAACTGTCACGTCACCATCTGGGGCTCCCAACGTTTCTTATGCGAGACCCCCCTCTATCAATTGAGGGGGGGGGGGGGGGGGGGGAATGGTGTGTTGTAGAAAGACCCTATTGATTTATCGGCGGCCAGGCCAAGACCATTACTCGCGTCATTAGGGGCACACATTTATTTTGGGGAATAAAATAATGACACTTTTCTCATTTTGAGACTCCCCTTCTTTTACTTCTTGGCCTATTTATACCAGGGTCCGTGGTTGCCGATATGCGAGGGGGGGCGCCAAATCAAGAATAATCGCCAAATTGAAAAATTAAGTTTGAATGGTGTTAGAATTTAGTACGATTTCTTGTATTTGAGTTCGAAATATTTTTTTTATTTTTTTGAAACATAAAAATGTTAGAAAGTTTTCAACTTTGGTTCCAATATCTCTTTTATCCATAAGCATCAAATTGAGTCTCAAAACTTGAAAATTCTAATTTTATGTAATTGGGAATTAAATTCATATATACTTTATTTCTATGGTTATTAGAATTTATCTTAGTTTAAATTTTGCAACGTAATTACCAGTTATTTGTATAACAAGATTTAAATTCACTGCTGAATTTATTTAATATTTTAAAATGTAACTTCCCAAGAGATTTCGTATTTTAATAACAGTTTTTCTAAGTGTTAAATAAGTTTGATTTATGAAATTCATTTATCATTATAAATTTGATTTATGAAAGTCATTTATAAATTTGATTTATGAAATTAATTTATAAATTTGATTTATGAAAGTTATTTATAAGTTTGATATTAAAAAAATATATATATTTCTTTTGCTTAATATTATGGATTTTTATTTTGGTCTTGCATTAGGAAATCATACAATTGAAATAAAGTTATTTTTTATAATTTTATATAAAAAAAAATATTTTTTGCTATACAGAAATTTGTTTTTTTTCTGAACACAACGTGCATACAAAATCCAGTGTAATATTTGATTTTAAAAAAATAATAATTTTGTACACCAAGCTACAAGTAAGAAGCCAAAATAGCATTTTTTTGCCAAATATTACACCCCATTTCCGAGCTGCACGAAGGATCTCTCTTTGGGAAGCCGAGAAGGATGAAAAGTAGAAGAGGAAGAATATGAGGGGAAGGAAAGGATTGATTTGTCGTCGATTATTGTCGCCTGCTTTCGGGGGGGTTGGGGGGTGGTGTGATGAAAGTTGTGTCGATTATCGCTTTGCCGATGTGGAGGGGAGGGGAGGTCATATAGGGGGAGGAGGTCTTCTGTCACGCTACTTTATGTGTGCTGTTGTGTAAGCAACACGCTGCAGAGATTGTTTCAGTTTTTTTGGCGAGAAAATTAGTGTGGAAAAATATTTTTTTTTCTTCGAAAAAAAAAAAGTTTGTTGAGTTTTGTTGTAGAGATTTTGTCCAAGATAATTCATATAGTCACTTTTTGCTTGATTATTTGTATACTGTAGTAAAAAAATATGAAATGCTCATTAAATGCTTCAAAGTAATGAGTACTGACAAATGTCCTTTATTTTCCTTTTTTTAACTGATATTATTGCACAATGACTCATTTGCTGATAAAATCCTCATCTTATTGGATATAATTATAATACATGTATTGGTCGGATCCTTTATCAAATTGCGTTCTTACATTTTTTATCAGGTCCATTGCTAATTGCCATTTCTATTTGTTTACACATTGAGTATTTGAGACGTTAGTTAATTTAAGAATTTTCTGCAGATTTATATTTTTACATGTGCGGAAACTTCTAAGATATTTTAGGTTTTTATATATCTCACTGCGTCGTCGGTGCATCGGTCAATGGCACTATACTCGGGGACATCGGGGACAACCTAAGTTGAACCTGAAGTGGAAGCTATGATATGTATAAATATTAAATTGCTTTAGGCTCAACTTAGGTTGTCCTTGAGTATAGTAGCCTACGATCACTTCATTTCCGACAGCAAAGTGAAGATAGATTTATTGTGTTAACTTAAACTGTATTAGGTCGTTTCATAATTCCAAATATTCATACTTTATGTAGGAGTCGCAAACGTACTTATTCATTTTGTTGGTTCTTACGATTAGCATAAAGCATTAAAAAAAAAGATGTATAAAATAAGTGTCAAGTTTTTTATTTTCTACTTTTCAGATTAGAAATAGTCGTATGATATTTTCACATTCCTGCATTAATCATATAATTATATTAATCATAGGCCAATACATGTATTGTCGCTTTGTCATAATCGTTTAAAAAATTAAAGACATCTATTTGACCGGCAAGAACCTCCCTATATGCACTTTAATATCAAAACACATAGTGAAACCGAGTTCTGAAAAAAATGCGAAACATTTTAGCTTTTGTTTTACAATCGTTAAAAAGTAAATAATGTTTGTCCTTTTATACCTACAACCACTCTTTGATGTTGGTATGATATTTATATAAACGTACATGCATTTTGGAAACAATTTTTAAGGTGGCGATAGGCATAATATTCATATCAGTATTTACATTTAAACAATTGTTCAAAAAAAATTCGAATTTAACTTTAGGAAGGCGTTAGATTTTACAATAAAATTATCGCTACATACTTAAATTTTAACACACTTACTACAGACTTAAATTTTAACACACTTACTACAGACTTAAATTTTAACATACTTACTACAGACTTGAATTTTAACATACTTACTACAGACTTAAATTTTAACATACTTACTACACACTTGAATTTAATTTTAACACACTTACTACAGACTTAAATTTTAACATACTTATTACAGACTTAAATTTTAACATACTTACTACAGACTAAAATGTTAACATACTTACTACAGACTTAAATTTTAACTAACCAGATATACCGCACATCCTTTTCAGTATTCCATCAGAAGCGGAAAATTTAATTTGATTAAATCAACTTTAAAATGAATAACAATCATTATTTTTTATCGAAAAAGGAATCACAAATAGTATTAATTATATTAAACCAATTTTTAATCCGAAAACAACGGCAACACAGTTTTGGAATACTGAATAACAATAACGAAATGCGGCCATTACCACTAATTTGATTTCCCTTCGCTTCCCTTCGAAGAAAACGTCTCGAGATATGAGCTCACTGGTCTTTTTTCTTTGAACTCCAGTCACCTTTTTCCTAAATCAGTGGTTATTAAAGGACATTTATTCAGCCCACTGATGCAAACTACAGAAGTTCTCGGAACCGGTGATGCTGCGCACTGCAAAAGGAAAGCGACAAAGGACCTCAGTGGAGACAACCTCAGAGATTAAAGGAATCTTAATGTTAATTGAAGCGTGACC
Source organism: Troglohyphantes excavatus (assembly GCA_963932185.1). NCBI lineage: Eukaryota > Metazoa > Arthropoda > Arachnida > Araneae > Linyphiidae > Troglohyphantes > Troglohyphantes excavatus. The sequence goes on from OZ010675.1 coordinate 44,577,199, forward strand.
GTAAACACTTTGATTAATGTTTACTTTATATTAGTTGCGAATGGGATTCGTGGGTTGTTGAACTTTTGAATAAACTGTTTCCAATAGAGTTGCCGGGATGTGAAGTAGTAGGGGGTGTTGGCAGGGCCGTCTTTGGCAGGCGCGGGGCCCAATACGAAGCTGTGAACCAAATTAAAACAAAAAAGTTAGTTTTATCTAGACACTTTCAAGTTATACTCGGAATTTAGAAAGTATGTATGCACTTTTTGGAATGAACGAGGTTTTTGCTAATATATAGAATTTCTCTTAAAAGATTTACGTGAAGAATAAATTATTTTAATTTAAAAAGTTAACTTATTTGAGTTGCGAAAAGTAAATATATTATCTAAAAAAATATATGCCTAATAACATAAATTTACATTAAAGTGACGTTAGAAACATCCCGAGCAGGCTTTTATTATTTAAATAGTCCTATGCAGCCAAGCTAAAATCATTTTCTTTATATGGTATATTCATAAAAATCCAACTGAATTATAAATACTGTCTAACTGCTGTTGCAACTTTAAAAAATTTCAATTTATTATATGTGGAAGGATTGAATTATTTCCTTTAAAACTCATAAATTATATATATTTTATTTTCTATCGCCAAGTAATATTTAACATATAATTTTCCATCAATCTCTGTTTCAGTTAATGAAATAAGTATGTTGTATAAATATGAAGCAATGACAAATTTTCAAATTATTACATTTGTGTTTGAATCCATTTTTTAAAAATTAATTAGAAAAAAATTCAAAAAGTAAAAAGTAAAGCAGTCTAAATAAAAATAAATTATTAAAAAATATATTGTCTACGCGGACCCCTATCCAAAGCGCAGGGATCTATTAAGACACCTGCGACACGCCCCTGAGGGCGACACTGGGTGTTGGTCACAGGTAAGTGTTAGACCTGAGGGCTTAATGAAACAAAGAATGGTGAAAGGTGTATGCAATTTTTAAAAAAATATAATTATTAATTTTCACTATTTAGTATTTAATGTTTATATTATTATGACTAAATATAGTATTGTCATCAATATTACGTAAATACGCCAAGTTTCGATTTCGTATGTGAGGGGCTTGGTAGGTGAGTATCCAAAGGGTTGTAGGTTCGTGCATCAAGAACATTAGGCTTAAACTAAAAATTTAAGTACGCCTAAAGTAAAAATTTATGTAAACTAAAAATGTATTTCCACCCAAACTAATAAAATATGTGCACCTTAACTGAAAATTTATGTGCATCCAAGCTCGAAATTTACGTGCTCTATGTCGTTGAATTCAAGAATTTCAAAAATGACCATTGTTTAATTTTTACTCCTCATAAAACCTAACCCCATATTTAACCTAACCCCAACTCCAGTTACATTTTTTTCACACACCACAAATCCTTATTTGTTCTTTCCCTTTCTTATTTCTTCAACACTTCTCTCTCTCGAAAAAAAGTTTTTAAAAAAAACAGAAGACAAAAGTCCCAAACCTAACACCGCTTTCGTGACCAACTCTACCGAAGCCATGTTGCTTTTCCAGACCCCCCACCCACCTCCCTTCCAACCCATCTTTTATTTTGAGTTCCCTGCACGTATTTCTTCCCCCTCCTTCCCTTGAAAAATCTGTTCGTGCCTTCGAAATATAACATCGGCATAGAGAGAAAACCCAAGATTCGATAATGGGAACAGCTGGTGCCCAGAATTCCGTCATTGTTTTCTGGGGGGGGGTTATAAATGAGCTCGAGCCCGTGACGACCAATGACAGAATCCTTCTATCCCCCCCACCCCATTCAGTAGCTTCATCTATATCCCCCCCCCCCCCCCCTAGTCCCAAATTACTAGGCAAAGGCAGCCACTCGATTAGCGGTGATAAACAGAACTCGGAGAAGTTTCCGATGTATTTTGTTGCATTGCCGTTCTTTTTTTCGGGGAGAGGAATGCCATTTTTAATCGGGGACTCGTCGGAAGAGACTCGTCGTGTGACGAGGTGTGTGCTGCTCATCCCGGATGGGGATGCAAATGATCCCGATTCTGCATCCATCCATCCTTTTGGGATGTCGGGGAGCTGCATCATATATACACAAACTGGAAATGCAGAAAGAAGAGAAGCAGGGGGAGTGTTGGGACTATTAATCATGTAGGACCCTGTTGTAGTTCCTGTGACTGTGTACCAGGACGTTGGGTTTTTTAGTATCGTGATTAATATGGGAAAAAGGAAGACCGATTGGGATGTGTTTTTGGAGGTTCAATACAATTTGGGTTTGGGGACAGTGGGTGGCCTTGCGGTAGAGTATTCGACTCGGTTGTGTGTTCGAATATTGTCTGCAATAGCATGTGTTCGGAGGGTTACCAGCTTTGTTCCTGGTCGTCCGCATAAAATGTCCGTCTTTTGTGTTTATAGGGGACTGGTGCATCTGTCGTGGTCCAAAGTAGTCCACGTGTCCGTGGTCTGATAAATCTGTCGTGGTCCAAAGTAGTCCACGTGTCCGTGGTCTGATAAATCCGTCGTGGTCCAAAGTCCTCTAGCCGTGAAGGCCAGAATTACATTTTTTTTTCTTCAAGAAACGACAACCACAGAAATGTGTATCCTCCAATCCTTCCAGAAACCTGAAATATTATTGCCCCCAAGTAAGATTTGGTCCCAAAGACAGGGTCTGATTACTGAATAGGATCGTGAGTAGTGTAAAAAGGCCGCTACCAGGCCGCGGTGCTGTGAGGATTTCTGCGGAATACGGCGGAATAATGAGGAATACGAGGATTTGTGAGGATCTGAGTGGTGCTGCTGTGGATTTTTTGGTGGTGCTGTGAGGAGTAAATGAGGATTTTGGCGGTGCTGTGAGGAGTTATGAGGATTTTGGTGGTGCTGTGAGGAGTAAATGAGGATTTTGGCGGTGCTGTGAGGAGTTATGAGGATTTTGGCGGTGCTGTGAGGAGTTATGAGGATTTTGGTGGTGCTGTGAGGAGTAAATGAGGATTTTTGGCGGTGCTCTGTCGATTTTGGCGGTGCTCTGTGGATTTTTGGCGGTGCTCTGTGGATTTTGGCGGTGCTCTGTGGAGTTTGGTGGTGCTCTGTGAGGATCAGGGCGGATCTCGACTGTCAAGCCGAGGGGGCGTGGCCTAATGGAGATGACCTCAACCAATCAGGTGTCAGTAAGTGACGTCACACGCAGGTGGCCTCGTCGGGGAACAGGTGTTGATGACTCATCGCCGCCGATGGGCATGTCGCCGATGGGCAAGTCACACCGTGTCTCAACGTGGGGCAAGCAGAACTAGTTCTGCTTGTAACCGCAAGGCGGCGCTGCATGTAGGGGAACGGACCAATCATATGCTTGTTTAAGAATGACATCATGAAGAACCAATCAGGTGTCAGTAAGTGATGTCTATGGAGTGTCATGTGACATGAAAGTTGCTTTTTTGTTATTTTGCGTTTTTATTTGGGTATTGGTGGAAATTTGCGACGCACAGCATCTACACATTTTTAATTATAAGCTGTGGGTTGTGACATCATAGGTATAATGTTAGGAATGGTTGGTTGTTGAAAAAACTGTGAGCTGTGAAAGTAATGTGAAAAAACTGTGAAAGTAAATAAAATATGATAGAATTAAACTAATATTCTTATTTTAATATTTATTATATTTTAATATTTATTTATATTTTGATATTTATTTGTATTTTATTATTTATATTTTTACATTTATTTTTAATATTTAATTATATTTTAACTTCTATATTTTATTATTCATTTATATTTTAACTTCTATATTTTATTATTCATTTATATTTTATATATATTTTAATATTTATATATATTTTATTATTCATATATTTCATACATATTTTAATATTTATTTATATTTTATTACTCATTTATATTTTACATATATTTTATTTACGTATACATCTGTGCCAAAAAAATTAACTCAGTGAGAGCAATTACGTCCCACTAGAGCTGCACAATGAACTTATGTTAAAGGGAATGACAGTAGTGTATATATTTTAACTATGGTTAGTACAAAAGAAAAGAATTTTGCAAGAATGGTTTTAGAAAAATATATTTTATGTGACCAACTCCAGCATATAATTTCGCAATATAACTCTATGAGGAATCATCCTATGGGGGTAAATAACATACCATCGTGTACAGGAAGGTAGACCAGATTAATAAGTAAAGCTTTTTTTACCTTTTGACATGTGTACTAAGGGTATAAAAAATGACAGTCTGGGGTTCTATGAAAATAATGTTTATAACAATATACGTTTAAATTACAATTTATATAACGGAAATCAGTCTCAGTGGATGAAAAAAAAGTAATTAATATGAAAGCTGATACTTTGAAAAAGAACATTGGGAACCAAAACCTTGTATTACGGTTAATTAAACTTTTTATAAAAGTAATGTGTTCTTTAAATGTTTTTCACATCATACGTAAAATTATTATTTTAAGAGGGAAAATATCATATCGTTATGACTAGAAGGAGGGATCTCACCTTGATCACAATTGGATGCATTAGAATTGCTTACTGTTTAGGAATATGATGTAAAAGTTACTCTATCGCACTGTTTGTTGTGCTGGGCTTGATAAGAGCAGATTTGGGGTTGGTATGTAAGATAATGGATCTATTACTTGTTCTAATACGTGTTGAATAAGGGAATTTGTCTTAGATGTTGCTGTTTTAGGGGTGTTTTATAATTGGTTGTATGATTGAACGATACAGTGCAGCTATACAAAGGGGTTTATTTATACGCTTGGTACAAGTACACATTTTTTCTTATGTCATAAAATTACACTATAACAAAACGCATAGGTGGATGGTAGAAATGAAGTAGCACCATACAAGGGGAATTATTAGGGCTGGCTGATTAAATTTTCAAAGACTAAGAGGCAACAAGTTCCCATATGAGTACAATTGAGGGTGAATGTGTAGAATTTGGCGACATCAAGTATCCACAAGGGGACAATTTGAGAGGTGTATTCGTAAAATTGGCGACATAAAGTACCCATAGGGAGACGTTTGTAGGCGTATACATAAAATTGGGGTGAAAGCGGGGTTTGTAGTTGTACATTAGACAAGAATAAATGTAAAATGAAAAAGTTTAAGTTTGAAATAAATTATAAAAAGAATAAATGTTAAAAAAAAAAAAGTTAAAATACAATTTAAAAAGCAAAATGTAAAAAAAAAAAAAAAAAAGTTTAAAAAGAAAAATGTAAAAATAAAAAAAAGTTTAAGTGTGAATTAAAAACTAAAAGGTTAAGTAAGAAAAAAAAATAACTAAAAGTGAAAAAAAAAATTTTAAAAGTGAAAAAAAATATATATATATTTATATAAAAAATATTTGAAAAAAGTTTAAGTGTGAAATAAATTATAAAACTAATAAATGTAAAATAAAAAGTTTACGTATGAAATAGATTATAAAAAGTATAAATGTAAAAAAATAAATAAAAAGTTTAAGTGAAAAATATAATGTAAAGATAAAAAAGTTAAAAAACAGTAACTGTAAAATAAAAAAAAAGTTTGTATAAAATGAACTTTTAAAAGAAAAATGAAAAAAAAAGTAAAAACAATATATAAAAAAAAAGTTTTAAGTGTAAAAATAAAATTAAAAAAAAAAAATTAAAAAAAAAAAAAAAGACAAATGTAAAAAAGAAAAACGTAAAAAAAAATTTAAAATTTAAAAAAAAAAATTTACAAACGAAAAATATGAAAAAAAAAAGAAACGTTAAAAGAAAATTGCTAAATGTAAAAAAGAAATGTGTTAAATGTAAAAGATTAATCATCATAAGTTTTTTACCCGAATCGACCCAAAGCCATATGGTGTTACGGAACGTACTAGCCCCATATAGGCACAGATGCCCGTGGTGAGTTCTGTGAATGGTCTACCCACTAATCAAACGACAAGTACCACAATTACATTAAATAATTAGCAACAAAAAAAGCAGGAAATACTACTATAGATATAAAAAATATTAACAAAGTATCGAAAATAGAACCAAAGGTAACTAATAAATCTGTATAGAATGAGTGTCTATAAATGTATAAGAGAAACCAAAGTATATATTTCTACTAAAATGTTGACACATATACTAAATTTTTAACAAATTAAGTCAAATATTTGCGAAATAGAGAAAATAATACATACTTTTTAAAATTGTATCAAATAGTCTATGAATGGATAAAAAAAAATATCATGACATGTATTAAAAAAAAAATTAAAATAATGGACTTGCGTGTAACACATTAAGTTAAGAAATTTATACTTATCAAAGAAAGTAACGTAAGTCATATAAAAAAAAAACCTGTAGTTAAGTACAATTGTTAATTGAATATGCTACAAAATATTGTCAAATTACACCATTTTTAGTGATAGGACAAGCAAACTTGTTAAAATGTCATATAATTATCAAAAATATTATACAAAGTACGAATTTAAAAAAAAAAAAGTAAATGCAAAAAGAAAAAAAAGTTTAAGTGTAAAATAAAATGTAAAAAAAATAAATGTAAAAAAATATAAAAAAAGTTTAATAAAAAAAAAGTTAAAAAATAATAAAAAAAAAATTTAAGTGTAAAATACAATTTAAAAAAAAATGTAAAAAGAAAAAAGTTTAATAAAAATTACATGTAAAAAGAAAAAAGTAAAAAAAAAAAAAAAAAAAAAAAAAAAGTTAAAAAAGAAAAAAAAAAGTTAAAAAAGAAATAAAAAGTTAAAAAAGAAAAAAAGTTACAAAAGAAAAAAAAAAGTTTAAAAAGAAAAAAAAAAGTTTAAAAAGAAAGAAAAAAGTTTAAAAAGAAAAAAAAAATTAAAAAAGAAAAAAAAATTAAAAAAAGAAGAAAAAAAATTTAAAAAAAAGAAAAAAAATTAAAAAAAAAAAAAGTTAAAAAAGAAAAAAAAAAAAGAAAAAAAAGTTTAAAAAAAATAGTTAAAGTGTAAAATACAATTTTAAAAAAAAATGAAAACATAAAAAATTAAAAAAAAAAAATGTAAGTGTAAAATTACATTTTAAAAGAAAATATGAAAATAGAAAAAAAAAGTAAAAAGAAAATTGCTAAAAGTAAAAAAAAATAAAGGTGTAAAATGTTAAATAAAAAGACCTTAAGTGTAAAAAATAGAAGAAAAAAGTTTAAGCGTAAAATATTACTCATCATAAGCTTTTTACTCGTATCCACCCAAAGTTATATGGCGTTACGGAGCGTACTAGCCCCATATAGGCGCAGATTCCTTGGTGAGTTCTGTGAATGGTCTACCCACTAATCAAACGATAAGTACAATAATTATATTAAAATATTAGCAAAAAAAAAAAGCAGAAAATACTAATATAGATTTAAAAAATATTATCAAAGTATAGAAAATAGAACCAAGAATAACTAATAAATCTGTATACAATGGGTGTCTATAAATGTATAAGAGAAACCAATGTTTATATCTCTACTAAAATGTTGACACATATACTAAATGTTTAATAAATTAACTCATATATTTGCGAAATAGAAAAAATGGTACATACTTTTTAAAATTGTATCAAATAGTCTATGAATGGATAAAAAAAAAATTGTATATATAATTTTTAATTGTATCTATAAATGGATAAAAAAAATCATGACATGTATTAAAATAATGGACTTACGAGTGACAGTTTAAGTTAAAAAATTTATATTTACCAAAGAAATTAACATAAGTTATTATAAAAAAAAACTGTAATTAAGTATAATTGTTAATTGAATATGCTACAAAATATTGCCAAGTTATTCCATGGTAGTGATTTAACAACCAAACACTTTGTCTTTAAAGATTACGATAACGCAGTTTTAGAAACTAACATAGGGGCAAATGTGTATAATTATCATAAAATACTTCACATTACTGTTAAAATGTCATATAATTATCAAATATATTATACAAAGTAAGAAAAATATTACTTAATATGTTAAAATATTACCAATAGTACATGCCCAACAGATCAAAATGACCTTCAGCACCCTACGACACATGAAAACTTACGGAGATTAACAGCAATCTTGCCTCAAAAAATAAAACCAATAGTGTGCTGCTAAGGATAAAATGTCAAGTACACACCCAGTGTAGGAGATGTATACAAATAATATTGTTGAATTATTAACAAAGTGATTTCATTAATACTAAAATAAGGTCTTTGTTACAATAATATATATATATATGGAAATTAAGTTCTTATTAGTGAAATTTATGTAATATTTTTAGACTGCTTTGTTCAATTTATAATATGTAGGTAGAATTTTTACATAAAAAACCGCTTTGTGTTTATCAAAAATATTTCACAAATTAAGAAGAAGAATACCTAAGGAAGGTCTTTGCACGTGATTATAGTACAAAACCATGTGGATTTACATCAATTTTACCAGGAACAAGGGGGTCAGTATACGGCTATGAGTCAAATAGTCAATTTTAAAACCACATTCAGGCATTAATAACACAAATGCCTGAATGTGGTGAAAAATTGACTATTTGACTCATAGCCGTATACTGACCCCCTTGTTCCTGGTAAAATTGATGTAAATCCACATGGTTTTGTACTATAATCACGTGCAAAGACCTTCCTTAGGTATTCTTCTTCTTAATTTGTGAAATATTTTTGATAAACACAAAGCGGTTTTTTATGTAAAAATTCTACCTACATATTATAAATTGAACAAAGCAGTCTAAAAATATTACATAAATTTCACTAATAAGAACTTAATTTCCATATATATATATATTATTGTAACAAAGACCTTATTTTAGTATTAATGAAATCACTTTGTTAATAATTCAACAATATTATTTGTATACATCTCCTACACTGGGTGTGTACTTGACATTTTATCCTTAGCAGCACACTATTGGTTTTATTTTTTGAGGCAAGATTGCTGTTAATCTCCGTAAGTTTTCATGTGTCGTAGGGTGCTGAAGGTCATTTTGATCTGTTGGGCATGTACTATTGGTAATATTTTAACATATTAAGTAATATTTTTCTTACTTTGTATAATATATTTGATAATTATATGACATTTTAACAGTAATGTGAAGTATTTTATGATAATTATACACATTTGCCCCTATGTTAGTTTCTAAAACTGCGTTATCGTAATCTTTAAAGACAAAGTGTTTGGTTGTTAAATCACTACCATGGAATAACTTGGCAATATTTTGTAGCATATTCAATTAACAATTATACTTAATTACAGTTTTTTTTTATAATAACTTATGTTAATTTCTTTGGTAAATATAAATTTTTTAACTTAAACTGTCACTCGTAAGTCCATTATTTTAATACATGTCATGATTTTTTTTATCCATTTATAGATACAATTAAAAATTATATATACAATTTTTTTTTTATCCATTCATAGACTATTTGATACAATTTTAAAAAGTATGTACCATTTTTTCTATTTCGCAAATATATGAGTTAATTTATTAAACATTTAGTATATGTGTCAACATTTTAGTAGAGATATAAACATTGGTTTCTCTTATACATTTATAGACACCCATTGTATACAGATTTATTAGTTATTCTTGGTTCTATTTTCTATACTTTGATAATATTTTTTAAATCTATATTAGTATTTTCTGCTTTTTTTTTTTGCTAATATTTTAATATAATTATTGTACTTATCGTTTGATTAGTGGGTAGACCATTCACAGAACTCACCAAGGAATCTGCGCCTATATGGGGCTAGTACGCTCCGTAACGCCATATAACTTTGGGTGGATACGAGTAAAAAGCTTATGATGAGTAATATTTTACGCTTAAACTTTTTTCTTCTATTTTTTACACTTAAGGTCTTTTTATTTAACATTTTACACCTTTATTTTTTTTTACTTTTAGCAATTTTCTTTTTACTTTTTTTTTCTATTTTCATATTTTCTTTTAAAATGTAATTTTACACTTACATTTTTTTTTTTTAATTTTTTATGTTTTCATTTTTTTTTTAAATTGTATTTTACACTTTAACTATTTTTTTTAAACTTTTTTTTCTTTTTTTTTTTCTTTTTTAACTTTTTTTTTTTTTAATTTTTTTTCTTTTTTTTAAATTTTTTTTCTTCTTTTTTTAATTTTTTTTTCTTTTTTAATTTTTTTTCTTTTTTAATTTTTTTTTTCTTTTTAAACTTTTTTCTTTCTTTTTAAACTTTTTTTTTTCTTTTTAAACTTTTTTTTTTCTTTTGTAACTTTTTTTCTTTTTTAACTTTTTATTTCTTTTTTAACTTTTTTTTTTCTTTTTTAACTTTTTTTTTTTTTTTTTTTTTTTTTTACTTTTTTCTTTTTACATGTAATTTTTATTAAACTTTTTTCTTTTTACATTTTTTTTTAAATTGTATTTTACACTTAAATTTTTTTTTTATTATTTTTTAACTTTTTTTTTATTAAACTTTTTTTATATTTTTTTACATTTATTTTTTTTACATTTTATTTTACACTTAAACTTTTTTTTCTTTTTGCATTTACTTTTTTTTTTTTAAATTCGTACTTTGTATAATATTTTTGATAATTATATGACATTTTAACAAGTTTGCTTGTCCTATCACTAAAAATGGTGTAATTTGACAATATTTTGTAGCATATTCAATTAACAATTGTACTTAACTACAGGTTTTTTTTTTATATGACTTACGTTACTTTCTTTGATAAGTATAAATTTCTTAACTTAATGTGTTACACGCAAGTCCATTATTTTAATTTTTTTTTTAATACATGTCATGATATTTTTTTTTATCCATTCATAGACTATTTGATACAATTTTAAAAAGTATGTATTATTTTCTCTATTTCGCAAATATTTGACTTAATTTGTTAAAAATTTAGTATATGTGTCAACATTTTAGTAGAAATATATACTTTGGTTTCTCTTATACATTTATAGACACTCATTCTATACAGATTTATTAGTTACCTTTGGTTCTATTTTCGATACTTTGTTAATATTTTTTATATCTATAGTAGTATTTCCTGCTTTTTTTGTTGCTAATTATTTAATGTAATTGTGGTACTTGTCGTTTGATTAGTGGGTAGACCATTCACAGAACTCACCACGGGCATCTGTGCCTATATGGGGCTAGTACGTTCCGTAACACCATATGGCTTTGGGTCGATTCGGGTAAAAAACTTATGATGATTAATCTTTTACATTTAACACATTTCTTTTTTACATTTAGCAATTTTCTTTTAACGTTTCTTTTTTTTTTCATATTTTTCGTTTGTAAATTTTTTTTTTTAAATTTTAAATTTTTTTTTACGTTTTTCTTTTTTACATTTGTCTTTTTTTTTTTTTTTAATTTTTTTTTTTTAATTTTATTTTTACACTTAAAACTTTTTTTTTTATATATTGTTTTTACTTTTTTTTTCATTTTTCTTTTAAAAGTTCATTTTATACAAACTTTTTTTTTATTTTACAGTTACTGTTTTTTAACTTTTTTATCTTTACATTATATTTTTCACTTAAACTTTTTATTTATTTTTTTACATTTATACTTTTTATAATCTATTTCATACGTAAACTTTTTATTTTACATTTATTAGTTTTATAATTTATTTCACACTTAAACTTTTTTCAAATATTTTTTATATAAATATATATATATTTTTTTTCACTTTTAAAATTTTTTTTTTCACTTTTAGTTATTTTTTTTTCTTACTTAACCTTTTAGTTTTTAATTCACACTTAAACTTTTTTTTATTTTTACATTTTTCTTTTTAAACTTTTTTTTTTTTTTTTTTACATTTTGCTTTTTAAATTGTATTTTAACTTTTTTTTTTTTAACATTTATTCTTTTTATAATTTATTTCAAACTTAAACTTTTTCATTTTACATTTATTCTTGTCTAATGTACAACTACAAACCCCGCTTTCACCCCAATTTTATGTATACGCCTACAAACGTCTCCCTATGGGTACTTTATGTCGCCAATTTTACGAATACACCTCTCAAATTGTCCCCTTGTGGATACTTGATGTCGCCAAATTCTACACATTCACCCTCAATTGTACTCATATGGGAACTTGTTGCCTCTTAGTCTTTGAAAATTTAATCAGCCAGCCCTAATAATTCCCCTTGTATGGTGCTACTTCATTTCTACCATCCACCTATGCGTTTTGTTATAGTGTAATTTTATGACATAAGAAAAAATGTGTACTTGTACCAAGCGTATAAATAAACCCCTTTGTATAGCTGCACTGTATCGTTCAATCAAACAACCAATTATAAAACACCCCTAAAACAGCAACATCTAAGACAAATTCCCTTATTCAACACGTATTAGAACAAGTAATAGATCCATTATCTTACATACCAACCCCAAATCTGCTCTTATCAAGCCCAGCACAACAAACAGTGCGATAGAGTAACTTTTACATCATATTCCTAAACAGTAAGCAATTCTAATGCATCCAATTGTGATCAAGGTGAGATCCCTCCTTCTAGTCATAACGATATGATATTTTCCCTCTTAAAATAATAATTTTACGTATGATGTGAAAAACATTTAAAGAACACATTACTTTTATAAAAAGTTTAATTAACCGTAATACAAGGTTTTGGTTCCCAATGTTCTTTTTCAAAGTATCAGCTTTCATATTAATTACTTTTTTTTCATCCACTGAGACTGATTTCCGTTATATAAATTGTAATTTAAACGTATATTGTTATAAACATTATTTTCATAGAACCCCAGACTGTCATTTTTTATACCCTTAGTACACATGTCAAAAGGTAAAAAAAGCTTTACTTATTAATCTGGTCTACCTTCCTGTACACGATGGTATGTTATTTACCCCCATAGGATGATTCCTCATAGAGTTATATTGCGAAATTATATGCTGGAGTTGGTCACATAAAATATATTTTTCTAAAACCATTCTTGCAAAATTCTTTTCTTTTGTACTAACCATAGTTAAAATATATACACTACTGTCATTCCCTTTAACATAAGTTCATTGTGCAGCTCTAGTGGGACGTAATTGCTCTCACTGAGTTAATTTTTTTGGCACAGATGTATACGTAAATAAAATATATGTAAAATATAAATGAGTAATAAAATATAAATAAATATTAAAATATGTATGAAATATATGAATAATAAAATATATATAAATATTAAAATATATATAAAATATAAATGAATAATAAAATATAGAAGTTAAAATATAAATGAATAATAAAATATAGAAGTTAAAATATAATTAAATATTAAAAATAAATGTAAAAATATAAATAATAAAATACAAATAAATATCAAAATATAAATAAATATTAAAATATAATAAATATTAAAATAAGAATATTAGTTTAATTCTATCATATTTTATTTACTTTCACAGTTTTTTCACATTACTTTCACAGCTCACAGTTTTTTCAACAACCAACCATTCCTAACATTATACCTATGATGTCACAACCCACAGCTTATAATTAAAAATGTGTAGATGCTGTGCGTCGCAAATTTCCACCAATACCCAAATAAAAACGCAAAATAACAAAAAAGCAACTTTCATGTCACATGACACTCCATAGACATCACTTACTGACACCTGATTGGTTCTTCATGATGTCATTCTTAAACAAGCATATGATTGGTCCGTTCCCCTACATGCAGCGCCGCCTTGCGGTTACAAGCAGAACTAGTTCTGCTTGCCCCACGTTGAGACACGGTGTGACTTGCCCATCGGCGACATGCCCATCGGCGGCGATGAGTCATCAACACCTGTTCCCCGACGAGGCCACCTGCGTGTGACGTCACTTACTGACACCTGATTGGTTGAGGTCATCTCCATTAGGCCACGCCCCCTCGGCTTGACAGTCGAGATCCGCCCTGATCCTCACAGAGCACCACCAAACTCCACAGAGCACCGCCAAAATCCACAGAGCACCGCCAAAAATCCACAGAGCACCGCCAAAATCGACAGAGCACCGCCAAAAATCCTCATTTACTCCTCACAGCACCACCAAAATCCTCATAACTCCTCACAGCACCGCCAAAATCCTCATAACTCCTCACAGCACCGCCAAAATCCTCATTTACTCCTCACAGCACCACCAAAATCCTCATAACTCCTCACAGCACCGCCAAAATCCTCATTTACTCCTCACAGCACCACCAAAAAATCCACAGCAGCACCACTCAGATCCTCACAAATCCTCGTATTCCTCATTATTCCGCCGTAATCCTCCAATCCTTCCAGAAACCTGAAATATTATTGCCCCCAAGTAAGATTTGGTCCCAAAGACAGGGTCTGATTACTGAATAGGATCGTGAAGCCCGGGCTTACAGTTTACATTTTTGAGGGGCCGCGAATTATGCATTTTATATAAATATTTAACATCCTTAACATAGTTCACTTCAGTAAAAAAAACGCTACTTCTATTAAGTTTGTTTGAATATAGGGGTAAAAATCCAAAACGTGTAGAATATTAGAGATACTCATTGATTGTTAATATATTTTATTATATTATTTATAATGTGTCATTTGAATACTATTCTGAGGCAAGGATTTTAGTGCATGTAAAAGCTTGATTTCATATTTCAGGGTTTAAAAAAGATCAATAGGTCTGCTTCCATTTAAAGGCGAGTTTTCTTTGCATCAATGTCTTAATCGAGCCCGTTTAGATGATGTCCTCGTCATCTGACTATGGTTCAAAACTAAGAGGCAGTGTTCCCGAGTCTTTCCTTCGAGACAGTCACCAATAACCCATTTTGTAGCTCTAGTGCAGTGGTTCTGAATCTTTTTTCCTCTCGCGTACCCCTTGATGAAGCTTTTAATTTATGAATTGCCTTCTTCTCTCATTGCCTCGTCATCTGACCATGGTGCTAAAATAACGGTTTGCATGTGTGAATGTGTGTGTGAGTGTGTATGTGTTCCCGGGTCTTTCCTTCGGGATAGACCCCGAACCGTCGCCAATAGCCCACTGTGCAGCTGTAGTGCGACGTTATTTAACCAAACCAAACCAATCTTCTCTCATTGCCTTCCACTCACCCGACGGGCGACAGGTCGAAACGAAATGCTTTGGCGATTGCAAAATGCTCAAAAATTAAGGGTGTTATTATCTGAGAGTACACCTATGTTTTTGCTCTATTCATCTACCACTTTAAGTTTTCTGCCAATCAACGAACATTTTTACACTACATACAATTAGCATACATTGAGCATAGGTAACCAGTGTATAAGTTAACGAAGCGTGATGACATAAAAGCATGTGTTTTGAGTACAAATCAAAAATGTAATTTGGAACTGTATCAATATTTTTACACGGTTCGAGTCAACAAACATCCCTGCATCGGCCTTGAAAATATAAATCAATAGAAAATGTCTTGATGATAATGGATAAAAAAAGATGTCTTGACGATAATGGATAAAAAAAAACTTTCCTTCGTAACACTTGACTTACGTCACTGGCTTTTAGGACACCTTTCGATCAATCGGTCGAACAACCTCGTCCACCTTTTTAAAAAGTGCAATTTTCTTGTTGGTACCAATCAAACGGAAAGGAGCCCAGGTGAGACAGGTTAAAAGCCATCCAATGGGCCGATTGAGAGCCTTTTAGATATATAAAAAAAATAAGGCTCACAAAAAAATACAAGTCTCTTTCTCAATTGTCGTCTGTGTGCGGTGGCTCTTTTTTTGTGTGTGGACATAGGGGGGCATGTGGGGGGAAGGGAGCATTTAGTGTCAGTTAAAGAAGTCAAGTCCGTGGCTTTTTAGCGAATGGTTGGTAGCACGTGTTGGATTTATTGTGGTGCGACATGCTGGGTGGGTGTCGTGTTTTGGCGATAAATTGCTTTTTTGTGAATTTCGGTTTGATTGAAGTCTGTGATTCCCAAACTTTATATGCAGTGCTTGATTTACCAGTAGGCCGACTGCCGCAAACTACAATTTTTTTAAGTAGAAGTATTTGTGTAAAAGCTTATTTATACAATTGCAGTTGGCTTACTTTCCTCCGGTTGATATTTGTAAAATTATCCAAAACCAGAAGGGCATGTTCTCAGAATTAAGCCTCTGCTCATCTATTTTAACCTATTTTTTATGTATATTTTTAAACAATTTTTTAGTTAAAAAAAATTCGCAGCGTTTTGTGTTTGTGCTTTCCCTGACATAATTTCCTTAACCTACATATTAACTGAGTATTAATTTGTCATTAGTGTTCTCTTTAGTAAAAAAAAATATAGACATGTTTTTTCATGTTATAAAAGTTATAAGCAAAAAAAAAATAAGATAAGTTAGTTAAAAATGTTAATAAGTTATAGACAAAGCGTGGACAGCCACTGTCTAATAGTACTAAATAAAATTCCGGTGTTCAATATTACTTGTCAATAAATGTAATTCAGGTAACAAATATTGTACCCTTTCCATTTAATTTATCAATAAAAAATCAATTGCGTTTAACTAATATTAGTTTAATTATTTAACATTAATTAGTGGCATTACCTCAAGTAATAAAGATGATATTTGAACTTGCATTTGTTTTACCAACCTCTATATCTTTTTAGTAGAAGTACAGCAGTACGAAAAGAAGTAAGGAATAAATTAAAATACGCCATTTCAAAGATATTAATAGAAATATTTAACAATCTATTTATTCTTTCCAAAACCCAAGTCATAAAATATATCGAGAAATTTCTCAAAATATATTTTCCAACAAAATACAAATATTTCATTAGCAAGGGTATTTTTTTTTATGGGAATTAAACAAATGTTGAACTGCAAATTTCACAGACCGGCCGATAGGGGGCGTTTGCTCGCATGAGAGATACTTCACATTCATTTTAGAGCAACAGAAATAGTATTTTTCTACTCGCGTTAGCACAATAATGATTACTAGCAATCCTCGTAGGTTTGCTTCGCAAACTACTTCTCGCTTCGCCCTCTAAAAGGTAGGACACAACAACAACGTGTCCTAGAAACAATACTTTTTTAATTATATTACTAAAAACTTTAAAAGTTGAAATTGTAAATTTAAATTAATATTCATCTTGGCATCAATATATTTTTTCACCGTGTAAATCAATATAAAATCATTTAAACTCATTTCTTTTTAACTATAAATGAAAACAATGGTACCGCTGCCAAGCCTACCATTATTTATCATTTTCCACGTTATTTTCACACCTTTCCTGAGTTTTAGTTAAATTTCTAACATTATTGGTAGTTTGTTTTGGCCATAATTGACGTTAAGCTTACCATAATCTTGCCTACCAACAGTGTGTAATTTACTGAGTTAATGCGTCATAAAAAATAACCTAATAGAAATATAGTTTCAAAATTGCCAACAGATGGCGCCACTTCAATTTTTCGCTTTAAGTTTGGAAAAGCGTTTTTCAAAACTTCTATTTTTTAATTTAATAAGGCTTATAAATTCCAATAAGGCTTCCTAATTTCAGCTGACATCATCAAAATAATTATTTACCAATGAATTGAAGGGGTTAATCGTCAAAATGGCTTACATAATGGCAAAATAAAAATGCGAGCACAACAGAATTTAGTAAACAATCAAACTGTTGCCATTCCGCGTAGAGGAAAACAGCGTTTTTCAATCACCGCGTAAGAGAATTATATATAAAGATTGCGATTACTTTCACACTCAAGTGTTGCTTATTGAAATATTCGAAAAATGAGTCAAATTTGTGAGACACATTCTGTCACCGGTTTTCATATATAAAAATGATCATCGTGAAATTTTCATGAACTGGAGAACGCAATGAAAAATAGAAAAATAATATCATCATTCATCTTTTTAATTTAAACATGTAGATAGTTTAGATTAACCAGACTCTATATATAATAGAGTCTGGTTATTCATTATTACAAAAATACCTTTTTATGCTTATCATATTTACTTTAAGAGATTTTTATCTCTATTTAGTTATTTGAAAGCTGCCGCCTTTGACTTACGACTCTTAAATAGGATAGTGCAGATAACTCAGTCTGTTTAGTCATGATTTGGGCACAAGATAGTTGTTGAGCTTAAAACCTTACAAACAATTTGGTAGGGTTTTTTTTTCGTCTATTTGCTAAAATATGCTTAGTATGTATTTAATTTTTTTATGTTGGGTACCTTTTGTCTTTTTCTAGGCGTCTATTTCTTATTTATAAAAATATTCATATTGGCTCAAACATATAATCTTTTTTTAATATTCTTCTGAAAATTTTCAATAAATCTTTGAGGGAAATCGGCTTTTGTAAAAAAAAATACTTTTCTCAAATTTTAAAGGATTTTCTTTGAAGTGCAGCACTTCAAAGAAATAATTATAAAAATATCAGTTTGAAAACAATTGCGTATTAAACTTTATCATGCTGATTGCGCATGCTTCTAGTTAGTTGTTCTGTGTTACAGCTAAGTAAGTGAAAACAAATGAAGCAGGGTAAAATCGGCCGCCTGTGTTTATTTTATCCTGTAATATAATTTTAATTTCACATAATTGATTTCCGATAAATGAACATCTCCATGATATAAAATTTGTTTATTTTAACCTTTTAAAACTTACCGTGCGAATTACATTTGGTTTCCCATTGGCAATCGCAATCTCAAATAAAAAAAAAGGTAATGAACATTTTTCTATGATTTCAAAATTGTTCATTTTAACCTTCACCAGGGGAATTACATTTGGCGTCTCACTGACGATTACATTCTCAAATAAAAAGGCAATGAACATTTCCATGATATGAAAATTGTTCATTTTAACCTTTAAAACTTCACCAGGAGAATTACATTTGGCGTCTCATTGGCGATAACAATCTCAAATAAAAAAAGGCAATGAACATTTATTTTCATGATTTCAAAATCTTTCATTTTAACCTTTGAAACTTCAACAGAATTACATTTGTCGTCTCATTAGCGATCACAATCTGGGAAAAAAAACAAAATACGATATCAAAATTGTTCATTTTAAACTTTAAAACTTCAACAGGAGAATTACATTTGGCGTCTCATTGGCGATCCCAATCCCAAATAAAAAAAAAGGCAACCACGTTGACTTCAAATCCCCGTCAAATGGAAAAAGAAGCCAAAAGGTCAATTTGCGGCTTTTAAAAACGTCGCCGTAGAAGAGATACGCTCGAATACAGGGGATACCTTATCCCCCCCCCTCCCCCCCCCCCCCCTTCTCTATCTGACAATGAAGTCCCAAAGTAGTTGTCGTTGAGACCAGAACAAACATTCCAACGCCCAGCATTGTTCGATTTCGACTTTTACCATCCCCCCCCGCCGGAATCCAATTTGTGCCGGGGGGGAGGAGGGAGAGGAAACACAATTTGCGACAAAGTGCTTACTTTGGGGGTAGAGGGGGGAGGGTGAATTATTTGTAAAAGTGGGGGTAATTTATTTCTATTCTATGTACGCATGGGGGTGCGTGTTTTTCTTTCTTTTGTTTGGTTTCGATTGTTGGTCTAAATTATTTTCTTCGTGAATGATTTGATTATAAATGGGACGTTGTGATTGTTTTGTGTGGACTGCGAGATTTCATAATGGTTAAACTGTAGTTTTTGTTATTTTTTTTCCTTTATGAGAATTCATTAGTATGTTTTAATTAAAGAATTTCTCTATATTGGTGTATTTGGATAATTTAAATTTTTCCGAGAGGAGCAGTTTTTGAAAATAGATAATTAACTCTTTAAGATTCGTGGTTAATAAGCTGAATAATTGTGTCTACTGCATAGGCGTAGGAAGTAGGGGGGGGGCCCCCCCCCCCGGAATTATTTTGAACGAGCTCAGCCCCTCGTAACACTCCTATTTTATGCCATTTTTGTCCAAAACATATTTCATGAACCAATCGATTCATATGCTTGTATTTGAAATTTGAATATTTTATTACATATTAGAGTAAAAAGATTAGAATTTTTAAATTTCGACTTTTTTTTTTTAGGAACATTAAAAGGTTGTTTGGTAAGCAAATGATTAAATAAGATTTTGTTGCAGAGTGATTATTTTCTTGGAAATGAAACTATCAGATTTATACTTTTCTAAACAGATTATGTAGTTGAAATTTACTATTTAAAAAATTAATTTTTTTAAAGAAAGTTAAATTTAAAAAAAAATCTAAAAATCATTACATTTATAAATTCGTATTTTTCATGGTTATTTTATGTTCCAAAGGTGTCTAAGCAAAAACGAATACTCGTTAATTTATTTTTTTGAAAGATCAACTCCATACTATTTTAACCACAAAAAAAAAAAATCAAAATTTTACTTTTTTTATGCAAAAAAATGTTTAGAAAATAACAAGTCTTTGAAGAGGCAATAGCCTAATTGCGGCCGAAGCGAGCCGGGTTTATCATATTCTCAAAGAAGAAAAATTTGTTTATCGCCCAGTCAAATGGTTGCCATGGGCCGCAATTGGAACTTTCCGTTTGGAGAGCTCGTATGTCAATGAAGGGGCAAATGGATGCAGGGAGTAAATATATTCGTCGTACTGGTTTATACGATTTTGAGCGATTGAGGTAAGTGAAAATATTGGCAAGCGAAATTGTGTAAACAAGTTCAGCAAATGTACATACCTCCTTCGTCCACTTATCCCTTCAATTGAGAGTTAAAAATTGAGTCGACTAGTTTCAAAACCAGATTGATCCATTTTTTCGATTTTCGGATTATGTAATTTATTTTTAGTTTTTTTACAGATGTATCTGTAGGCGAAGTCATAACATTCCACGGCAGTCAGATGCTATTCATTTTGCGGTGTCAAAGTAGCAATTGGCTGCAAAACCAGATAAGTAAAGAAATAAGTGAAAAACCAGATAGATCAAACTGCGCGTAGGATACTGCGCACCGATCGCAGTTTAGTAATCGAGCTACATCCCACAGCTTTGTTGCAATACCAGATACATCCCCTTAACTGAATTGCAAATCTAGGTGGATAAAAAAATTCTGTCCCAAAGTAATATTTATGCAGAGCTAAAATTTGCTCAAAACCTATCTAATACCAATTTGTAAAAAAAAAAATCCATAAAAAATGCAATTATTTTTTTGTTTGTTTATCTAGAATTTTTTTTATAAATGTGATGTATCTGGTTTAAAAACAATACGGCTTGTCTTTTCATATGAAATGTATTTAGTACTTTACTGAAATGTGATTTTACATTCGTTGTGATTCGTAATCTAAATAATGTGGTTGGGTTTTACTTGTACAGTCGTTATACTACTGGATGTGGTTGCCAAGCGTGTTACATCCAATCTACACTCTTTTACATTCCTATCGTAAGTTTGTGTGATTATATACCAACGATTTTTTTTTATCATAAATTTCTGCTTTGTTATTTATTTATATTTAATATATTTTAATTTAATATATTAAATTAATTTCAAATAATATATTTAATAACCCTTTGGCATGTTAATTGAGTAATTTCTATAATATTAATTAAAAATTCTATCTGTAATCAATTCCTCTTTTTATACAGTAGAGAGATTATTTAGAAAAAGAGTTCAGTGTACAGTATTTTCCCTCTATTTCCAACTTATAAGTTCTCTTTTCAGAAATTGCTTTATTTTTTAATTCTATTTCAACTATGCGCGTTTTCCGTTCAAAAAGTTTATCTCAAATGCTTAATTTGAGATCGCGTCTTAAATAGACGTTACGATAGTAGAGATGCCTTGTTTTCAACAAATCGAGAAACGTAGCTTCTAAGCGTGTTAATGTGGGCTCTTTTAACTTTTACTTATTTTAACAATTTGTTTTCGCCTTTAATGGGATAAAAAATTTAAAAACCCAACAAAATGGGAACATGCGAATTCCACCCTTTGGCATGTAAATTCCGTCGCAAAATATTTTATGTTGTGACCCTAACGAGCTAAATGCTGCAAACGGAAGAAACAACCCTTTGATGCTTTCTTCTGATGGAATGTGCTGTTTATTGTCTAAGAATATATTTCGTTTCGTTGTCTTCTGATAGTAAATAAAAAAAAATTGGCCCGCCTGCTGTTTATAAACAGATGGTACCCCCTTTGAGTAGTCGTTTTGGGCCTCTCATTCCCGTTGAGAAGTCGCTTTTGGTACCGGACGATGGCACGTTACTGTTCAAAAACAGGATAAGTAGTTTGAGGTTTGAGCAATCTTCGAGCAGTTGTTTTGTGAAATTAGGCATTATAAAATAAAATTTACTTTAATTAAACCCAAATTAATTTATTCAAATATTTAAAAAAAAAATCAAACGTATTTTAATTTTTTTGAAACAGGTGAAATAGTTACAACTAGTATATAATGTGAAAGAAACTGAGAAGAATATTTCAATAAATTAAATTCTAGATAATTTCTATGAAAAATGTTCTCAAATAACCAAACAAAACTAGTCATACGTTCTCTTTTTAATTTTAGGATAATTAAGAAAAATGATGCCGCCATGCTAGAAATAGTGCATTAAATTACCAAATATACTAAAATTGACAGAATTTTTTTTTAATTAATAATTTATCACAAACATCCTTTGTTGCGTAAATTTTCTTATTAATTTACCAAAAGGCAAAAAATTACGACGGAATTTAAATATTCCTCAAGAATCGAATCTCAATTTTATCGAAATTGTAAGATGAGTTTTTAATAAATACCAAAGTAAACAATCACAAATAAATCAATTTCTCTTCGATGATAAGTCAATTTTTAAAAAAAATGTTTTTCGCGTAAAAAAAATATAAAATTTTCTTTTTGATGAGAAACGTTTTTAAAATCTGTTGATGGTGAATTGTGACAGAAACACCAATTTTACGTAAAGCAGTATTCATTCCGACACTATAACTCCGTGATGAACAGTACGATTGACATAAATTTGGTGCTCGTTTTATAGGAAATAAGACGCCAATGGTTGTAGGATTTTAAAAGGAAACAAAGAAATCGTAAAAGCTTGGTTATCTTCCGTTGTGTACGTTTTTAGTTGGCGATCAAATAATATTTTTATAATCTGTTGAAATCATGTAAAACCCTTTTGGTAATCCTTTTTTATAGCCACGCCTTATTTCTATAGGCTATTTTATAAATTTGCGCTTAAAATAAATTAAATAGTCAAGTATTTAAGGGTGTCCGATACCCAAAATTCGCAAAAAAAGTCATTTTTTTTATATTTAAAAAATAATATTCAAACTTATCTTAATAACTCACAAAAAACTGCTTCAAAAAATTCCTATTACTTTTTTAGTTATGAATGTTTTAATGATGTGTTCCTATAACATAGTTGTATCATATGTAAACTTTAGAAGCAAATATCTCTGTTCGTGGTTTTGAAATTTAATGAACACTAAAAATGCTAAGGCTTTTTTACTATTATACTTAAAATCATAATTTTTGTGTGTATAGCAAGATAAATATATTTTAAATAGATGTATGCATTTAGATTTCCTATTTTTACCATAATTTGTTTTTTAAAACCACTTAAAATGGAATTTTATTTTTTTTCGTCAATTTTTTTTCAAAAATTTCTAATATATTTTATTTTTGTAAAGTGATGTATCTGAATCAAAATTTGAATGCATACATCTATTTACATATTATTCAAGATCTAAAATAAAAAAAATTGCTTCAAAATATTGAAAAACAAAAAAGGAGTAGGAATTTTAAAATTGTTAAAAAATTTAATAAAATTTTAATTTAAAAATAAATGTGCAATTTAAAAAAAAAATTGAGCGTCTTAAAAGGGTTTTTTATGCATATTTAGAAAGAGAAAAAAAATTGGATTGTACAAGTATAAAAATAAAGAAAAAAATGTCGAAGGTATCGGACCCCCTTAATAGATTTTTTTTTTTTTTTCTGGTAAATAACACATAGATTTTTTTTTAAACAAAATGTATCTGCTTAAAACAGAAACTATAAAGAGCTTTTAAATATACTGGTTTTTGTCTTGCCAATACTATTTTCATATGAAAGACTTTTTAAATATTTGAAGTATGTGTTCGATTCGGGAAAACTTTAGCGATTTAGAAGATAAAGTGAAATTATAAGAAATCAACTCAATCTAGTATCTGAAACAGTTAACATTACTATTTTGATCTATCTTCAATTGATAGACTTACATAAACTCAATCATCTCACGTTTAAAGCTGTAAATATAACTTCGTACAAAAAAGATTTATATAGTTATTTGTTATGTCACTCAAAAAAAAAAAAAAAAAATTTACATACATGCGATGTATTTTGGCATATAACGTGTTTAAAATCAGGTACATGGGGTATCATGATAGAAACACTGTTACGTTTTTAAGGAGTCCCATTTCATTGAAAAATAGCACGATTGACATATGGTTTTGTTCGGTAGGAGAAAAGGCGTCGATGTGTGTCGAATCTTCAAATAAAGCAAAACATTTAAGGTGCGTTAAGGGGAGCACCCGTGAAGTTAAATTAAACATATTGCGCCTTTTTTTCTGCTTTGGCAAATTCTTATTTCTATAATCTGCTGGAATGAAAAAAAAAAAAACTCATGGCTATGTTCTAATACAATCGCACACGGATTTTTCAGTACTAAATCAAACTCGCCAATGAGGGAATTCAATCTGTCATTTTTATACCATCTCGTAAGGTTCTCCAATCCGGCAGAATTTGGGAACTAAAAATATCGTCATTTCCCAATCAAAAGCCCTGTGACATTTCAATCATCTCGTAAGATTCTCCAATCCGGCAGAATTTAGGAACTTAAAATATCGAGATTTCCCAATCAAAAGCCTTGTGACATTTCCATCATCTCGTCAGATTCTCCAATCTGGCAGAATTTGGAAAACTAAAAATAACGACATTTCCAAATCAAAAGCCCTGTGACATTTCAATCATCTCTAAAAATTCTCCAATCCGGCAGAATTTGGGAACTAAAAATACCGACATTTCCCAATCAAAAGCCCTGTGACATTTCCATCATCTCGTCAGATTCTCCAATCTGGCAGAATTTGGAAAACTAAAAATAACGACATTTCCAAATCAAAAGCCCTGTGACATTTCAATCATCTCTAAAAATTCTCCAATCCGGCAGAATTTGGGAACTAAAAATACCGACATTTCCCAATCAAAATCCTTTTACATTTCCATCATCTCGTCAGATTCTCCAATCTCGCAGAATTTGGAAAACTAAAAATAACGACATTTCCAAATCAAAAGCCCTGTGACATTTCAATCATCTCTAAAAATTCTCCAATCCGGCAGAATTTGGGAACTAAAAATACCGACATTTCCCAATCAAAAGCAATATGACATTTCAAATAAGTCATTGCGACTCTCAAAAGTAATCCCCTGGCATCGCGGATGTCACCACACTTGGCGACGGGCAAAAGACACTCCCCTCTCAGTGAGTCCGGAGTGGAACAGCGGGCTTTGATAGGTCGCCAGAGAGCAAAACCCGCGACAGAACGACAGCGTGTCGCTGTGTCGTGTCACGTGGTGTCGTCAGTCGCGATAGGGGCGGGGCCGCCCGCTGCCCTGCCATTGGCGCGGCTCCTTCAGGTAAGGAGACAGGTGGTGGCCCCGCCCAATTATCCCGACATGTCCGACAGATGAAAATTTCATTTACAGTTGATTGGATGGACTTGTTGGGTTTTGTCTGACAATGGGTTGTTATTCGAGACACCTGGGGGATTCGGGTTGTTAGTTTTTCAGCTGCTTTTTGTGGATGTGATGTCATAAACTATTGTTTGATTGTTGTCGGTTGGGTTTTTGGACGATTATTTTTGGCAGCAAATGAGTCGTGATTAATTTTCGATTTGAAAATTAAATTTTCTTATTGATTTATAATATATGAAATAGTAGACAGTATAATTAAATATATATATATATATATATATATATATATATATATATATATATATATATATATATATATATATATATATATATATATATATATATATGATTAACCTGTTGTGGCGATTCTCGGCCACCAACATAACGATCTGTTGTCTTGTTCCTTGTTCTTTAAATAGTACGAGAACTGCATGTTCTTGAACATAAACGCTTTTCTTTCGTTATCTTGTTCTTTATCTAACCAGTCGCCAATAGCCCACTGTGCAGCTCTAGTGCGACGTTAATTAACAAAAACCAAAAAAAAAATCTTTATCTAACTGATATCACTTGGATATCAACATGTTTTATTAATCTATTACACTCGAGTGTCGTTCGGCACCAAAATAACGACATGATATTTTTATCTGTTCTTCAAAATAAACGAGAACAACGTATTCTCGAGGGGCCGACGATCATAGGAATGGTTCGATTTACGAAATAAAATGTTCAACTGCAAACAAATTTCAATATAAGTTTTTTTAACGGCTTTTGTTTGATTGGTGTATTGATTCAACACACCAATCCGAAGCAGAAACCATGTAAGTATTATTATAAGAACAATCTTATTGGAGTTTATTTGCTGTTGGACATTTTTTTTAAATCGACTCCTTGTTGCGATCGGTGACCCCCTTTTGGATTTAATGAATTAAATAATAATATTTCCGATAACAGCAATTAATTTCTTGACCCTTATATCCCTAGATTAGAAGAAGAAATCATTAATCTCGAGATAATAATAAGAAATATACAACGAATGATAATTGTAATGGCCACTTTGAAACTGTATCACGAGACAAAAACCGTTTGGTTGTATATCGAACCCGATATGGGTAAAATGTTGAAATTTCCAAACTTTGACCGCGATGCTCAAGAATCAAATGTTGCCTGATGACAAAATTCCTTTTTGTATTTTTTTTCTAATTACTAAAGACAAAATTTTCACACAATTCCATTTCAATAATTTGTTTTTAATTTTTCGTTTGTAGAAATGGGTAAAAAAAATTTAATTTTTGAAACTTTGGCCGCGATATGCGCAAAGGTCAAGCATTGTCCGATGGCGAATTTTTTTTTTCTGCATTTGACTTCTAAGTATCAAAGGCAAGTTTTCCGCACTATTACATTTCGATTTGAAAACTTTTAATATTTTCGGCTCTGACTCTACTATTTATATAATCTGCTGAAATTAGGTGTCACGTAAAACCCTTCTGACAGTGATGCAAAAAAAAAATTAATTCTTTCGAGAAATTAATTGAAAGTTGAATTTTAGTGAAAAATGTCTCATGATTGCGGAAAACAGGCCCTTTTCCTCTTGAACATTTATTCAATAATGATTATTTTGTTTATTTTTTTATAACAAGCGAAATACTTTAATTTTACGGCGAAATATAATGATGCGTATATATATTAACACTGTTGTTTTGTCCCTCTATTCCCTGCACTGCTATTCGGCTAAGAGCTGCTATGGATGTAGAATCAAAAGTCAACTTGCGTTTTTCTGCACTGTAAAAAAAAAGTACTTAAAAATTAGTACCTGAACCTACTCGTTTTTCTGTAAGTACAATTGCATCGTAAACGAGCGATGACGAACTCAAATTTAAGAGACCGTACTTTTGCAAAAATGAGCAGTGTGATTTAATATTGCTAATCTCAGCTTCTGTCAAGCCATCTTAACAAAGCGAACTGACAAACTTAAAATAGGTGTTCAGAAGACGGTTTTCAACGTTATTTAATGTCGATTGTTTAAATGGAAATTGAGTTATTACAACTCAATTATTTTACTTCCCATTCTTTCGGCACATTTTTTTTTAACATTCCTTCTGTTTATAATTTATCCACGTCGCCTTCCTTGTACAAGGATAAGGCAATGGGATGCCATCCCTGAGACCTGGGTTTGATTCCCTTTAAATATTTGTTGTAAATGTCGATATTTATTGAAAGTGATTTATGAAGGTTGGCTAGTATCTGCTCGTTTTATTCATTATAACCCATTGTACTTATTTTTGAGTGCATGTCTTTCTGAAAATAGAAACTTGGGTATTCGGAACTATGATAAGCATCGAATATACTCAAAAATGAGTACATTTTACTTATTTTAGAGTACCTATTTTTAACAGTGTAGTATTCGGTTTAACTATCTCTGGTTTACAGTTCTGAACGCTACGTAACGAGGAAAGAAGTGGCGGCTCGTGAATAAGGAAAGTGAGAGTCCGAAATAAAAAAAAAATGTAAGGCATTTTGGTGTAATTCAATATTTAATGTTAATAAACTAATGGGATAAAAATTGCAAGCCTTTCTTTTGAATTTTCAAGCATAAACAACTGAAGATTTAATAAGAATTAAAATAAATAATTGAAAATTAAACGAATACACATACGAAAATCTGAAAAAATGAAGCACACATTTATTTGGCAGTAATGGATAATGTAAATATAAAGGATAAAAATATCATAAAAAGGTAAATTTAATTAATAAAAAATCCCAAATTGTCGATTAATGCTCACCTATATTATCTTTTAAAAAAAATTCAGAATTAAAGAATAATCTTCCCTTTTCACCAACCGCCAATGATGTTGTAAATACAAAGGGATTAGAAGGGGAGGATAAACCAGATATGACGCATTGTTTAATGCTTGGATCTTTGTTTTTGTTTCAATTCTTGCTTTTAAATTAATGAAAATGCAACGTTTTGTATTTAGAAAGGCTAAGAAAATAAATAATAATAATAAAACATATAATAATACAATTATACATTATAAATAATGTTCCTAAAAAATAAAAAGAATTAAAAAGAAAATTTACTGAATTATTCAGCATATTGTATTGGAGATTATTTAGGTTGAATTCCAGTGAAAAGAGTTATTAAACTGCATGATTTTCAAAACGGCTGCCCAAAGGAGAGTTTAGATGACCAAAACCGAATTCTCAGAGCGGAGCGGACTGAAAATATGAACACCCCGAACGCTCCAAGGAGGTAGCAGAGATCTATAGTTTTTCTAGCAACGCACTCAATTTTAAAATTCATAAAAAAATATTCAATTTTACATTATTTTATTTAATTTTAAAGTTTATGGTACAACTTACGAGCTATCTATTTACAATTAGTTAAAAAAAACATAATATAAAAAACTATTTAAATGTACAGGCAGTTAAAACAAATATAAAATTACGTAAATTGCGTGGGAGTTAGTGTTTTAAAAAGCAATGTGCCATTTCCCGGTACCAAAACTGACTGCTCAGAGATGAAAAGCCACAATCGACTGCTCGAAGGGGGTACCAGCTGTTATTCTCAGTATATAGAGGTCAAGGACCACAATTTCCCGGGGTTATAAAACGACGTCAGGAGTCTGTGACATTAGCATCCGGTGAATGCGTGCTCTTAAAACAGTTGGCGAAATTTAACGTTCTACGTGCCATCTGTAAATGCCCTTTCGTGTAACTCTAGTTCAACTTAATCAAATTAAACTGTATATTTCCGACATCTATATTTTAATTAATTTTAAATTTAGTAATTATACATAGTGTGAAAATTCAAAAAGGTAATTATTTCAAATTAATATTCTGAAAAAGATTGTCTAAAAAATATTGTCAGATGGGACCGTATGTACAATCTGTTCCTTATTTTTACGAATTTTAATATTTGCTTAAAACAAATAATACTTAAGTTGCATCGAATAATAATGAGTAATATTTAATTTAAAGATTTACACTCTAGGCCTCCGAGACCCGTGAGAGTCACTCTATTTCCCTTGTGTACTCTTTTGTTTACTTAGTAATAATTTTATTCATGTAATGTTAAAAAAAATATGAAACTTGCACTATTTTTAACCAACTTAAACGCGGTAACCAATACCAGAAAGTGCACCAAAAGAAGTTGTTATAAAGTCTACTTGGTATTTTTTTTTTTAATGTTCGTTCATGATTTCTATTCTGATACAGATATTTGAATAACTTTTCTGTTGTTACATACCGGATGTCTCACTGAAATCTCTCATTGTAAAACAAATATCCGTTTATTCGACATTTTACTATCCGGACATTTAAATTAACTGGCTTTTATTTATCCGAAAACATCGATTAACCAGACTTTTTTTTAAACTTGTTCTCCGATTTGAAAGTTTTCGATTGTTGGGCAGGGAGTGTTAACTATTATATAATTTCAGAAATTTATTAAACCGGATTATTTTAAAATATACTATTGGGGGCGTCGAAAATGTTAGAAACAACTTGAGTTTCCGGTTGAATAACAAGGGGCGAAGCCCATTGCTAAATTAAAAACTAAAAAGGGAAAAATAAAATAATCCTTTTATTTTTCCCTTTTTAAGGAAAAAATTAAAACCAACTTTAAGAAAAAAACTGTTAAATATTATGAAATTTTTAATTTTATCTGGAATTTTTTTAAATATTTAATATTAATTTATACTTACTACAACTTTTTGAAGTTGGTACCAATTTACAAAAATCATACTGGCGCCGATTTAAAAAAAAAATTATAAATAAGTATAAAACAGATATTTAATGTTTAAAAACAATTTCTATTGTTCCTAAAATTAAAAATTATTTTTTACTTTTTAGCATTTTTTTTCTCTTAAAGTTACGTTCTTCTTTTAAAGATTATTTCATTTTAATTTATAATAAGTAATGTGAACTTGGTAATTAATAATTTATTTTCTTGAATTAATTCTAAATAATTAATAATCCTAATTGAGTACAATTTTTTTCTTCTTGATTTGTTCATTAAATACTGTCGCTCTTAATCCCTTCTCCAAATTATATAATATACGCCTTCTAATTGCACTAATCTATTTTTAAAACTCTCCACCCTAACGCCTAATAAAAAACTGGTCCATTTATAACGTCACGCTATTTTTTATCCTCTTGTACACTCCCCTCCCCCATGTCACGCAGCGTTACGTTAGTCTTACTTACTTCTCTCCCCTCTCCATCCAATGTCAAGTCGCGATAATTTTTTGCAGTTAAAAAACATTAATTAAAACTCTTATTCCGCGTATTTTACCGAACATTCCATTGGAAAGAGAATATTTACATAAAAAGTGAATTATGTCAAATTTTGCGAAAGAAATTCCAGCATTTTTCTGCAAAGTGTTGCTACGTCACGCAACCACTGAGTCCCCTTCCACCGTGTCAACCTACAGTCAAACATACTAAATCCCTCCCCCACGAATATGTGACGTCATTAAAGAACGGCCCCCTACTTTAACCGCCTTCCCACTGTACCTAACTCTTAAGTTCCCACTACTGCATACAAAATACTAGAAAAGTCGTCCAGAACATCCGCAAAAATTAACGGCGTGTATACGGGACTGGTGGACGATAAATCTGATTGGGGAACAAAGTCCCGACGTCTATTGAAGGCGTTGGGAAGGCGTTGCCAGTTCAGGTGTTTCCTCGTCATCTGACCATGTTTCTAAAATAACGAGGTGCAGGTATGAATGAATGTGTGTGTGAATATGTATGTCTTCCCGGGTCTTTTCTTCGAGATAGACCCCGAACCGTCGCCAATAGCCCACTGTGCAGCTCTAGTGCGACGTTAATTAACCAAAAAACCAAAAACCTTCCAGATAGACACCGAACCGTCGCCAATAGCCCACTGTGCAGCTCTAGTGCGACGTTATTTAACCAAAAAACCAAAAACCTTCGAGATAGACCCCGAATCGTCGCCAATAGCCAGCCCACTGTGCAACTCTATTGCGACGTTAATTAACCAAAAACGTTCGAGATAGACCGCGAACCGTCGCCAATAGCCCACTGTGCAGCTCTAGTGCGACGTTAATTAACCAAAAACCAAAAAACCAAAACCCTTCGAGATAGACCCCGAACCGTCGCCAATAGCTCACTGTGTAGCTCTAGTGCGACGTTATTTAATCAAATCCAAACCCACTACTGCATTTTTAAAACTCCCGCCATTTCACGAAATCGAATTCCCGCACCGCCATAAGCAGCCATCCATCGCCAGATATGGCAACCCTGCACCATTCACCCTCTCTCGCTCCTCTCGAAGCCATGTGGGTGAAATGACGAACACTTCTCCTCCACTTCATTCCACATCGAAGCGAGGGGGAGAAATCATCGCGGTTTCTCCATCCAACAAATCCCCACGTGGAGACGGCAGATGCGATTTTTCCCCAACCGGAGTACTCCAACACAATCACTGCAAAACGGGGGAAGAGATTTAATTGCCCCACAGAGCAGATTTTTGCAGTCTTCCCTCTCCGTAGTTTGCATCTCTTAATTGCGCCGATAATTGAGATTAATCGTCTTAATCCGTGAATTTCTTTTCTGACCAAGAGATCGTGACATTGTTAAATTGAATCGGATTTTTTTTGTTGTTTATCGGTTTTGGTTTGTGAGAAAGATTGTGATTGGCTTGTGTCGGGATGTTTCTTTGATGTTAAATTAATTGTCATTTGTTGGAAATGGTCTTTAAAGTGCTGATACTTTTACCTGTGGAAATGTTTGTATGTTAATGTGTTTGTCGGTGAAATGTCATGTATATACAAATATTGAATGTAACCTAGTTACATATTTTATTGAAAATGATATTGTGGATCTGCTACCTTGAATGAAGTTCGAACAAACCAGGTGAATTTCAATTTTACATGTTCAATGGTATAGGCTACTAGATGTTCTTGAAGAAAACGCCAAGTATTATGTGCAATTTTTGCTAGAATTTTTTTTATGTTTGATGATAAGTGCCCAAAATAGCTGGATTGTTTGACACTGAACAAAATCCAAAGATTCTTCGGAGGAATATATTTTGTATGGTCAAGTTTTAATGACTGGATGTTTTATTGTTTTGCACAAAAATTTCGAAGATTTCTTTCATCTGGAAAACTTGGATAAAGCCTGACTTTCCCTACACGCCAAAAAAAACGGAGGGCAATTTTATGCACATAAACAGTTGCAATCTTGAACTGACCTTTAAACGAAAGTAGTGTACTTCTACCTCCTTATCACAAGTCGCATCAAATGGTTTAATTAATACCTTGCACCTGTTAGTATGTTAATATCATCAATTAAAATTAATTTATCTTTTGATAATCTTGATGAAACTTAAATCTCTTTCAAATAGATAGCAATTTGGTGTGACAAAAAAAAAAAAAAAAAAAAAAATTGCCGAAATATTTTGTCATCTGGAGCCTACCTTAAACGGAAGCTAAAGTAGCGATATTGCATGACAATATCGTCAACTCATTCAATCTGTTGTCATCCGAAGGACAGATACCCCGAAGCACCCTCCGTCTCCGTTGACAAGCCATCCCCCCCACACCATTACCATCTCACCTGTGACGGAGGCCACCCCCCTTTGGTGACGTCATCCAGTGTCCGAAGAGTGACGTCAAGAGTCCCTGGCGTATGTCGCGGAGGGGGAGTGGCCACGGGTGCGGTACGGAACTCGCAGGACCCGCCCCCGTTCGTCTTCTCTCGCATCATCTGGTCGTCTTCGGTGTTGTTGCGTCTTGGAGCTGAAGCGACGGGTGTCTCGATTGCCTTCTCCCGGTCGCGCGTGGGGACGGTGTCGGCATGACTACGACGACATCTGCGGCGGACAGCGAAGGGACCGCGCCCGTAGCAGGGGCGGCGGTGGCCGGTGGGCCGCAGAGGGGGTGCGGGGGACCGGTGTCACCCGCCCCGGGGGGAGCCCAGGTGGGGTTCGCGAGGCCTACCCTGCTCATGGATGTGGTGAGTGAGAATTTTTTTTTTTTGGTTAGGCTTAATATTTTTTAACACTTAAGTAATAAAATGTGATTTTTTTTTTGGCAATTGAGTAGCTTTGTCAAAAAAAAATTATAATTTTTGTCAGATTGCACTGATTGCGTTCCACTGCCCACCCTAATTGGAGGCAGGGTTGGATTAAATAAAAAAACTTGGTACTTAAGTCACCAAAGTTTGGTTTTTATGGTTTGTGGTATTAAGGAAAACCAAAAATTTTTTTTCCCCAAGTTGTGGTTTTTGGGAAAACTAACAGGCATTTTCCCCAAGTGCTGGTGTTTGACATTTGAGTTTAATTTTTATTGCATTTGGAATATCATAATTTGCTTTAATTAAGAGTTGTGGTTAAAATTATGGCTAAATTTCATAATTTGTTCAAACATTAAAATTTTAATCGTGGTCGAGCATGCTCAAGTGTTAAAAAATACCTAAATTTAAACGAGTCAAAAACCACAAAAATACAGAAAACAAAATTTTTAAATTTCTAAATAACGGATTTTGCCAGCTCTTCAAGACACTGTGTCACCCCCTTTTTAAAAAAATAATCTCGAAGATAAAAAAAAAAATCATATATATCGTTGGCATGGTGAAAAAAGTTCATATATATCGTTGGCATGGTGTAGTAGTAGTAGTAGTCTACTTTTCCATTTTTTTTTTACTGTTAAAGGTTGAAAAAAAAAAGCCTACGTATAAAGGAAACTATTCTCAAGAAAAGATCCCTAAGTCAATAATAGTGTGGTTGAGAAATAAAACACTTTGATTTAACACTTTTACATATTGATTAACGCAGTCTTCTATGTGGCTACGTCAAAAAATAAAAATACTAATTTTTCAAAACAGCTTTTTGTGATTTAGTGAGCTCTTCCAACATGCCCATGAAATTAGGTTATGTCTCAAAAACGATACTATACTCGGGGACAACCAAGTTGAGCCTAAAGCGATTGAATATTTATACATATCATAGCTTCCGCTTCAGGTTCAACTTATAGGTTGTCCCCGAGTATAGAATGACATTTTTTAAGGAGTTTGATAATAAATATTTACAAAAATTTTAAAAACAATAAGACTTTTTCCAAGAGTATACTATATTTAGACAATTGATTACGCTTTATAACAACAGTTGGGGTCCAAATTCCCAGCTGTACGTACGTGCCTTATGGGTAATCAGGTCCTGATTGGAGGGATGACCAAATCTATTTTTTTTTTTTTTGCTGTTTTGATTTGAATTATTGTTTTGATTTGAATTGTATTTTTAATGAAATCGAAAGTGAAAACACATTAAGCAATTTTAAAATAATCTATTACAATGCGTTTATACTTTAAATGTATTGATCCTGAAGGGTTTGGGTAGGGTATTTAAAACGTTGAAATGTTAAATTTTGTTTGTTTATTATTATTTTTTCTTGAAGCGATAAATATTAAAAATGTTGTTAATTAACCAATTTTCTTTACTCCACAATCGATTTTATCAAAACTTAAAATATTTTATTATTATTATTTACTATTATTATTGTTTTGTCAAAATGAGAATTGATTATTTAATTTTTTTTTTTTTTGCAATTTGCACCATAAACAAGTAATAAACTTGAGAATGTACATATTATTTGCTTCGTTTGAATTTCCCTGTTTATTTTTTAAGAAAGTATTTTCATTTTTTAAACTCTATTTCTAATTTAACTTTACTTAAACTCGGTTTCTGTAATATTTTTTTAATGTGTTCAAATCTATGATTCTTGAGTACAAATGCTTGAAATTTGTAATTTTAATCAAGAATTGTATCACATATAAATATTACTTCAGAAATTAAAATTTGTGTTTAGGACACCAGACTTTAAGTAGAATTTTTTTTTAAATCGAAAGAATAACAATGTTAAAATAACAATTTAAATTTTTTGTTTTGTTTTTACCGCTTGGTATTTATTATGATTTAAAATATTCATGCAACAATTTTAATTTACTTAAGCATTTAATTTTAGTTTACATTATTACATTTATGAAATTTGAACACTAATAAATTAACGATTCGTCCAATTCAGCAAAGAGTATTGAAATATTAAATACAAATTGTTTCTTTGTATAAGTCCTTAGCTAAAAAAAAATTGCTTGTAAAATAATTATGTTTATTTTTGTTTATTCCCATTGTTGATTTTTCGAAGTCTACTAAACTGTAACTGGAAAAAATGTGGATTTAATTAATCATTAGTTATGGATGATTAAATTTACATTTATTTACAACAATGCATTTTTTAAAAATATTATTAACTAACAATCAGAATTAAATTGATTTTTTTTACGCCTGAACTTCAAAAGAATCTTTTATAACTATTTTATGTAAAAGATTGCAGATGGGTGTTTTTTCACAAAAAAATGTGTTTGGTTTAGTTTTCATATTTGAAAATTTAAATGATACGTTTCTATTATAACCATTAACATTAAGATATGAAGTTATACAAAAATAATTGTCACATCCTGTAAACGTATTTCGGGTGACTTGCTAAAATTATTTAGAAGCCTTGTTTAAATATCTTACAAAATTACTCTTTTTAATTATTTAAATGCATTGAAAATATATAATATTTTGGTAATGTCATTTAATTATTCATTAACATTTAGTTCGAGGGATATTTTACAGTTTGGGGATATTGTTAGCCCAGTAATTTCAAGAGCTAAGTATTTTAATTTATGCTTTAAATATTTCTTTTATATTTGTTGATTTGCGGTTTGTTAATATTTTGACCGTGAAAAATATATAATATTACAGTTATACTCTCTCTTTGGCTCATTTATGTAAGCTATCTGGTTTAAAAAAAATTGCGAATCAAAAGTTTTCACATTCGTACTTTTAGTTTGTGGTGTTTTACTTTTGCATCCAAACAAACGTATTTTGTTTTTAAAAGCATTCCTTGAAATCCTTTCTGGATTTATGAACAGAGCATTCGTTTTGTAATTTTTTTTTTTTTTAAACAATCATTAAAAAAAACATTAAACTGTTGGTATTGGTTAATTGTATATATTTTGCATTGCATCGAATTTCGCAATTAAAATTGGTAATTTTACTCTCAATTGGTATAAAAGTTTTCTCCTGAAATCATATTCATATAATATATATCATATTCATCATAATCATATTTTTTAATATTTTTTTTCATATACGTAAAATTCACAAAATCGGTTTTTAAATATTTTTCAGAAATAATATTTAATACTACATTTTCTTTATTTTAGTAAAACGTATTATATCAGTGTTTTTGTTTTGTGACATATTTTTTTTAAATTTTTATTATTCCAAGATTGATAGGAACAACACATTTGTATGATGTATGTAATTTATAATTGACATTCTTATCTACTTTATTATCCTTATTTTGCTCCTTGTTTTAAATATTATAAAAAAAAAATTTAAAAAAATTATAGTGTACGAAAAAAATCTGTAAATAAAAATATTTACATAGATTTTAAAACATAAATTAAAAAAAAAATATTCTTAATTTCTTAACTACCTTGTTATACTTATTTTGCTCCTTGTTTTAAACTTTACAAAAAAAAATTATAGTGTACGAAAAAAATCTTAATAATTAAAATAATTACATAATTTTTAAAACATAAATTTGGAAGAAAAAAAAATAATAAAATAGTTATTTTGAAAATAATTATTTAAATAAACTTATTTAAAATTTTTTTAGTAAAATAAATTGTTTTTTAAAAATATTTTATAAAATTTTATTAAAATAGTTATTTTAAAAAAGTTTATTAAAAAAGTTGTTTTGAAAAAGTTCCTAAAAAATAAGGGGATGTTTTAAATAAAACTTCTGTGAACTAAGGACTAAGAACCAAAAAATTATCAATTTTAATACATTTGATCTTAATACGTCCTTAACAAGTACTATTTTTGGTTTTAAAAAAACATATATGAAGCATTCATATTTACAGTTTAAAAATCGTAAAATCTCATTAGCTATTTCAATTCACCAAGTTTGATACAATATATTCAGTTTTAAAAAAAGTATATCTTATCATAAACTAACAGTTTATACTAACCACACTTAAGATTTCGCTCAATTTATTGATATCCGTTGTTATTTTTCTTATTTACATTTCGCTTTCAGCAAAATAAGCTGTAAAAGAAAAATCGCGAAATAGTTACTTGAATAAACAAAAAAAGAAGTCAAAAGTGAACCCTTCCTTCCATTCGCAATTGTGCTTTACGGCGTTGACACATGTAAGCTATCAGTTAGTTTATGATATATAGGGCTGATTTAAAAATGAGATTTTTTTTATGTAATAATTTTTCGTAATATGATGACCTGTTCTTTTTTAGGGGGAAAATCCCATTCTTTTGACCAACTGACGGCTTGTTCTTTTGATAAAATCACTCTTTTTTTTAACAAAACAACGATGTGTCCTTTTGACTAAGTAACGACTTGTAACTTCGGCAATATAACAACATGTTCCTTTGTTTACCTGTTCGTCAAAATGAACAAGAACTTAAGAATTAGCATTTCACGAAAGCACTTCAAGAAGTTCACATGTGTGTTCACAACAGATGTATTTACCTGTTGTTGCATAACATTAACTGCAAGACACAGTATTTATTAGAAATTAAAGGTCTCGGATATAAGTGCCAAATATTCCTGGTCTATGATTATTACGGGTCTATAGACTTAAAAAAGACTTCATGAATATATATAGAGAAACCTACAGGAGCAAATGAACTTATAACAAAATCTTTTTCATGTTTTCTGTGTTTAAAATTGTTATGTATAAATACATAGATGTTTTTTATCATAGTAATTTTAAACTCATGGAAATTTATGTATTCATGTGAAAGGATATTCAAATGTACATAATTTTTTTACAAATTAAGTTTTTTTTAATGTTTCCTTTTAACGCAGGAACGTAACATATAAGTTATTTTTGAAAAACAGTTATACCTGTTTATTTATAAATAATAATTGGTTTTTGAGTTAGCAAGTGATTAAATAACACTCTCCAACTTCAATTAGTAATAAAACAGCAAATTTTCTAAAAATGAAAGACGTACTGTTCTTGTTCATTTTGACGAACAGGTACACAAAAGAAAAAATAGTTATTTTTCCAAAATTAGTCGTTACGTAGACAAAAAAACACGTCGTTATATTGTCAAAAGAACAAGCCGGTAGTTGGTCAAAAGAACAGGTTGTTATTTTTTCAAAAGAACTTGTTATTTTGTCAAAAGACTAGGTCGTTATTTTTTCAAAAGAACAGGTTATTTCGTCAACTGAAAGGCGACAATGGTGGGTAAAAGTTTAAAAAGAGTAAATATTTACAAATTTAATATTGTCCTACAACCATTTCTATGATAACCAAGACGATACAAAAAAATATCTCGTCCTTTTTTTGTTTAATTATTTTATCGCGAACTCATCAATATATAAGCATTGGAACCCAAACTCAAATTTAGTTTCGCATCAAACATTTCAAATTCTTCTGTTTTCCCCCATCCTCTGTGGGAAATGATTTCAGTGGTTAACTGCAAATGCCGCCATCTGATAATCGCTATCAAGAATTCGATTTTTACTCCATGCGTTTGAGATAATCGGTACGGAATCGATTTTCCGACTTCAGGAAATATATTATCGATGTTCCCAGGCTAACAACCAGTTGCCGAGTAATGGATTTCGTTTATTAAGACATATCGGTTACCAACTGGTGGAAGTCAATTGCTTATTTGGTGGTACTCGTTTATTCGTTTTTTAAAATCGTTGATGGTTTGATTATGTCAAATAAGCCGATTAATATAACTAGTTTATTTTCCCTTCTGTACTGAAATCTATTCATGGTTCCCGTTTTAAACGCTTTTGTTGTTGTTGTTCTTATTGGTATATGGTGTTGTGAAGACGTTATAATGACGTTGTGCGGCATTATGACGACGTTGTATAACAACACTGGAAATAGATAAATTAAGCTGATATTCTCCATATTTAAAAGGTAGAATTATCTATTTTCTTTATTCACAATGTTTACATTGCTGGAATATAGTTTTATTTAAAAAATTAATCTATATCAAAATAGAGCCCCAGTTGCTCAGTTGGTAAGGCGTTCAGCTACTAATCAGAGGATTGGTGGTTCGAATCCGTGAATTGGACTTGACATAGAAAAGTAAAAAAGTAGTGATCTTGCGATCGGAGGGTTGCCTGCTTCGCTACAAAAATACTAGAAAGTCGTCCAGCATATCCAACAAAT
The DNA here is from genome assembly GCA_963932185.1 of Troglohyphantes excavatus. Lineage (NCBI taxonomy): Eukaryota > Metazoa > Arthropoda > Arachnida > Araneae > Linyphiidae > Troglohyphantes > Troglohyphantes excavatus. The sequence goes on from OZ010675.1 coordinate 44,616,905, forward strand.
TATACTGGCGTGTATACGGGACTGGTGCACGATAAATCTGATCGGGGACCGAAGTCCCGACGTCTGTTGAAGGCGTTGGGTGCCAGTTCAGGTGTTTCCTCGTCATCTGACCATGGTTCTAAAATAACGAGGTGCATGTATGAATGAATGTGAATGTGTATGTGTTCCCGGGTCTTTCCTTCGAGATTGACCCCGAACCGTCGCCAATAGCCCACTGTGCAGCTCTAGTGCGACGTTAATTAACAAAACCAACTATATCAAAATATATCTTAAGAAGTAGTTATTTTGTGTGATTTTTGTTTCCAAAACGTCAATCTTCCAATTCCACTGTGCGCTGATATTTCTAAAACTGCTTATCCGATTTGTTCCTCATTCGGTATTTAGATGGAGGGGGGGGGGGGGGGGGGAGGAGGAGTGTATGTTTTATACTAATGAGCTGTAAGCTAGTTCGAATAACGTTTAAACCATTTGCAATAAAATCTATAACACTTGCAGAAAGAATGTCATGCAGAAAAGAATTATTAAACAATAATGTAAATTAATTTACGGTATTTTTAATTTTATGGAAGATACCTTCTAAAAAATAATTTAAACAATACTTGGTACAGAAATATATTGCACTAAAAAAACAATCTTATTCTTGTAAGAAATCGTTCTGAGCAAACATTGCAAAGATAATTGGAAATAACCTTTTTCCTACTACCGTGACTTCTTAGAAATCAATTTTGAGATTTCCCTCACATGAATCCTACTCGGAGGATTAAGATGCTTCATCTGAGATATCCCAGATAAATGTCTTGATCTGTAAATATATAGGACATACCACACCGCTTCATCGATTCAATAAATCATCGATATGAAACAGAAAAGATTCGTGCAAAGTGCGGGTCTTTGCATCCGCCCTTTTGAATAGGGGGAAATAAGGTATCCTTATGGCAAAAGAGGCCTGCAAGGAAGGCACTTTCCAATTACGAAAAGGGCCGTGATAACCTGGTGGTCACGGCGTTGGTTGGCTGAATGATTGATTTGGTTAATTAACGTCGCACTACAGCTGCATATTGGGCTTTTGGCGACGGTTCTGGAAACAATACCTCGTTTTTTTAACCTTGGTCTGATGACGAGGACAACGTCTGAGATGGTACCCGACGCAACCTCAATGGGCTTTGGGACATTGGACCCCGATCAGATTTAACCTGTACCAGTCAAGACGTATTGTTACTTCTCAGCGAATCTGGCAACTCTCCAATCACAAGTTCACTGCATTTTAACATGTTGTCAAGTATCTTGGAATCAGCCGTATTCGAACTCGCAACCCTCTGGTTGATAGCCTACGACGGATCCTCGGGGTTCCGTTACGTTGGGTGGACATCGCACTACAGCCACATGATGGACTATTGGTAATTTTTCTGCAGCTATCACCAAGAAAATATCCACAAACACTGCCTTGGGCAACACCTGAGCTGGCACCTCACTCTCCAAACTTCCGTACCACGAATAACGTAAGGGCATTTGGATCACGATAGATTTAACATGCATGCATTCTTCATGATGGGTCCGGCAGTTTAGTGGTAGGATACTCAGTTAGCAATCAGGGCAACGTGAACATGCCAAAGTTAAATTGTAGCGATCTCATGTTTGAGAAGTCTTCTAAAAATATCCACAATTTCCATCGGCGTGTATACGGGACTGGTGCACGTTAAATCTGATCGTGGTCCAATCCTCTCCATCTGACCATGGTTCAAAAATAAGAGGCAGTGTTCTCGGCCCTTTCCTTCGAGGTAGATCCCCCGATAGCCCAATCTAGAGCTCTAGTGCAAAGTGAATTCAACCAATTAATCAGCGCTCTTTTGGATAGAAACAGAAGCGTCGCTAAATAGATATTTGTGTAGATATAGTGTCACTTTAACGCAGCAAAACAACCAAGCTTTTTAAATTTTTATTTTTTAAACCTTAATTATTTTAAATGTACAGTTTTTAAGTTACATCAACAAGCAGTGTAGTTTTAAAAAATTCAGTAGAATATTTTCGGCCTCATTGCGATGGAAAACTGGGATCACAATGTAAACAAAAAGGTACTTAAAAATGAGTTCCTGAACATACTAATTTTTCTTTGGGTACAATTGCATCGTAAATGCGATGATGTACTCAAAGTAAAGTAATGGTACTTTCTCAAAAATGAGCAGTGTGATTTAATAGTGCCAATATTAGCTTCTGTTCAAGCCATCTTAACAAAGCGACCTGGTAAACTTAAAATAATTGTTCAGAAAATGGTTTTCCACATTATTTGATGTCAATTGCTTAAATGGAAACTGAGTTATTATAACTCAATTATCTTGCTTTCCATTCTTTTTGGCACACCTTTTTAACATTTCTTCTATTTATAACCTTTAAACGTCGCCCTAGTAGTACAACGGATAAGGAACTGGACTTCGGTGCCTGACAATCTGAGTTCGATTCCCGGCAAGTCTTAGATGTAATTGTCGATATTTATTGAAAGTAATTTATGAAGGCAGCTTACATAGGCAAGCAACTGCTATTTTTATTCATTTGTACTCATTTTAGAGTACATGTCTTTTTTTAAAAATGAAACATGTTTTCGGAGCTATTATGATAAGCATCGAATGTACTAAAAAACGAGCACATATTACTTATTTTTGAGTACCTATTTTTAATATTGAGTAGGGGGAAAATTTTATTGTTAGGGAAAAAGAGGAATTAAATGACAGTGATTGCAAATAGTCTCAAACCCAGCCCTCTTGAAATGAAGCGAAATCTCCCTTTGTGTCGGCAGGGTCATCCTTTGAAGAGACGGTTGTTCTTCTTCAATTAAAAGACACGGATATCCGACGAGGGAATAGTTATAGTAGTGTGGCGTGCCGTTTGTCGTCGAGCGATTGGCTTATTTATTGCAATGGGGGGGTGACGCAATTGGCGGGACACATGAAAGCGTCGCCTCATTAGCAGACGACAACGATGTCTCTCATTTATTTGCAGAAACCTTTGATTATTTCCTCCCTTTTGATGCTCTCTCCATCCTTGGAGACATCGCTTTCTCAGGCATAGCAATGGGACATCTGGAAAAAGGACATTGACTGTTCAGTCGTTTTATGATTTTTGTAAATCGGGAGATGTTTATTGTTTGTGTATAAGACTTTGTTTAATTTTTTTCTTATTTCCTAAGTTAGGGTCATTGCGGGTATCTGTCTCTTCGTTCTAAATGTATCCTGATGGGCGAATTGAATTATATAAAAAAAAATATGACACTATTGACATCTATGTATAGCTGATCAACTTGAAATGTGTATGGTTGTCTCTATAATGTATGGGTCAATTGGTTTTAAATTCCGCGCTAAGATGTTTTATTTTTTGTATGGTTTTTATTTAATACATTTTTTGAGGGATGGGTACAGTAAAAAATCAATAAAGGTAGCTTAGAGGTCGCTTATTTTTTATGGCATATCACGCACCCATGGGGAAGGAGGGTATTTATATCCTGTGTGACTGTAGCGTGACGTGAAAGAGTGTGGTGTTAGTGGTTGCGTAGCGTAACAAAACTTTGTACAAGAAATGCTGAAATTTCATTCGCAAACTGAGATATAAGTCGTTTTTACAGAAATCAGTATCTCACAGTGTTTGGTAAAATACATTTAATAGAAGTTTTAATGACTATTTCTTAAATGCAAAAATTTATCGTAACGTGACATGGGGGGGGGGGGGGTACAAAAGGATGAAAAGAAGAGTGGCGTAATAATTTTTTTATAAGAAAATCAGTACAGTTGTTTGCAAGCAATTCTAAAAATATCAAAGTCGAACAATCCCTGTTTCGGAATCTTTAATTTTGACTCTAACGTTCCTGTTATGTCTCTTGGACACGAGTAACTGGTATTCCCTTCTTAAAGTATTCAAGATACAGGAATACTTTAATATTAAAAAAAAATGCAATACGTTAATAAAATATATTTTCAAATGCATAACAAATAATTATTTTTATGTCACACATGAAGCAACAAATCACAAGAAAATATTTTAAAATATGATTTTATAAGATTTCTGGTGGCCTATTCATAGAGGAGAAAGGGGTCTATCATGCGTGACTGCAGAGTGACACGGGGAACTAGTAGTTGCGTGACGTAGCAAAACTTTGCAAAAAAATTTATGAAATTTGTTTCACAAACATTGATATAAGCCACTATTTATGGAACTCATACTATGGGATGTTTGGAAATATACACAGAATGGAAGTTTTAATGACTGTTTAGTTTATTAGCTTCAAAAATTTATCGTGGCCAATTTAATAACTGTGCGTGACATGGGTGGGGGTATGAAAAACAATTCAACTAATGTGCAATAAAAACCTCGACGATAAATTAAATTTTTTATCATTTATGGTACGATTTGCTGCATGTACCCTCACACCGTTCCGTTGGACCTGGTGATGCTTCCCATCGTCCTTACGAGGAAAAGTACTTTAAAGCGTTTGCAACAAGCTGTCTCCCGATAGCGGTCGAACTTTAGTCGCATGCCATCTGATACATGTATCGCCATGAATTTCGCTCGAGATTGTCCGTTGAGGTGTGTTTATACATACTCTTCTGATAAATCACATTTCGTGCTCGCTTGCCTGTTGAAACATTTATTTTATTTTTCGTTGCTAGTTTTTAATTACGTTTCGTGAAGACGGGAAATGATTGTGAAGAAAACGAAAAACCCTTGTTTGTTTTTTTAATGTTAACGGGATTTATTCCGACACCGTAACTGCGTGACAAACAGCACGATTGACATATATTTCGTCTTGTTTGACAGAAGATTAAGTGTTGATATGTTGTTGAAATAAAGTAAATCCGTACGCCGCGTAGCTTGGTGCATGTGGTGTCAGACGTAACAGCTTGCGTATCTTCCTCCTGTTGGCGAAAATTTTCGTTGGTGATTAATCCTTATGTCTATATATAATCTAAGATAAAAACTCGTCTTATAGAACATTGCGTTACGAATTTTAAAATACAAATACAACGTTAAAATACGCAATAAAAATCCATCAAATCTGGTCATGTTTCTGGGCCGTTAAACAAGAAGTCCTCCATTGCCAAGCACTCTTGGGTACATGGTCATATATTTAATTTTTCCAACCCACATTTAATTTGCAAACCCAAATCTACCGTTGAACTTGACTTCCTGGAGGGGTTTTGTATTTTCAGCAATATTGATTCGATTGTCAATGAAACATTTGCAGTACTGGTATTTCCCGCTTGTTGGCACACAATAGTTAACTCCAACCGATTGAGATAGTTTTTTGTTCTTTGGCAACATTTTCAATTCTGAGACTTTTCATTTTCTGCTGATGAAGGGATATGTATCTCCCGAAACATTTCCAGATTTGATGGATTTTTATAGCGTATTTTAATGTTGTATTTGTATTTTAAAATATATATAACCCTTCTGACCGTGCTCATCAGAAATACCCGATTTTAATTTTGATTGTCCTATATTTAAATTCCCAAGTCGAAATTTTCGAGTTTCTGAACGTTTTGGTATCTTCAAGTTAAAAAGGATAGGTTTAAAAATTAGTCTCCGTGTTTTCAATGTTTATTGGTTTAATTAATGTCGCTAAGCAATGGGCTATTGGAGAAGGTACGATATGTAGCCCGTAGGAAAGACCCAAGAACCCTGCCTCATACTTTGAACCATGGTTAGATAACGAGAAAAACACCTTACCCACCCTACTTCAAACTTCTACAACACGGACAGTATAAGTGCATTTGAACCATGAATTATAAGAGAAAAGCGCGGGAAATTAAAGTGAACTTTTGTTCTGAAAATATATTTTTGGTGCTTTTATTTTGACTAATGGCAAAACATAAAATTGTATGAGGTTAAACACTATATTTTCTTTGTATATAATACAATATCATCTTCACGACTAACTCTTTATTTTAAAAATTATGCAAATCTAACTGAAACTACAAACAGCAGTTTTAAATTTTACTCACTGCCCATACACTTCCTCTTTGATAAGAGAGCTTAAAACACCTTTCTTAAGTAACAAACCGAACCTTTTATTAATCTGTTAAGTCGTAAAAAAAAATCTTCAAAATAAGTCGCACTTACAGATGAACTACTTTTAAAAAAATCATTAATAATTCTTGTCACCACACATACCTTCAACTATGTTTAGCAAAATATAATCTCTGGGATAACATGCATTTCAGCAACATCGCGAATCAAGTATTCATGCATGGAAATTATTTAAAAACCCTTCTAATCCATGGGTAATAAACTGTAGTATCTTCTTTATATAGTTTTCCTTCTTCCTAGCTTACAGATATACGATCGATGTATAGCTAATAAAAAAGGAAGCGTATTAAAGTGTTAAGATTAGCAAATGAGGATGCCTGTTTTCATTATCTCTCGCATTGTTAATTTGTCGTATAAAACTTCTTCCTTCCCGTTTGAACCTGGCTGTGCATTTGCGCGGCGGTGTTTTTTGTCTAATGAATTAGATGTCAAAAGTTAGTTGCAGTGTTACGAATTTTATTGGATGTTGTTATGTGTCGGCCTGCTTAAGAAATGGTGAATTTGATATGTAAATTACAAAAGGTAAATGCTTTTTTTTGTTTGGTTCTTTAGGTGTTGGATTTGTTGTTGTTGTTTTGAAATTAGTTTTAAAGGTAATGTATATTTCTCACGTAATTTTGAACAGGGTGCAAAGTGTTTGTTTAGAAAATGTCGAATTATAAATTAGTTTTTCTAACTGCATAAAAGACATGTTGGTATTATTTCATCACTCCTTGCGTTGTTGCTTTTAAATATTGGTTTGAAACGAGCAATGTTTTCTTGTTTCTCTTTTATGTTGCTATATTTAAAGGCAAGTTTTGAAACTAACATTTCTTCGTTTTTTGTTCAAATGACGGTAGGAAATACTTTAAACGATTGACAGTTTTTACTTTTGTATAAGTTTTTAAATCTTGTTTTGTGAAGGAAATTTTACAATAAAGTAAAAAAAATAATGTAAAAAAACTTCACCAAAATTAAAACTAATCGTTTAAAATTTTTCCAATTGTAATTTGAAAAAAATACGAGGAAATGTTGGTTGAAGATAATACGTATTTAAATATGCAATATTCAAATTACACTTTTTTTTTTAAAATGTAAGCAAAATTCACTTAAAATATGTTTTTTATAGCAATTATATACATAAAAAAATATGCATTTAAATCTAACCAATCAACAATTGCGAGAACTGTCCAAAAGTTAATATTCAAAAAATATTATGACTATGTTTAAGCTCATTTAGAATAGTACAACAATTTGGATTTTTTTACACATTTGACAGATGTCAATCAAGTTGGAGAAATTATATTCACTCCGAGTTGCAAAACAGAAAAAATGCACCTAATTCAAATTAAAAAAAACTTTCTCTTACAATAAAACATCCAAATTTTGACCAAAGTTTCTTTCCAGTCAACTTCTTTTATGATTATTATTTATTGAATCTACTCCTCCCCCTGTTTTTGAGACAGAGAGAGAGGGGCACCAGTCCTTCAAAAAGCAAACAGACACAGCCAGACACCCGGATGTGTAAACTATGGGGACAGAAATAGTTCGGCGCATCCGGTATTTTGTCTTTGAAGCCTCCTCTTCCATCCCCCTATTGACAAGTTTTTCAAGAAAGGCAGTCACGCGCAAAAGCGGATTGTCATCGCCAGGTTTTTAGCCAATCGCCAAGAAAATGCGCTGGGCTCTTCTTCTTTTTCGCTGGGCCCTTCTTCTTTTTTTCCGATGGTCGAAATTAAAGGAAATAATGAGGAGGAATCGTTTTCGTTTCACGCTTACGTGACGAAGGTGAAAAGGTGGCGGAGTTTCGGGGTCTTTTGTTCGCCAAGTGTGTTGTTGTTGGCGGTGATGGGGATGTTCTTGTGGCGACATTCAGGGGATTTGTTGGGATTGGGGATGAAATGTTGGGAAATGGTTTTTGTTTGGCTATGTCTTGATTTGCGGAATGTGAAAGTGAGGCAACTTTTGGAATTGTTGGTAATCTGGCACTGAGGTATAGAAAATAAATTTTGCGACCCTTAAAGATTACTGTTCTTTTCCTGAAAGTTCTAATTTTCAAACCAATCTTGAATTAGTGGAGATTTTTTTTCTTTTCTTAAAAACGCTACCCTAACGCTAAACCTTTCTTTAACATATTTTGTTTTTTGCTCAGAAACAGAATTGTTCTCATTATTAAATTTCCTTCAAAATGAATGTAATTCTTTATATTAATTATGTATAAACTATTAACACTATTCATATGTGCACTTTTTTTTTCAATAACTTTATATGCAAGAATATTTTTTTTTTTAAATTAAATAGTAGAAATAGTTTTATGTGTAATTTTTTTAATTATTTTTCTTCATTAATTCATTTTTCTTCATAATTTATAAAGTCTAAATGTGAAACAATTATATTTCCCCTAATTATATTATGGGAATGGCCGAGGGTTCAAAACCCGACAGGAGGGGGTGGGGGGGCACACCTTTTTTTTGTAATCTATATACCTTAAGGGGTGGTGGGGCCTCCGTGGCCGAGCGGTTAAAGGCGTCAGCTGGGAATACGAAGGTTCTCGGTTCGATGCCAGGCGATGGACTTGACAAAGAAAAGTAAACAGTAGTGATCTTGTGATCGGAGGGTTGCCAGCTTCACTACAAAATACTAGAAATGTCGTCTAGAACATCTGCAAAAATTAACGGCGTGTATACGGGACTGGCGCACGATGAATCTAATCGGGGTCCAAAGTCCCGACGTCTATTGAAGGCGTTGGGTGCCAGTTCAGGTGTTTCCTCGTCGTCTGACCATGGTTCAAAAATACGACGGATCGTTCCCGGGTCGTTCCTTCGAGATGGCCCCGAACCGTCACCAATAGCCCACTGTGCAGCTCTAGTGCGACGTTAGTTAATAAAACCAACCAAACCCTTATAGTGTTCTCGGCAACGCTGGACCGTACAACTAGTGAATAATAATATGAAGGACAAAAGCGTTGCTAAAGGGGATTTAAGCCCTAGTTATAAGATTGCTAGAGTCCTAACCTCAGTGCTATAAGAAAATCTATTTAATGTTCTTGTTAACTTGAAATGTATATCAATAAGAAAACAATATCTTTATCCCAAGTATAATTGTTCGAAATACCAACTTATTAGAGAAAAATCCTTTGTTGAAATACTTCACACATTTGCAAGTTTGTGTGAGTGGGTGTCCTTTTTCAACCATAGTAAGAAATACAATAAAAGACATCCTTTATTTTATGACTTGCACAATATAAAAATACTAATAATCAAATATAAAAAAATAGCTGGTGCTTCGCAAATGCACCTGAAGCTGTTGCACCTGTTCTTCGTCACCTGCTACTCGTATTAAAATTCAGATCCTCACTGCTTTCATAAAAGATCCTTTGTTATTAAACTTTGTTCTGTGTTATTCTCTTTTCTGTCTTCACTAACTTTAACAAAAAGAACAGCCTTCTAATTTGGACGAGTTCACAATAATATTCATTTTTTGGCGTGATTATCTTTCATGTGTCACGTTTTACTTTTAGGCATTATAAGTCGTATTTTTTTTGCATACTGTGTTATAATTATTTAATAATTTACCATTGAGGTGTTATGAAAATTCTTGTGTAGAACATAGATATATATAAAAACCAAGACTTTGTGTGTTGAAAAGAAGGTAATATTTTAAAGGACACTCTGGATTTTAGTTTTAAAAAAATTATCGAAAGAATAGGTATTACTATAAATAAAAACAGTTCATATTGTATGTTATAATGTGAACTAGATTTATCGAAATTAATAATTTAAATAAAGTTTAGCAGTTTTCTCTGATAAAATGTGCGACTTGTCGCTTAATCTCTTAAAATTTTCAAAAAGAAGTGTACATCCGTGTTTTCAAATAGGCGAACTGCAATGTATTCAATGGATACACAGTTCTTTTAATTGACAAAAGCGTATCCTGCATACAATGAACGCAAAGTATCAAATACCTTCTTATTGTTTATAAATTTATTTAGCAAAAATAGGTGGTTATAAATTTCTTATTTAATTTAGATACATATCCGCTTACGCATTTATAGTAATGTAGTATATTGTCACTCATTTGAATGCAAAATAACGACCCGTTATTTGTGCCCGGTTCTTTAAAAAGATTGAAATAAAGCATGTTCTTCGTGTTTAAGGATGTTCTTTCGCTATCTTGTTCTATTACTAGTAGTTCTGGAAACAGTAGATCTCGCGAACCCCTCCACCCTAATATATATATATATATATATATATATATATATATATATATATATATATATATATATATATATATATATATATATATATATATATATATATATATATATATATATATATATATATATATATATATATATATATATATATATATATAACGTATACGTTGTTTTTATTGACTTAAAGGAACATTTCTGTCAAATTTGAAGGACATCGAATAACGCATTTGGTCCTGACTGCTTAACAAACATATTTACAGATAAATAGAGGAAGTGCCGAAAGGTCAGTTAAAATAAGCCCTATCTATCACTCGGTCAATTAACTATCTCTAAACGTTAGTTCCAGTTTGAAATAAATGTGCAGAATTGATATTTGTATGCGCCTATACATCCCTGTGTATGTGCCTAAGCATTCGTAAAATACAACTAGTATTAAAAAGAATATTGCATAATATGTTTTCTAGATTATATTCACAAATATATGTACACTAAAATTTACAACCATATTTACACATCTTCCTCCCCCAGCGCTAGTTAAAAACGTTATAACGAGGCTTTCCCTTAAACGCATACTTATTTTTCTCCCGAAAGAAAATCACCTCTGCCTTCCGAAACAATGGGCCCCTGCGCTACTTAAGGTAAAAATCCCAGTTATCTATCAGCCCGCATTCTCCTAGAGTGGCAATCGAAAACGAAGACTTCTGTAATCTGTCTCGGTGGCCTTTTAATGCCCCCCCCCTCGCCTTGCCTTGTACTCCCCCCCATGGTAATGGTAAGGTAGAGAGGTGCGCTAAGACGAGCGATTGCTATGCGACTTTTGGAAGAGTTGCCACACTCACCCCCCTTCTGGTAGGGTTGCTAGATCGGGAAAATTCAAAATCGCCAAGTTGGAGGAGTGAAATGATCGCCAAATGGTTAAAAATCTGGCGGTATTCTAAATTGATGTGTTTTTGTATTGAAAGCATTTAATGTGATTAAACACGTGGGGTGCTTTTTCACATTAAATTGGGTTTGAGAAACGTCACTTTTTTTGCTAGCTTGGCCTCTCACTAACATCACCAAAGCAGATATTACTTTTGGGATCTAGGAACACCAAATTTTTTACAATGTTGTTACAGATTATTTTTTTTTTGAAGAAAAAGTGCAGAATGGGTAGTATTCTTAAAAATTATATCTATATTATACAAATAAAACTTTTTTTTAAAAGAAGGACCACTTCCTTAACTGTTTTCCAAACTGGCATCCTTCACCTATAACTCGTCTATGGAAGCAGTAACCACATATTGGGGATCGCTAATTGGCGAGTCACCATAGCTCCAAATATGATTGAACACAAATCAAAATCAGTGCCTTGTCCAGGATTTGAATCCAGACCCAGGGCATTGTCTATACACTATTCAATGTGGTTAGCAAAACAAAAAATATCACATTTATATCCAATTATAACGTTTTTGTAAAATAAAAATTAAAAAAATCACCAAATCGGCATTTGTTCGCCAATTCCAGCCACCCTTCTCCAAGAGATCGGTAATGAGTCATTAGTCAAACCAGGCTTAAGAGCTTATTGCCGGGAGAACCCGAAACCCCCATTACAGATGAGGGGGCGGACGAAAAACGATAACAATTACTGAGATGCGACCCCCACCCCCAACCCGATGTCTATCCAGGCAGTCACGGACTCGGGAAAGATCCTAATGGCAAGGTAAGTTGAGGACTTTTTCTTCTTCTTCCTACTCGGTGTCATTACCCAGAGTGGTGGCAAGACTCCGGGAACTAGCTATCCGGCAGCACCATCCCCCCCTTAACCCTCTTCCACCTCATCCGGTATTCTCCCGGACATTAGCGTCCATTGTGAAAGTCAAATGGGAGTTTTGGGGGGTTTCTGGAAGTTTTCAAAGTGTCTTGTTGGTGGAGTCGTCCCTTCACGACGTTTCTCTTTGATGTTTCTCTTATTCTTCTGTCTCTGATCTCTTGATTTCTTGGAGGTGGGGAGGGGAGGGTAAAGACTGATTCTCGAGAGAACTTGATTTTTTTTTATTTTTGGCGAAGAAAGTGCTTTTTGGTTGGCACGTCTTGCGACTCTTCTGTCAAATCAATTTATTTTTTTCTCTTTCTATTCTTCTTTGAGAGTTTCTCTGTACCTTTTTATTATTTCATGCGGATTACCGGTGGTGGAGTTTCTGGATTGCTGGTGGAGTTTCACTTCGTTGATCGCTGTTTTACCACGTGCATAGTTTTTTTTTTGGTTTCTTCATCTCTTAGAAACTCTTGTCGTCCAAATGTTTTTGTCGAATTCATTTCGTTGTTTCTTCGGGTTAAAAGTTTTCCCGAAAATTTTATCCTTTTTTTTATTTTTTTAGATTGGTATTGAGCTCTCTGTACTGAGTTACGGAAAGAAAAGAAAGGAGGTCATTTATAGGTTGCCCATTTGTTTTGATGTCGCCTTTATTTCTTAAAATATTTAATTTTTAGACAGTTTCTAATTTAGAATAATTAACATAGAAAAATAAGTAAAAAATAAAATTATAATTTTAACCAAACACGTTCATTTAAAATTCAATAAAATATAATATTCAGTTTAGTTTAATGTTGCAAAACAACAGCTGTTACTTTTCCTTTTTGTGAAAATAAGATATATATTTTTGTACAAAATATAAAATATATTGACTTTGAAATCGGTTTATTTTTTGAAAATTTTGGAAATAATAATGAAGTAAAACAATACCATGCTAGTTTTTATTACCATTATTGTTTTACTGATAAATGTTTCAATAAAATGACGTAAGTATACATATCTATAAGAATATGACGTTAGTTTTATTTCATATTGTTCATTTAAATAATTGATATTTAACCAAACAACATTCTATTGCAAATTGTTTAATTTCTTTAATAAAATTTATGAAAAGGAAATAAAATACTACATTACGAATTGAAAAGATATTAAATCTTATAGGTATTTATTAAAAAAATATTTTCTAATTTCTAGATCAATATTAAGCTTTACAAAGTTGAAATTATTGCTACACGAACTCAAAATAAAAATTTCAAGTTTTGATGTCACGAATTTTATAACTTTAGACAAGCGGTTCTTAATCTGTGGTACGCGCACCCCTGGGGGTACGTGGTGGTCCGATTGGGGGTACTTGAAAATATTAGTAATGGCAGAAAACACTTAAAATATATGTAATAAATAAAATCCAAAATGAAAGTGGAGCCTCAATTTGAGTTATTTGATTAATTTGCCAGCTAGCTTAATTTGATTAATTTGCAAATACCACAATGTGCATACTCTTAAACAAGAAGATTCTAGATGCAAATGAATAATCCCACACAAATCAAATTCGTGAGTATAAACGACCCACGGCACTTAAGGTCTTTCTTCAGTCCCTCCTGGTCAATCACTGAAAAGAACAATACTCCTTAATAAAAACAAACTTTTTTTTGTGTGGATGAGTGAGAAGGGTTATCAGAGAAGAGTTTATATACTTACCTGTATAACTGAAAAGTTTTATTAAGGGGTACGCCAGAGAAAAAATGGTAATAACCACTGGTTTAGATCATTAATTAAACTTATATTTAGATTAAACCATTTAAAATCAGAATTCTTATTAAAAATATCACTAATCTAAACCCTACAGATTGCAAGTACCACAATATGCATACTCTTAAACAAGCAGATTCTAGATCCAAATGAATAATCCCACATAAATCAAATTCGCGAGGATAAACGACCCACGGCACTTAAGGTCCTTCTTCAGTCCCTCCTGGTCAATCACTGAGAATTGCCCCTTACTTTGATTTCCCCTTGTTTGACCAAATTACCCCCCACCCTATTTCACCACAGCCAAGTCGTTAACATCCTCTAATTCGCCAATTTCCACTCCATTATGTCCCACTCACGGAGATACTCTTGTCACTCTGCCTTGGACTTTCCCAACTCAGGGACGGAAAGTCATTTGATTTGCCTTGTGATTGTCCTCCTCAATAGATTCGAGCTCATTTGATTCTTTTGGTTTGGTATTGACGGAATTGTAGATTCCCTTCGATTTTAATATGTCATCGTAGCCTTGTATGTGTAATTGTCATTTAATTTTACTTGAGACTTATGTTTTATTTGGTCGCTTTACTATTTTTTTTTTTTTAATTTACTTGCGTTAAAAAGTTGTATTTTATTCATATTTTAGCAGTTTACACTCTATTGTCACATCTCACGCGACAAAATAACAACGTGTTCTTTTGTTTCCTGTTCCAAGAACGTTAACTCTTTACATTCCAAGAACTCTTTGGGTTTTCCGTTCTTTCTACGGAACAGTTATTCATCCTTATGTTCATTTCCCTAGAATTTGTTATGCTTATATAGAAAAAAGAAACCTCATCTGTTGTGGATCTGCAAAAGAACCGAGTTGAAAAAGATATCGATGTTTTTTAAACACAAGATCATGCTGTTCTCGTTTATTTTAAAGAACAGGGAACTAAAAGAACGAGTCGTTATGTTGTCGCCTGAGCGGCGCCAACGGAGTGCAAAGGGTTAAAAATGAACGTGAGCAGAAAGTTCTTGTTTAAAAATTAACATTATACTATGTCTAATACTATGGTTATACTACGTCAAATACTATAGTTATACTACGTCTAATTCTACTGCGGCTCAAAATGTTTTAAAGTAAAATTAATTATTTTAACGCCGCATTTTCTACAATTTAGTAAATATATTTTTAATTCCATAAGTTTTAAATTTACTATGTCACACAGCCAAATCATAAATATATTTTGCTCTGTACCTTTTAAATTTATCAAATTAAAATTGTCGGCTGGTGCCTACTTTTCTCTTTTGTAGAAAAGGATTTTATGTTCATAATGAAGATTATGAAAATTATACAAAATTATGCATTGCAATATTTTGTCAATTGTATTAGAAAAACAAAATAATTGCCGTTAGCTAATAACGCATTAATATCGAGAATTTGTCTAATGCAATTGAAATTGGAAGCACTTGATAAAGAAACTTAAAACATTCTTCCGTAACGATTATTCTACTAGATTGATGGCGATTATTCTTACACCGCACAACACAACGACCTTTGCAGAAGCCTCTGTCTACCTTTCAACCCTCTTTAGGGGTGAGGTCCGGGTCCGGAACCACCGAAACCCGATACCAACCTCGTCCTCCACTAAGTGGTTCCCGAAATGCCCCGACTACTCAGAAGTCCGCGAGCGATCCTTTCACCTGAGTAAACGATTCAAATGCGACATGCGAGTGGATGGTTGGTAATGGAAAGGTCCTCAAAGCCAACGACGTCTGTCCTTCTGAAGTCAGAAGTGGCAAAAAGGCGTGTGTTGACACAAGGTCCTATAAATACTCGCCTGGGAGGTCCCGACCACGAGTGCTTGCTCGCAGACGACACAGTGTTTACTCCCCTCGAACGTCAAAATGACATTGGGGTTTATGTACGACGTCTAACACCTGGTATTTTAAGAGAGAATTACGATGTTAACTTGGACTGGTTTTGCTGTGTGGTGTTGATGTTGGGAATTTTATGTCGGGATTGTAATTTGTTTAATATGGCCCCAGGAGGGTATTTTGGGCATGCACTGGTGCTTGACCCTGTGCTGTGAACTTTCTTCATTGAAACGTTCTCGGCACCTGACCATAGTTCAAAATAACGAGTGTTCTGGGGTCTTTCCTCCGGGGTAGATCCCGAATCGAAGCCGATAGCCCATTGTGTAGCTCTAGCTAGTCGTTAATTCATTCACTCAATTATGAACAGTTGCAAGCCTTCTGATTTGGTAGGTTTGGGTAACGTCGCACTGGATTACACAATGTGCTATTAGCGGTGGTTCGGAATCTATCCGGAAGGCAAGACCAGGGAACATTTCCTTGTAATTTTGAATAATAGTCGAATGAAGATAAGTTCACCTGAGCTCGAACCCCTCTCAATCTGCGTAGGCGTGGAGACGTTGGGTTGGACTACAAAGGATTTAACTAGTTCCATATATACGGCGGATGTTTTGAGTAGAATGTGGAACAAAACTGACAACCTTCCGTCGAGATTCAAACCTACAACCCTTCGATTATGACTCAAGTATTTACCACTGGACCATTCCCCGGCCCTAAATTAAATTATTTCATAAATTGTACAGTTTTACGATATTTGGTGTAAGGGATTTGAAAGCAAATTATAGGCCTAAAAATTACAAAAAAATAACCACATTTTTATTCTAATAAACTTCATAGTTTAAGATTCACAGTATGCTAACTGTTTGAATTATTTATATATGCTTGAGCAAATTAAAATCAAGAATTTCCTCCAAAATATAAATCCCGAGCCAATAGGATAAAATTGGGATATTTTTACCTTATAACTCTCAGCAATTACAAATATAATTGTTAAACATAACTCAAAACCTGGATACATATCCTCCTAAGATACAGAAATAACCAATTTGCAAGCCAATCCAACCATCTCCCTAACAACCTTTAATATGTTGGCCGGTGGGTTAAATCGCCCTTAAAAACTTATCCCTTTTTTTCACCCCTCCCTGAATCTATCTACTTTACTCCTAATCTGCGATGGTGAATCCCTTATCGGCGGCACCATTGAAGCCTTAAGGGGGGCGGGGGGATAGTGTTGTGCCACAAGACGATCAAAAGGGGGTTGAGGGAGATAGTAGGGGTAGTAGTAGTAGTTTTTAATTCCGTGCAGACACGCACATGGCCCGCTGGTACAAACGAGAGAGCCCACCCCGACAGATTGTCTAATCGGCTTTTCTAGAGTAATGTGTTTTACCACTTTTTTTTGTGTTGTTTGTCGGCGCTCTTTTAAACTGTGGGCTTTTGTTTTTTGAGGTAGTCCTTATTTAGGATGTCTCAACTGTCCCTCTCGCTCTCTCTCTTTTTAATGCTGAGCTGAAAGTGGTGCAACTTCACACTTTTTCAATGAATGTAAATGAAGTATCTCTTAGGCTGGCCCGTGCAGCAGCACAAATTGCATTGCGACTTTTAATTAAGTGAGCAACTAAAACATCGCATACGAACAGCGGGCGATTATTTAATTGCATCTAAATCAAGGATGTTAGGTCTAAGATTTCGCAATCGCGAAAGTGAAGGAGAAAAATCGCATACAAAATTGTCAAATTGTATACTATTTGTCAAAGCTGTAAAGCGCTTTAGCAAGATAAAGAGTATATTATGCAATAAAAAGATGCTCAGTGAGTGATACAAGATATATTTGGAGAACGGATTTGGAAACTATTTTGACTAATTTAACCAAAATAGGTGAACACGCTTTTCAAACCACTGACATTTTCATTGCGATAAAAAATTAGTTCTGAAAGTGCCCACCAGTGAGAAAATTGGTGCTGATGCATATCATGACAATATTCACGCATCGAGACGAAAAAATTCAAATTCACTTGACATCTTTATCAAATTCATAAATATAATTATGGTTAATAATGTTATTTGTGTTATATTTCACGTGAGACATCGGTTGAGATTAGATCAATAACCTTCTGTAATTTAAATAGTTGTTCATAGATTCCAATTTTTTAAAAAAATTCGAAGGCAACTCGAACCTAACTTGTAATTGAGTATCAATAAAGCTTTTGTCACCTGTTTGATCGCCCATTTTCATTGCTGATTAAAATGTACATGCAGTGACAGTTTTTACTCTGGTGGACACTTTCGGAACTATTCTTTTTATTGCAATGGAATTCCGGTGGTCTGAAACGTATGTCCTCTAATTTTAGCTTCCTCGGCCGCAATAGTCTTTCAGTAATCGGACTACACGCACATTTTCTTTAATTATAACTACCCTGTAGATAACGATGACCCTTTTTTTTAAAAGGAATATTTTCTTTTCTTATTTAGAACTAGATTCAATATCTCTTCTTCACATGAAGTTAATTAACTCCTTCAGATCCGGTGTCCGAACCGGATGTTAAGTTTTGACCTCTACACTTTATCAACGGCTTAAACTAATTTTCTAATTTTTGTACTAATTGATTATCTACTTTCTGTAGATACACGATCTTTTATTTAAAAAAATTGTTTTGGAATCTGGCAATACTGAGGTATTGTTGATGTTTGGTATGTCGGCGAAGCGAAAAGGGAGTGTAAAATATTGTATAAATTTTAATATATATTTTTTTCGTAATTTTTGCAGTGTCTTTTGAGTTTTAAATAAGTAATGAACAAATTAAAAGTAAAATTGAAAGATTTGTGATTTAACAAAAAAAAAAATTGATTTAAAATTTTCTCAAATTTTGCATTAATTATCTTTATTACAATAGATCATCAGATTTTAAAGGAAAATTATTAACGCAAATACTGCAAAATCCGACTTAAGGATTTAAAACGACCTATAAAAAAATACATTAAATACCCAACCTTTTCGTTAAGGTCAGCATGTTTTTTAAGTTAGTTTACAATTTATAAAGTTTAAAATATAAAATATGCCCAATCCAAGGACCTATTTCTAAAATATAGGATAATAAATTTTAGTACTTAACTAAATTGCTTAAAAATTCAGTTTTAATAAAAGGGATCAAATCAATCGCACAATGCGCTAACAATTACAGGAATATAATATGTATCCCAATTCGTGGGCATTAAACGGCTTCACTACTCGCATAGATCGAGCTACAATCCGTCGCCAATCCCTCCCGATAATTCATTAATCACGCCAGATAAGGCGCAATGCTTGACTTCTCAATCATCGGCGCGCAGAACCTATAATGTGCCAAACTTCCAGGTTCTCGCCAAGCGGTCACGCGTGGCCTCACGGACGGCCCATTGTAACGGATGTGCAAGGTACTCGCAACTCTCTCCACCCCTGCGATTTATGCAGGGACAGGGTTGGCTATTATGGGAATTACGAAATCGCCAAGCAATTTGGAAAAGTCGCCAAGTTTTAAAAGGATTTTATATATTTATATGGATTTTAAAATATATGTTTAACAGTTCAAGTTTATCGACTTAATTAAATAATCATGAAAGCATTTTTTGTTAATAATTCATAATTTTCAATCGTAAATAAATATATCTATATCATAAAACATTTAAATTATTAAAAATTTAATATGTTAGTGATATACTCAGGGTTCGAAATTAGCGGTTGTTAGTCGTATTTTACACCTAAAAATTTTAATTTGGCGGCATTAATTTTACACCCAGTCGTCGTTTTTTTTACACTTACTTCTTATGAAAATTTCAGATTGAACGGCAGTATTTTTATTCTCAGTCGACATTTTTTACGCCTGACGTAGATTTTCATTAATCCTCATACTTTGCAGTAATTTTGTCAGTAAGACGGTGATATTTTTAAAGTGCAAATGGAAGCATACTTCTAATTTTATACAAAATAATTTAACATATAAAAAAATATCGCCGCAGCAGAACATTTTGGCAACCAAAAACACATTGCTAGGTGTCAATAACGCCAAATTTTTATCTAATCAAATTTCGTATCTTGTATATATTAATAATTACTCAACAATTTTCCAATACAACACAACTTTAAAATTTTGTGATTGCCGTGGCTTAGTGATATATCACTGTCTTAATATCCATGTAAGGTGTGTGGGGGTTCCGGCTGAGATATTGTTCTCGTCATTTAATCATGGTTTAAAAGTTTGCGACAGTGTTCCCTCATACTTTTTAGTTAGTCCCAAACTCCCCCGGTGCGACGGGCCTTGATGACCTCTTCCGACTAAGCCACCACGGCCCAAACTACATATGCATTTAATGTAATGGTAAACCCAAAATTATTAAATAAAAGAATAACCCAGTATTAGAGGTCGCCAAACTAGAGATTTCCGCCAAAACTGTCACCGCCGCACGCAGCAATAGAGCATGTAATACGACTTACTCCTTGTCATATTTGCAAGTGAGGGAGGGTCGAATAATTTTTTGCGGAAAAAAAGACTACTTTGTGTCCTCTACGCTTGAGGGCATGTTTTAAACGCCTCCATATATCACCGATATTCCCTCTCTCCAGGTTTTTTTTTGCAAGTCGAAGTATGTGCAGGAGTGTATTATAACTGGGGGAATAACAGACGAGCTGTTTTCACGAAGAGTCTGTTGTCATGGTGATCGGGCCTCAGCACGAAAGGGGTTTTGTTTGCATTTTTGACATTATTTCTCTTTTCTCTTTGGCATCAGGTTTGGAGTTGGAACGAAGGAATGTGCATCGGGAATATTTTTTATGTTTTTGATAGATATTTTTACGAATTTTATTCTATGATTATGGTTTTAGTTTTCTGTGATATTGCAAGAGATTTATGCAAATTGGACATAAAGAAGGGAACTTTTTTAGAAGTAAATATGTTTGGCATTGGGTTTAAAAAAAATATGGTATTACATCTTTTAAATCAGATACTTTACATTTTGTTTTTATCTCTTAACTTTTCCATTGAATACTTTTTATTCGTTTGGTTGAAAGTTTTTCTTCGGTTCGTGCATTTTGGTATACATTATTTTTGTTCATTTTGTTGAAATAATAACTTTTCCCATTGTACACAAAATTATGTTAAGGAAGCAAATAGCATTTAATTTACCTAGCAATTAATACTGATACTTTACTGTCTTTGTTACACTTGCATTGTATCCCAGGTAGCTTATTTTAACTGCATTCATACGATAATTGCCGTTACGGCTTTGAAACGAGAATATTAGGAGTCTATACTGAACGTATTATAGACTACTCTACAGTATTCGACAACTTCCCTCCATACCTATCATGAGTAATGGAGGAGGAACGAATAATCTGGAAACCCCTCAAATAATCTGGAATCCCTAAAAGTCGGGAATTTCAAGTTTTGAAAATCCCCAAATTGGGAAAATTTATGCCTGAAGAAAATTAACATTCTTAGCAATTGAAAGCTATGGAAGATGAGAAATTACCCAACTAGTAAGATTACATTTAAATTAGACATTGCTTGTAAGAGAATGTTTAATATTACCTAATATATATATATAAAAAACGATGAAAAATGCCGATATGTTGAAACTGGGAATTTTCAGCACTGGCAAGTTGGGAATTTCGACTAGTTAAGTTGGGAATTTCAAAGAGTTAAGTTGGTAAATGTATTGCTTAAGCCCCCCCCCCCCTGACACTCTTGGTATTTATGACCCCCCCCCCCCCCCCCCTGACACTCTTGGTATTTATGACAATTGAAAAACGGTATTTTCTCTCTTATCCTGTTTCTCTGTTGCATAAAACTCCAACATTCAAATTTATGTCTTGGAAAGGATAGTTTCATTTTACCCCCTGATAAGTGGTCTTCCGTTCCCAAACTTTCTAAGGTTGGTTGGTTAATTAACGTCGCATTAGAGCTGCACAGTAGTATATTTGCCACGGTTCAGGTTCTATCTCGAAGGAAAGACCCGGGAACACTGCCTCGTATTTTTTAAGCATGGTCAGATTACGACTCTCCAAGAAGGCAGGAAATCACTAACAATCCTAAAAAAAGAATTTGTTCCGTTTACGTACTTCTGGGAACCTAAAGTGATCCTCTATTCGTAAAGAAAGAGTAAAAGACGCTTCACGTCAAAATTAATTTCCAGCTGACTATGTGTCACTTTCAAATGAAAACGTTCCTTTTAATGTCCAATTCCCAAATATGAAAGCAGTTTAAACTAATGGAACACTCCGACCAAAACACTTCCACGGCTCTCAACACGCGCTAATTTCGACAAGTCTGGTTAGCGCACTAAAGTGAAT
The DNA here is from genome assembly GCA_963932185.1 of Troglohyphantes excavatus. Classification (NCBI taxonomy): domain Eukaryota; kingdom Metazoa; phylum Arthropoda; class Arachnida; order Araneae; family Linyphiidae; genus Troglohyphantes; species Troglohyphantes excavatus. The sequence goes on from OZ010675.1 coordinate 44,638,895, forward strand.
TAAATTCGACATTCATCCCTATTCCCTCGGGAATGTTCGGGTGGTGTCTATATCCCCCCCCCCCCCCCCCAAACGAGATCTCATTTCCATGGGGTTTAAACCCCACACCAAACAATCATTTTGCATTCCCAAAAGGCGGGCGACTTTATACTTGTTGGTTAGATTTACCCCCTGCAGAAGAGGAGCGTAATTGACGAGCTAATCACTCTCGCGATATCAAGTGTGGTCCGGTCATTTGTCAATCCTGTACGGTCGGCGTCGCCCATTGGTCAAACCGCCCATCCATTGGGGTGTAAGTGTTTCGAAATTTGCATTAATCGCCTCTGCTCATTTGTTCGTCGCTTGAATTCCTCGGTTAATTTTCATAATGCATTTGCGCTGTCCGGGCGTGCAGGGGTGCCGGGTCGGGGAGATGAGGTGGGCGCCAAGCTGGGTGGTAAAAAAGCGCCAAGAGGTCTTGAATCCTTTTGTAGAATTTTGTGTTTATTTTAGTAAAAAGTAAGTGTTTTTGTTTTTCCATTTTATATTATTCTTTGTATTTCAGTTTATATAAGAAAGGGTGAGAAGCCTAGAGGTAAAAGTGACTTTTAAAAAAAATAGAGTTAAGCGTGGTTATGAATAGTTAATAGATATAAAATGTTGGCAAATGGATACAAGTAAATGTCTAGCGTGTGCTGAGATCCAGCGGCGTAAAAATCAGTAACTTCTATAGAAGAAGAAAACTTTGAACTGCGTTTTCATAAAATGATGAAGTTGGCACTAATACACCTTTTGCTTCCCACCCCCTCATATTTTACTTGGTGAATTTCCATTTTGACTCGGAAAAATCCCTCGTTTTCTGTTAGACAATAGTCTTTTGAATATATGTCTTTTTCTATTTTGCGTTGTGTGAATCTGGAACAAAATTGATTAAAAATTGCTAATTTGTTTTCAATATTAAGGTCCTTATAAAAACAATGTTCTCAGGAGATTTTGAATTGTCTTTAAAACAATTTTTGCAATCACATTGCTTGCTTTCTTAAAAATAAAGTGGTTGATAAAAAATAAATAAGTTTGCTCCATGGATGTACTTTGATTGTACCAATTTCTTAAATAGTAACTTAATAGTACTAAGTTCTTAACAGTAGTACCAATTCTTAATAATAGTTCTGAATAGTACCAAGTTCTTAAATAGTAACTTGGTCTATAGTCTGTCCAAGTTTTTGATAATAGTCTGTCAAAATAAAAAAGTTAAACACTATTATGCTGTGTATGTTAATGACTACTGAGACATGATATTTCGTTTTCTGCACAATATCTTTGGATGGACTTTTAATGTTATTCTCATGGACCCTTCATCAGTTAATCATTTCAAGTTGTATTTCTTTCAGCAATTTAAAACATTTATCCAATATTCATTGATAAACCTTCATATTTTACTCGAAAACAAATGGGAAAAGTAACACATTAGAAATATAATTTTTCATAATTAAAAAATCCTTAGTATACCTATTGCAATGCTTTAACATTAAATTGAAATCCTGTAAAAGTTTCAGAAACTAACGAATATTTACACTTGAAAAGAAAAAGATTCCAGTGAAAGTGAATTCCACCAAATTCGAGATTTTTCGCCAAATGTGACACCCCCGTGTCCGAGTCCTTCTCCCACTGGACCACCCTCAGGGATGACAGGTCCGCGGACCTGCCCTGATGGTCCCTGGTCGGCTATCTCGTAAAAGTAATGAACTTCCCAGAGACGCAGGTTAGGTTAAGCGATCCCCCTATTTCTGCGCGCTTCTAAAAAGGGTTATTTTTAGATTCGAGTGTCGGAATTTAATTATTCAGCCATTTCGATAGCCGTCGTTTGAAGCGTATTTATGATGTGCCTGTCTGCGTAATTGTTACAAGTGAAGTCGAGTGTTTTAATGGTACTGGGACAAGGGGTGGAATACTGTGGGAGGTATTGGACTATTTTTCATACTTTGCAGTGAAATGTGTGTAGTTAATGAGGGTAACCAGTTTTGAAGTGAAATTTAATTAAGGAAGTTAATGGATTCGATGAGGACATTTTTTATCCTTTCGAATAGGACCTAGATACTGGGCGCATTGGCTTTTGGGTAGTTTCGTGCACTTTAGCTTCGTCTTTGTTGATGAAAAAGTGTCTGCGAAATGCTTCACAAATGTTTCGTCAAACTAAGGACATTTATTACGTCAAAAGTAAAGCCGATTTAAAATAAAAATCGACGGCACAATTCGAACCGTTGATCTCTTGGTCAGAAGTGGTATCGATCGTTGCTAGAAAAGCTCATTCTGGATCGTGGCAATATACATAAGAACAGAAAATAAAACTGAAATGTGGAGACACCACCGAAAAGAATCGAAGTAAAACCGCGGAACTATCGATCTAGAGTACAACGCTCCATCCACTCAGCCAAGAAGACTCGATTGAATTCTGACAATATAAGTATAAGAACCAAACATGAGCTGCAGCCTCAAAAAGGGTTAAAAAAATGTGAGTAAACGACTTTCGTTCAAAATTTGAGGATTCTCTTTTCGCCAGAAGTCACGTGATTCAATGACAAAACGATTGTCGAAACTGGCGAAACTAACCTTGAAGATCGCAGAATGCTAAAAAAAATCAGAATGTTATTACTAAGAATGCATAGGTGGAAACACAATTTTAACCTGGGGCTGGTCACTTAATATAGCAGATACAATTACACAACTTTAGCGATTGTTTTGGTCATGAGGCAAGGTATGGAGTTAAAGGTCACTTTAAGACAACTCTATAAGATAGCTTACATTGGTACAAACCAATGCCGGATGTAAATTTTCAAACAACGTTGCCAGTGTAAAAAAAATCCTTTATATGAATTTTTTTAGTAGGACCTGATTAAGAAGCAAAGGAAGAATGCGTCTCGATGACAGCCCATTGCTCTGAAATAAACCCTGATGGAACATCACATCGAGCTTTTACATGCACTCAAATCCTTGCCATTAATGACATTAAAATGAAACACATTATGAATAATATAATAATATAAATTAATAATTAATGGGTATTCCCTATAATCTGCATGTTTTATTATTTTTTTCCCAAATATTTGAACAAATTTAAGGCAATTTTCAAGGATTTTTTTTCTAAAGTTCGTAATGCAATTTTTTTTTAAGGTAAATTTATTAGCAAACTATGTTAAGGGTTATGTAAAAACTATGTTATGTTATGTTATTAAATATTTATATAAAATGTGTGATTTACGGTCCTTCACAAAGGAAAATTGTAAGTTAGGGCTCCACGGACCTGTTCAGATCCTGCCTTTGGGACACAATCTTGTTTTGGGCAATACAATTTCAGGTTTCTTGGAAGGATTGCAGGATACACATTTCTGTGGTTGTCGTGTCTTCAAAAAAATACCAATATAATTTCCTCTGACTTGTGATTCAATCGCAGTGGAGCCGGTTCTGCCTTACCGACGAGCCTCCTTCTCATTATGTCACCACACCGACGACAAAAACATCCGCGACGTGACTCCGAATTTGTCACGATCCAAGAAAAAAACCCGCGCCGCAAGAAAATAAAAACCGACGCCAATTCTTGTACCTTTTCCAAGCCATTATTCCAACCACCTCTGCTGAAAAAGAGCCATTAACTATTAATTATCCTTTTGCAATGGGTTGCTGCGGAAAAGGACGGCGACAAGCAAATAAAAACCCCAGCGACACGAAGATTTCGTGACCAAGTAATGACACCTGACTGGTGACGATGGCGACGACAGACAGTCTTAAAAGAAAAAAATCCAGATCCGGGAGCACAATTGTATGCACGTCTGTGTGTACGTACAATAATCATATATAGGGGGGGATAACCACCGTCTTATTTCGTATTAAGTGGTGGCTCTCCCTTGTCCGTGTGACCCTCAATTACGTCTAGGGCTCGACTCCATTTACCGAATATTAAGTCTCGACCCCCATCAGCCAATGAATGATTCCTCAGTTCTTTTTTTTCTATAGGTTTAAGAAATTACCCCCAGGGCTTGAGTTTGCCGTAAGGGGCGGTCCGTTTATTACGTCACGTTATTTGAAGTTATTTTTTTAATATTCTTTTGTCGTACTCTGTCACGCTTTTGTTACTCCATTCCTGATATATGTCACGCACTGTGTCGTGTGATTTTGGTCCGCATTGCATTTAGGTCATTGATACATATTTTTTTTTACTACGATTTGAAAAATTTTAATAATAAAAACGGTTAATAATTTTCAATTAAAAAAAAACGTTCGGTTTCTATAGTGGAATTTTAAAACGCTTAAAAAGCAGAGTAGTAAATTTCTGAATTTCTTTGGCTTGTTTTCTGTTTTTTATTACTGTTAATTAGTGCGTTTTAATGATCCTTGAAAAATTCTATAGTTTCTTATCCAGGGTAGTTCGCAATGGCCTTAAAAATTATTTAATTTCAGTAGGTTTTAAATTAAAGGCCCTTAAAGTCCTTTATTTTCAACGTAGGTCCTTAGGTTTCGTCAAAAATTATATATTTAAAAACATTGCAGATAATGTCTTTAAGTTAGCTTTTTCTTCCAATTAGAATTCTATTTTGAATTTTAGGTGCACTTTGGAATACTTGGATTCTATTAAGTATAGACGAATATAATTGATAAAATTTTAATTGACTAATTAAAATACTTTATTTATATTGAAAATCAATTATTTTTCTCCTCTCACTGCTCCCAAATATTTCAAGTTTGATAATGTTTTGTTATGTATAATTTTTTCACCTACATTTAGTATTCCACCCATCTATTGTTAAAAAAATTAAGCAGTCCTTTAAAAGTGGTCGAAAAGTCCTTAAAAAGTCCTTTAGTAATACTTAATTGTTACTTCTGAAAATCTGTTGGAACCTATCATCTAACAATATGTATGCAATTTTTAAATTATAAAATATACTCTATCTATAACATTTTAGCAATTGCATTGAAATGCAATTGAAAGCTATCTTTATGTAATAATTTAATCATTTGTATTTCAAGAACAGCTTTTACATTTTCGTTCTTTTTATGAAACAGTTACCTTCGTTTCTTTCACCCCAAATATATGGTGTTCCTGGATGATATAAACATAGTAATTTGGTTTAGAGTTAAGTAGGAACATGCTACCGAAGAACGGCGTTTTTATCACCCGTTCATTCTAAAGAACAGGTAACAAATATTAGGTCGTTAATCTGTCATCTGAGTAGTGACAGTGAAGTTCAAAAGCTTAATTTATAAAATACTCCGTCGCAATACTTTCCAAATTTATTCGCTAACTCTATGGAAACAGCTTAAAATCAGCACGCAGTGGATATACAATTGATACCGTCTTTTACAATTTCGATATTTCGTTGGCCCTTAGGCACTTAAAACGCACTTTAGAAATTAATTTCTAATTTTAAAATATGATTACGAGTTCTGAATAAACGAAATCTCTTTAAAGGGTTAGAATCCACTAGAAACTTCGATAATTAAAAATTATTATTACTCATTTTGTATAAGGGACCGACCCCTAATAAAAAAATACCTCAGTGAGGGATAATAATAATGAATAATAGCAGTGAAAAGTAAAATAAATTGACAAAAAACAACCCCTGGTGACTATTTCAATTTGCGAGTCGGTTCCTCGTCACCCCTGCAGCCGACGGCGGATCGGACAGCAATCTCGGCCCGTGATCTAACTTAATGCGCGTGAGTCGGGAGTCCTCATTTGGGGTCCTCAATGGTGGCAGGCAGTGTGTAATTACGGGACCACTGTTCGTGGCTACTGTTTAAAAAGAGGTTTTTATCTCCCTTCTCTTCCTTTGCTTGGGAGTCTGTTCTGTCTTCGATGGCTATCTCCCGAATGCGTGTCTGTGGTAAGGGGAATGTAGTTTCGTTCCTGTTTTAGTATTTTTCCTTTTTTTCCCCTTCTGGATTGGGAGTTTGTCTACTTTATTTACAAATTTTAGTCTTTTCTTATGTGTGTCACCTGGTTTCAGTTTCCGTTATCATTCTAGTATAAAATTTATCAATTATATTCATGATTTTGTGGTTTTCTTAGATGCAGAACCTGATTACCAAATAGACTTGAAGTTAAAGCTTTATGCACTGTTAAAAATGCATTCTCATATTTGGCGAAACTTTTGATATATTTTACGAAACAGACATCTGCTGTATATTCCTATTAAGTATTTCGTCACATTGATGGGAAATTAATTTTGTCGTTTTTTAACGATTTTTATTTCGTCAAAAATGAGGGCGATTTTAAATAATATAATAATTTAATATCAACGAATCCTTAATATTTCCCTTTTTTTTATGGATTGGGAGTTTGTCCACTTTATTTACAAATTTAGCTTTTTCTTTGTGTGTGTCACCTGGTCTCAACTTCCGTTATCATTCTAGTATAAAATTTATCAATTATATTCATGATTTTGTGGTTTTCTTAGATGCAGAACCTGATTACCAAATAGACTTGAAGTTAAAGCTTTATGCACTGTTAAAAATGCATTCTCATATTTGGCGAAACTTTTGATATATTTTACGAAACAGACATCTGCTGTATATTCCTATTAAGTATTTCGTCACATTGATGGGAAATTAATTTTGTCGTTTTTTAACGATTTTTATTTCGTCAAAAATGAGGGCGATTTTAAATAATATAATAATTTAATATCAACGAGTCCTTAATATTTCCCTTTTTTTTATGGATTGGGAGTTTGTCCACTTTATTTACAAATTTAGCTTTTTCTTTGTGTGTGTCACCTGGTCTCAACTTCCGTTATCATTCTAGTATAAAATTTATCAATTATATTCATGATTTTGTGTTTTTCTTGGATCCAGAAACTGATTATCAAATAGGATTGATGTTAAAGCTTTATGCACAGTTAAAAATGCATTCTCGTATTTGACGAAACTTTTGATATATTTGACGAAACAGACACCTGCTATATATTCCTATTAAGTATTTCGTCACATTGATGGGAAATTCACTTTGTCGTTTTTTAACGATTTTTATTTCGTCTAAAATGAGGGCGATTTGAAATAATATAATAATTCAATATCGACGAGTCTTTTATATTTCTCTTTTGTTTTATTGGGAGTTTATCTCCTTTATTTACAAATTTTAGTCTTTTCTTGTGTGTATCACATAGTTTCATTTTCCGCTATCATTCTGGTACAAATTTTTAAATTTATATTAATGATTCTGTGCTTTTCTTAGATGCAGAATCTGATTACCAAATAGACTTGAAGTTAAAGCTTTATGCATATAGTTAAAAATGCGTTTTCATGTTTGACGAAACGTTTGATATTTTTGACGAAACAGACAACTGCTATATATTCCTATTAAATATTTTGTCACACTGAGTGGAAATTCATTTTGTCGTTTTTTAATGAAATTTATTTCGTCAAAAATGAGGACGATTTTAAATAATATACTAATTTAATATCGACGCGTTGACTCGAACAGCCGACCTCCCGATCTAGAGTCGAACTGTCTAGTCACTCGGCCAAGAAGACTATTGAATTCTATAGAAATTTTAAGAAGAACAAAACATGAGCTGATGCCCCAAAAAATTAATCTGAGTAAATGGCTCGTTCAAAATTTGAGGATTCTTGTTTTGTCAAAATCACGTGATTCAATGACGAAACTGACTTTTGTTCAAAATTTGAGGATTCTTGTTTCGTCAAAAGTCACTTGATTCAATGACAAAACTGACTTTCGTTCAAAATTTGAGGATTCTGGTTTCGTCAAAAGTCACTTGATTCAATGACGAAACGATTGCCAAATATGACGAAAGTAGCCTTGACGATCGCAGAACTCTCTAAACACTAGAGTGTCATTTCTGAGAGTGTACTAATACTCATATCCTGCATTTGTTAGTAACTAGTTGTTTAGTTTGTTATTCTAACCATTATAAAAGAGAAATATATAGGAGAGGAGAAGATCAGCGATACACTTCTTTGAACGGCTTGAAAAACAGACTTAGTTCATACATAAATATGATAATTTTGGTATAAATTAATAAACTTATAAATGTATTTAATATTTAAATTGAATTTATGTTATGTCTTTATTTATAGTTTTTGTTATTTAACTATTTACCACCATTTATAGATTTTTTAAAAATTAAATTATACTTTCAAATTTATTTTTTTAAAGCTTTTTATGCTAACGCTTAGACATGACTATCCTGTTCCAAAGATGTCAATACGAATAATTTTAGCTTTTGAAATTATATCGTAATATGACATTCCGGAACTTTAAAGTCCGCAATTCACAAGCGTTTTTCTGCAACTTGAGAAATTTAAAACCTATGAATGATAACGAAAATTTGTGTGTTGTAGAAATAAGTAAATGTATCGTATAAAAAGACAGCTAAGCGTTATTGTTCGGCACGTGTCAACAGAAAGTGCTGTTTTACATCTTTTCTTTATCAAAAGCATGAAAGCAGTCGAGGTTTTTTATGCGTAACACTTTAGGGCAGTTGCACTTTTCACGGTATTTGACGGAAGTAGTTTAAAAATACCGTTGCAGTTGTTTTTGAAGTGTGTGTTCGCTATTTCAAAATTCTATCTTTCGTGTTGGGTTTTTCCATGACAGCATAAAATATAAAGTTTCAACTATTTAAATATTTTAAAAGATATCTAAACAGGTTTCATTATAAATATCACTTGCATCTTTAATATTGTAATATTAAGAGGAGCCTTTTTCTTTTCGGTGAAATGGAGGGGGGGGGGACAGGGGGGGGGGGAGCATTTTTTGAGATTTTTCTTCCGCGATTTTGCATCAAAATCAGTTAAACATAAACCGGCGAAATCGGGAATCGAACCCAATCCGCCTACCTGATGCCATCCGCACCGAAGTCCATGGCCTTATCCATTGTACTACCAGAGCGCGAATCAGAGCTACCAGAGCGCGCGAAGAAATTATAAACATAATTTTTTTTTTAAAAAGTGTACCAAAAGAATGGAAAATAAGATAATTGAATTGTATTAACTCAGTTTCCATTTAAGCAATTGACATAAAATAATGTGGAAAACCATCTTCTGAACAAATATTTTAAGTTTGCCAGGTCGCTTTGTTAAGATGGCTTGAACAGAAGCTGATATTAGCAATATTAAAACGTACTGCTCATTTTTGCGAAAGTACGATTACCTTAATTAGAGTACGTCATCGCACATTTACGATACAATTGTACTCAAAGAAAAACGACTACGGCCATGTACTCATTTTCAAGCTCATTTTTTACAGATACATTCAGACAATCTAATTGCAAAATGCTTACTACTACAATTTATGGTATAAGAATTTTTTTTCCAAATTTCATCTTTTAAGAATTAGTGATGAGTTTTTATATAGACAGACGAATGGGCTCCTGATGATCAACGAATTTTTTCTAATTAGTTTATATTAAATAGCAATTCATAATTCTGACTTCAAAACGGTTTAGAGCTCCAGTTGCTCAGTGGATAAAGGCGTTCAGCTACTAATCAGAGGATTGGTGGTTCGAATCCGTGCGATGGACTTGACAAAGAAAAGTAAAAAAAGTAGTGATCTTGCGATCTGGGGGGTTGCCAGCTTCGCTACAAAAATACTGGAAAGTCGTCCAGAACATCCAACAAATTATACTGGCGCGTATACGGGATTGGTGCACGATAAATCTGATCGGGGACCAATGTCCTGACGCCTATTGAGGTTGCGTCGGGTGCCAGCTCAAGTGTTGTCCTCGTCATCTGACCATGGTTCAAAAATACGAGGCACCGTTCCCGGGCCTTTCCTTCGAGATAGGCTCCGAACCGTCGCCAATAGCCTACTGTGCAGCTCTAGTTCGACGTTAATTAAACAAAACCAAAAATCAAAACGGTTCAAGATAATGTGTCCTCTCCAAACTCGAGCGAGCGTCTATAGTGGACGGTGACACAAGTCCTCAATGTCAAGTCCGTGTCCCCATCGTCCCAGGTCCACTGTCCGATAACTCCCCATCGGTTCAAGGTCATGGGAATGACTGCGATAGAGTGTATCAAGCGTCCTTCCTGTCTCCATAAACAAATTACGAAGAAGTGACGAGCGTCAGCAGAGATTCGGTCGTTCGAGCTGACAAAGGAGATCTGATGTCAACATGCTTGGGTCAGCGCGGGGAAAATCATTTTCGCTTAATTCTTTAATCACGACGAGAGATTGCGCAATTTCATTTGAGGGTATTTAAAACTTGTTTCTATGGGCTCTAGTTAATGTTGGATTTGTTTAGTTTTGAAGGTGTTCCTCAACTCATGTAATTAAGTGTTGGTGGTTAGTGCTTTTGAAGCTTTCGAGGGGAAGTTATCATAGTTAGATTAGTGGAATTTTGATACGTTAATTGGAAAGAGATATGGCGTTTGAAATGTATGTAATTTCAATGCCTTAGTGACTGGATGTGTTAAGTGTGTATGGTTTCCTGTCAGAGCTGAATTTAGTTAGTGGGCCCCTAAGCTGCTGAAGTGGTGCCCCCCCCCCCCCCATCCCCTCAACGTTCCCGGGGAATTCCTTCTCTTCTGGAAGACAAAATAACTGGCATATTATACTAACATCTCCGAATGTTAGTTTTCACATTGAAGCATAATTGTCAGAAAGAGTTATTTCGCCAAAGCAATATTTGTTCGCCAACTTTCACTTGTTTAAAATAATATATATTAATTTATTTTAAAATATTTCAATATTGTCGAGATCTTATGATTTCATAACAATGTACTGGACTCGATTTGAGACGGAACGTACCGGAACGGGGTTCATGTACCTCTCTTTAAATATTATGATTCCAGAATTGGGTGTGATGGCTGATGCATTGCACACCGCACACCCTACGGAATATTACAGTTCCGGTACTTCTATTTCTAGAAATCGAGCACTGACAATGTATATACTATTATTTTTAGAATGCCCATTAAGGAAATAGCTTTTAAAATCGAACTATAAACGAAAAACTAAAGGGAATTTTAAAATTTCTAGCTTCAGGTGCACAAGAGAGTTTGAATATTTTCTGACATGTCCGAGAAATGGAAGATAGTGTTTGACGTGCCACACACACACACGAAAATATTCTTTCTTTTATTATTATAGATTATTTAACCTTAAGTGTAGAAATAACTTGCTTCAAATAAACAACTTGTCATTAACCGATTCTTGTCATCTGTTCTTGTAAGACGAATTTATTGAGATTGAATGTGTTTCGAATGAAATTGTCTGTCTCAACAATAACTTGTTAAAACAATTATCCGTTTTCGCCTTGCCTTTTGAACCGTCTCATTCCTACAGTGCCATTCAAACCGAAACGGCCACATCTTAGATATTATATAGGGTTAAGCTATGCTTCAGAATCTTAACCTGTTGAGAAGCTTCTATTCACAAGGCCACCAGGTGATCATTAAGTATTCCAACCAATCAGTTATTGTCCTTCACTTATCTCCTTTCAAAATCGTCCTTTCAAGGAACAACGTCGCACGACTCTTTGTCGCTCAGAGCGCCCCGAGCGAACATTACGTTCTTTGCAATTAATAATACCAAAGCAAAAACAATGCAATGCTTTTATCCACTAAAACATTTATCACCGGGATCTTCATTCCCCCTACGACTTGCCGCACAACTAAGCCGGTCTCCCCCAACTGTTATTTCATATAATTACAAATCACTTAGGGAACGGACTGGACATGAAAGTGATTATATCCGAACTTCGAAATTATCTGACGCCGAGTCTTCCGAGTTTTTCGGCAAACTTCCTAAAGAGAAATGGCGATATTAGTGGAAGGGGGGGGGGGTACTGTAGTGGCGCGGTGGAAAGCGATTGGCCTCGGGATTGGTCGTGTTGAGCCAACGGCCGTGCGTGTATCCATCATCACGTTCGTACTATTTCATCCACAAGAACAAAGAGTGGATAGGGGGGTTACGAGCCCCTTCCCCCCCCCCCTGGCCAATTTTCTTTTGACCCCCCTCCCCCCAATATCCAGGTGATCTTTTTGATTTGATCGACTGCTCTACTGTAATTTTTTTGGTCTCTCCCCCTCTTATTTCGCATTATTTTTTTGCCGGTTTTTATAATTTCTCGTTCGATCCGAATTTTCCAATTTTGCTGTAATTTATGGGCGAATTTTCGATCGCAGAGCGGAATCGATTGCGAAGGAATTTGTACCGATCGACGCTGTGAGGTTGTTTGACATTGAAATGTGTCTTGTAGAGTTTTTTTTTTTGGGGGGGGGGGGGGTTGGAAAATGAGGCCCCAGGGAAAATTATTAAAAGTTTGCCCTAGAAGTTTCCTAATAATATTTTTTTTTTATAAGATGGTTTTGTACAATGAATTTCTTTTTGCCTGCTTGTGCCTTTCGAAAAATCGCTAAATTCTAAGCCATATACGTTATTCTGTCGAACAAGACACGTTGTTTGTCTTATTTTCACTTGAAGAAAGGCCTAGTAGGAAATTAAAAATTCCTTTTATGTTTCAACATGCACATTTCTTTGTATGAAGTTTATTTTAAATAAATGTGTTTGCCCTTTCATATTTTAATTTAGATACGTTTAAAAGAAAATGGATGATGGATCCCAGGTTGTCATAGTTGTGAGTTTGCATAATTTGAGGGTATGTAACTATATCCTTGGAAATCTAACCAGAGATTAGCCATATAGAATGTACTGATAATCGTTAAAACTGCCCCAACCCAAATTTCTGGACAAATTGGGTATTAAATTTTATACACTTTGGGGGAAAAAAATGTTTTTTATATGTGCTCCTCATTAATAAGTTATTGAAAAGGGCATTATTGGAAGGCACTGAACACACTGCTTTTTTTTTTTTGCCAAAATGTCACTTTGTGAACTGTTGTTAGCCTTCTGTTTTTTTTATTTTCGATTAATTGTTTGGTCATTTTTGGGACGCATCTTTTTGACATCAGTACTTCTGTTGCTTAACACATTAACTGCCGCATCAAAAATTGGTAAAGGGCCCGTGGAACGACACTATTTTTTAAAGCACGTTATGGGAGTATGCAACTCATGTGCGGCTCCTAAGCCCAATGTACTGAGAATTGTATTTAAGTCGCGCGGTAGTCAGCGTGTTAATATAGACCAGAGGTGGCGCCACTGGGGGTGCTGGGGGGGGGCTGTAGCCCCCCTGTCGGGCAAGGCAAGCCCCCCCGTCGGGCAAAATTATGAAGTTTGTCGGGGGAAAAGTGTTATTTTAATTGTTAAGACCAAATATTTTTTAAACATTGAATCAAATTTAATTTTTTTAATGAAAAGGATCTAGGTCATAATTCCGACAGATAAAATCCCGACACATCGAAATCTCGACACCAAAGGCCTATCGTGGCTGAATATTTAGAGGCTGGAAACGATTAGCGCTAGTTTGATACTGAACATGCACGTTTGGGAAGCGACATACAGCAATTTGGTTATCAGAAAGTTGTAAAATTCGTTTCTTTCGCAACCAAAAAGTGTCCCTTATTTATAAGGCTGGTACACTTTAAATCTTATCGTGGTCCAAACTGCAGACCCCTATGGAAGGCGTCGGGTGCCAGTTTTCAAGTGTTGAACTCTTCATCTGACCATAGTTCAAATATACGAGGCAATGTTGTTGGGTCTTTCTGTCGAGATAGATTACCAATATCCCACTGTGCATCTCCAGTTCGTCGTCAATTCAACCAATCAACCCGACAAACCAAGATGTAAATATTAAATTTTTAGCTAAAAATTTCAGTGTTCATTTTATAGTTTTTTTACACAAGATTTAGTACTCTTATATAGTGTTCCACTACACGTATACTAGAAATATTTTTAATTACATTATTTTACGCATATTGAATAATAAAACCGCCCAAAATTGTCACACTTAAATTCATTTTCAAAAGCGTTAACATTAAAATTTTAATATTATACTAAATCATAAACTAAGGTTAAATAATTGAAACACACGATATTTGACCACACATATCATTGATATAGTGCCAAAGAAAACAATTGGAATTAAAAAGGGAGAATGTAGTGGAAAGTTTGAATAAATATGATAAGTGTTTATATTTTAAAATAACTTTTTACGAATTAGTAATTTGATTTAAATTCATTTTAAAATATCATATTATTAAAACCGCGTTAAGATAATATTATTAAAATCCTTTCTTTTAAGTCGGTTACCAATAATAATTTCAAAGACATTTTTATTAATACTAATATTTTCAATTTGGTTTGTCGAGATTTCGGCCTATGGTCAGTTTATAATTATAAGTTTCATAATTAAATGTTTATAATTATATAGTAAGTTTATTATGAAATATAAGTATATAATATTCCTAAAATAATACGTTAATGTAGCTAATTGAAAAGTAATACCCAGTAAATACAAGATAACCTGATATAAATATGTTGATTATGATGTATTTCGATTTCAACGTCTCCACTGCTGTTGCATTTTTTCCTTTCCACACTAATATTTCACTCATCAAAAGTTAACACGGCATTTTCTAATATACAATATCACAGTTAATATAATCTAAGAATGAAATTCACGGAGACTCAGAAGACTTCAAAAGAGGGTCACTTAGTTCGGCGTCAAATTATCAAAGAAATTCAAGTTTAAAATGTATAAATATTAATATTTTGACTTTAAAACATACTTTTACTTTCGAATAATTAAAACGAAAGTAAACAATTCTTAAAATTTAGTAGATTACTGCAGGGTACTATTCGCAGCTGTTGTTTAAGTTTAAAAATGCTATTCTTAAAACTATATTATATTGAATATACGTTCGTTATTTATTAAATTAAGTACACTTAGAGGTAGTGACCTTTGATTTATGAAATATAATTAACATTATTATATTTTTATAAAGAGGAAAACTATTTTATTGATTTTCACCGGTAAAATTTACTGCCAATACTTTAGTCAAATACTTGTAACATAGGACCTGAGCAAAGATATATTTTAAAGCTACAGCTAAGAACACCACGTTGCATTCAAATATCGGCAAAAAAAAAAAAAAAAAAAAAATTAGTTTTTTTCACACAAAAGGGGCGATGTAGAATTTATGCTGGGGGCAACTTAACTTCCCTGGACCTCCATGGGGGTGGTGAGTCGTAAAACTGGAAATTGCCGCTTTCCTTTGCCTGCTTGTTCTTGAAACTTTGCGACTGGATGGGGGGGGGGGGGGGGGGGGGTCTGTGCCTTTTGGTCCTGGGGACATATATACCATTCACTCCGTGTTTCCATTGTATGACTGCCATTCCTTTTCATTGACCAAAGAATCCACTGTGAATCGTAGAGCGAGACGATAGACATTGTCAGTTTAGTTGCAATTGGAACAAGCCAGCGTTTACTTAGGATTTCGGAACTAAAACTGGCGCAAATATATGAAGTGGATGGGGGATTGATAAAAAAATAAAGTGCGTTGCTGAAAAATTTCAATTCCGAGATGTACGTTATTAACGATTTAAAAAAAAAATCCATGAAAGCCAGAAATACTCTTTAGTTGTCCAGCTGAAAGTACTGATCATCGGAATGCATTTGGGGTAGCGTTCAAGATACTACAGCATGGTGAGCTTTTTTTTATTATTATTCTCCTCAAAATATAGCCTTTCTTCTTCTTTTTCTTTATTCCTATAATACGAACTAAGTTAATTAAAAAAAAATTAACTTATCTTCTTTCTACTATGGTTTAGGTTTATGCAGTAAGTAGTTCGGATAGTACTAAAATATCAAAACATATCAAACTCATACTTATTGATTTTGGACCAGAATAATTTTTAAAAATTCAACCTGACATACTAGCCGTGTTTATAATTCCTTTACAAAGTACTACTATTCAAAGCCAATGCATATAAATAACATAAAATATTATAGGCATTTACTCTCAAACGTTTACTAAACAATTTACAATTTGGTTTAATACTTGATTTTTGACGTGAAACACCTTTAAAATCACCAAGTACTTGGAGTATCAGGATTGAACACCATATATATTACTCTTTAGGATTATCCATTCCAACACTTCCATTTCGTAAAAAAATATAACTATTTACATAAATTTGTTCTTGTTCTACAAGAAATTGTCCGCCAATGCGTGTAAAATAAGGAAACGATGCAAAGCGTGTACGGAGCGTGGATGGGAAAAACTGCGTCAGGCGACACAGTTTGTTTAGCTTCAATTTACTGGATATGTTCTTGTTGACGACTCTTTCGTATTTTTTATAATATTTGCTAAAATGACGTGAATCTTTCTGAAAGTGCTACAACAAGCCACATCGAATATTTTTAGGATGAAATAATTTTATATGCACAATTTACGTCGAGGATACTAGCCCCCCCGTCGGGGAAAGTCAGCCCCCCCGTCGGGCAATTCCTGGTGCCACCACTGATATAGACTTATTTAAAAGTCTAGATATAAAACATTAAAAGAAACTTTAACATTAAAAGAACATTGAATTCAATATAGATTCCAATCTTTGCAACTTAATTTCAATAGGACAAAAGATATATCTATGACGAATGAAGTATAGCTTGGTAGAAAAGGCGAAAGCGATTCAGAGATATAATAATCTTTTTTAAAGAAATTTTGGATAAAACACGTTATGAACGTTAGCTCCTCAAATATACTTTTACGTATATACACTACTATACTTTAAGTATATTATTATATACCAGATAATACTGGGTGATGCTTCATCCAAACGCGTATTCCCCAAAGGTTCTGTTACATAATCGTCGTCAATCCATCATAATCGTCTCTAAACTAATGTGCAAAACGTCTTGTAAGTCAGCATGCTAGATTCTACCTAACTGTGTCAGAAACCATAATAAAAAATAAGTCAATAAATAGTGTAAAGTACTAATTTTTAGGCCGGCTTGCAAAGGAATGTACCTTATCATTATCGAATTAGGCGTAACGTTGCATTACATCCCCTAACCATTCCCGCAGATTATTGATTCCGATAATTGAGTCAGTCGGTAAGATATCCAATTACCTTCCTCAGGTACGAAGATACCATTACTTGTTGGGGAAACAGGTTCAATTGGGGTGCCACCCTCTTTTGAAAGATGTGTGTTTATGTGAATATAGGACTCAAATAACCGATATAGATTTATGTTTGGCGATTTGTGTTTGCTTCTTTAGTTGGTTGGTTATTGTACATTGTTTTGCAGTCCTTAGCGTACATGTCAGTTAAATGCAGACAGTTGTAATATTAAATAGAGAGCGCCTTCAATACCAGACTCTCGTAAGGCCGCGGTGTCAACATTGAAAAGAAAAACTCACATCACGTGGTTATAGCGCTGCCACATTTGGCGTTCAGACATCTGCAGTTTCAAATTTGGCGCACTTTCTTCTCTTTTGGTGATAAGGAGTTCTGTCGGTATTCAACTTTTTAACATATATGTACGTATTTACTTATTTTCAAACAATATGCGCTAAATATTTCCTCTTCATTAACGAAACGAAAATATTTTATTTGTGTTCAATACTCGAAGAAGCGAAACTCTTTATATTTCTCAGGTTTTATTGTTCATATTTTCTTATTGAAGTATACAAAATAACAATTGAAAGAACTTCGCTTATTGTAAATTTTTTACATAAAAACGTAATGCAATTATTTCAAAACTACAAAGTAAGAAAAAATCTCCTTAATATATCTGTTAAACTCCCCTAAATTGTGCCACTCGTTCAAAAAAAAACTATATTTAAATACAAAATTAAACACAAAACCATGTTACAATACTTCGATCTCGTTTAGTTTTTAAAGTCGCCAAGGCCTACCAAGTAATATTGGCGCATGAATGAATTGGCATTTCCACCTATCACGTGGTTTCAATGATGGACACCCGGAAATCAGCATTTTTATTCTTCTAAATGTTGATTTTGTTTGAAGATACATTTCCTTGGATTTTATTTAATTTGCATGGGTATGTTTCAACTTGTTAACTCAAGTTGCTATTTGAAACATATTTGTATTTGGAGTAGTGTACTTAATTTTGTGTGTGTGTGTTGCTATTGGTGGAATGAATTTATTAGTAAAACTATTACATTCCTCGTTATTTTAGGTAGAAAAATTATTATAATTATTTACTGAATTTACCAAGTTAAATTAGGTTATTTTACGATATAATCTTTTTCCGGCAGAAGTTGTGATTTATTTGTTAAATAAGTATTTAGTTTGTCACTTTTTCATTTAAAAATGTTTTATTTTGAATGTTTTTAAATCATATTTGGTTTTGGGAATGCTCATTGACTCTGCGTTTTTTTTTTATGCAACAAAATTACATTTGAAGTCGAATAAGAGCTAATTGTTCACATTAAAATTTTAACAGGGAAGCATGGATTCAAGTTGTAAAAGGCAGCAGCACTTTAACTTAATTTACCAGTTATTTATTTGGTCTGAAATATGCATGGTGTAATATATTTTTAGATTGCACAGAACTTAAACAACCATATTCGACTTGTGTGTGGATTTCGCTCTCCCAACGACAGACAATGAGTGAAGAGTTAACCATAGACAGAAGAGTTAACTACGCTTAATTGTCTTTGGTTTCTTTAGTAACCAATACGACTTGAGACACACGCATTCGTGCCGCGGATACTTTACCTGACGTGCAAAAACTTTTCTACACGATAATTTTTGTCATCGTCCTCCGCCAAATGACCTGGTCCATCTAATCGCAAACTTCTGCAGCCAATTATTTGGCGATCAACTTTCCCTCCGAGTGCAGAGATAATCTCCCGGCGGTCCCGTGCATAATTATCGCCAAACGTGGCTCCGATTTAATTACTCGACCCAAAGATTAATAAGGGAAGAAGGCATTAGCATGTCCTCTTCGGCCAGTCCGGTTGGCGACCACACCTCGCTGTTGTTAGTGTGGGCGACGCGGTCCTAGCATCGAGACTTGCATGCTGATGAGACGCAATCCGGGCAGTCCCATTAGCGACAGGCGGGGTTCGACCATGAGTGAAAAGGGGGACTGTCTCGGGCTAATGGCGGGCCCAGGGCCTCGATTGTGATTCGCTTTTGTTTCTGTTTGGTCCTCTTCGCTTTATCATTGCATAGTTAATGTCAGAGTTATTGGGGAGTATAAATAATGCAGAGGCGGTGCGGCGGGGGAGTCTTGTTATTATCATAAGTGGGACAGGGGGATTGGATTACGTGTTGACCAATGCGGTTTGTGCTGGATACTGTAATTAGTGGTGTGAGTGTTTTTATGTGATTTTTTTGCGTGAGTTTTTTGATTATTGAATGAGTGTTTTGCTGTGTTTATTGTCATTTGATTTTGATTAACATTCATTGAAAAATGTTTGGGGGTTGCACATGGGTCCTTATTGGATCCTGTCACTATCCAATTTTTAATACGCTGCAATTTAAGACAGGGGTGCAAGAACTAGGAAGCTCCAGTTTTTAAAATTGTTTAGGAAAGACGAAAAACACTGAACGTTTCTTGAATTGTATAATACAAAAGAGACAGCTTTTTTTTCCTGAATATCTAGATATACATTGATTAGAGCTGGTTGGTTCTTGCAATTATCGATTGAGGATTTTTTTTTATAGGAATAAGTGAAAAAGTGTAAATCCGAAAAAAGTGGAGCTGCTTGTTCTTTCACTCACGTCTTCAATTAAATACATTAATTAGTATAAATGATATATTATGATTGATAATGTCATGTATATACCAAGTTCCCAGTCAATATGACATTCGGCGGAGAGGAGATAAAATTAATTGTTAGGTTTGATAATGCTGCTATCAGGTATCAATTGTATCAATATCAATGGTATCAATATCAATTATATCAATATCAATGGTATCAATTGTATCAATATCAA
The DNA here is from genome assembly GCA_963932185.1 of Troglohyphantes excavatus. Lineage (NCBI taxonomy): Eukaryota > Metazoa > Arthropoda > Arachnida > Araneae > Linyphiidae > Troglohyphantes > Troglohyphantes excavatus. Next base: position 44,658,702 of record OZ010675.1, read on the forward strand.
TGGTATCAATTGTATCAATATCAATGGTATCAATTGTATCAATATCAATGGTATCAATTGTATCAATATCAATGGTATCAATTGTATCAATATCAATGGTATCAATGGTATCAATTGTATCAATATAAATGGTATCAATATCAATGGTATCAATTGTATCAATATAAATGGTATCAATATCAATGGTATCAATTGTATCAATATAAATGGTATCAATATCAATGGTATCAATTGTATCAATATCAATGGTATCAATTGTATCAATATCAATGGTATCAATTGTATCAATATCAATGGTATCAATTGTATCAATATCAATGGTATCAATTGTATCAATATCAATGGTATCAATATCAATGGTATCAATATCAATGGTATCAATTGTATCAATATCAATGGTATCAATTGTATCAATATCAATTGTATCAATATCAATTGTATCAATATCAATTGTATCAATATCAATTGTATCAATATCAATGGTATCAACTATATCAATATCAACGGTAACATAGGGCAAGTTATATAAAAGCATGTAATAATAATAATAAAAAACAGCATTTTTTGTTCATAGTTGACAACCTCTAAATTGGTTAATACTTATTTACTCCCGTGCAACCTCTGGGGTTTTGCTAGTATCTTTTAAATTCAATTAACTCTATAACATAACGCTATATCAATGTGACTTCCTTACAGATGTATCATTAGTCATGAGCATTGAAAACTGAGTCTGCGTGTAACAAGAACCAATAACCTGGTCCAAAACCGCATTTGTATTCCAGTTCTTCTGAGAATGACACACGGCGACTCCTTAGGAGTGAAATCATACCCCAATCGTTCAAAAACGGACACTTGACTTGTGGGACTGGAACTTATCAACGCTTCTATCGTTATGGATCGCGATACCACCGACTGCGGTTGCTTGATTGTCGGTGGGCGGTGGAAGAACCGTTCCGCTGATGGATGGACGGGTCGCGTGGTCGGAACCAGGCACCGTTTCCACGACCGATTTCTGTCGGGCTGGTTGACAGGTCGGTAATTTAACCTTATAAGTCGTCATCTAACCTTTACAGACGGCTGGTTCGATATTTCAACCAGAATCTCATGTTGAATCTAAATAAGTACCTTCTAACGGTTGAGTGTGTGACGTCACAGCGGCCATTTATCCAGACCCGAACTTTAATAAGTTCATTGAGATGTACTATAGAGAAGGTAGAATCCACGTGTTAAATATTTTTTTAGATAATATTTCTAAAAATACATACTTCAAAATTTTGGCAATTAGATTAAATGTATTAAATTTTATTAAAAGTATTAAATTTTATTAAAAGTAGTAAATTTTATTAAATTATATTACGAACTAGCATGCCAGTGCGATACTTATCGCATAAAAACCCTCCCCCTTATCGCATAAACACCCTCCCCCGCACACCCATTCGTATGAAAAATATAGAAAAGCTTAATGAAATTGCATTAATTAAAAGATTTTTTTATATGAAAGTGCTACTTGATTATGCATGTTAACTTTTCTAGTTTATACCGAGCGGTGTTTATGAAACATACACAAAAGATAAACATTTCGATTAAATCCCAGAGTATAAAAAAAAAATACAAGTGTAAAAAGTTGTGATAGAATCGTTTATAGATAAGCGTTTTAAACGTTGCAAATTTTTGTTGTTCGTTTGTTTCTTTAAAAAATCAAGTTTTAAAGAGTGTCATTAATGGGAAGATCAAGTTTGTATCTGACCTTCGACAGTTGAACCACTGGCCTTTGAGTCTCTGAAGCAGCAGATTATTCATATGTGATGATGCGGTCAGCTGCTAGAATCCATGTTTTCTTGTCTATCTTGTAAAATAAATTGATCTCAAAGACGGTTTTGATTCAATGATTTTAGAACTATACTTGTGGAAAGTTTGGTTTTGGGTTCAGATGTTAACTTAGGGTATCACCCGCTTACATAAAAAGTTCGTAAACTCATTATTCGATAAATGCCATGTATATTAGGGTGGAGTGAAAGTATAGGCAAAAATATATTTTTTTGAATTTCAACTATTAATAGTGCGGAAAAGTTGTCATTTGGTATCATAATGACATACCTAAAATAATTTTATTCTATCTTTTCATCTTGAGGTTCCCCTCTGGCCTTGAATTCTACAAAATTGTTTTTTTTACAACAATGTGACGTTGATACTGTGGATCACAGCTTGAGTACTTATAGTAACCCACATGCGAGTTCTTCAACTGATTCGTTCATATCATACTCATATCATATCATACTAAATACAAATCTGTTAAAAAAATCATGTAAAGGGAAACAAATCAGTGATCATTACCAGGCAAAGTTCAAAGCATTCAGAGAGAAAGCTAAACAAAAATTGTTCGATATTTCGGCCTGTGAATGTGAAATTTTCTCTTGCTGCTGGTGGAAAGTATCGTAAGGTTCCTGTTGAAGAACATGCATTTCTTCCATGACCAAAGAACTGTCAGAAGAATGGTCATGAGTACTGTTGACCTAACCGCAACACAAGTCCTCCGACGTAAGGTCGAACGAAAAGCACAAGAAAATGCTCGACTTTCTGAAAATGCTAAAAGAAATGAAAGTACCACACTAGTTTTCTCAAGTTCGAGTTCATCAGAAATGGAGATAAACGATGACATTTTTATGGCTTCTACTTCAAACACATCACGTTTTAGAGCAATAGTTAATGAACCATCATATTCACTAGCAAAGCCACGGCATAGTCCACAACAAATGCGACTTTCTTTACCAACATTGACAAGGGAATGTGACAGATATGGTGTGTCCGACAGAGCAGCAGCAGCAATATCAAGTGCTATGCTTCAAGATGTGGGTTTAGTTACGGAACAAGATTCTTCAAACGGGATTGACCGCAGCAAAATCATGCGAGAGAAAAAGAAGAAAAGGAAGAACATACAGGAGACAGAAAGACCGACAATACTACGTGGATTGTAATTCGATAGCAGAAAGGACAAGACATTAAAACTTGAAAGTTTCAATGGAAAAAAAGTACTGCAAAAGATTAGTTGAAGAGCACGTTACTCTGATTCAAGAACCTGAATCTAAGTATCTTGGTCATGTGACTCCATCCAGTGGCTCAGCGAAAAACATCACCAAGAGCATAACTGACTATCTAACAGAAAACGAAATTTCTGCTGATAATATTGTAGCCTTCGGATGTGACGGAACCAACGTAAATACTGGAAGAAATGGAGGAGTAATAAGGTTTCTCGAAGTTTATTTTAAAAAAACCTTACAGTGGTTGGTATGTCAGCTTCATTCAAACGAGCTTCCATTACGACATCTACTAGAACACTTAGACGGTAAAACTACAGGTCCTCGTGCATTCTCTGGTATTATTGGAAAAGCATTGGCTAATTGTGAAAAATTGCCAGTTGTATTATTTGACACGATTCTAGTTAACCTTCCAGAAATAAGTAGAAATTTTTTAAGTACTGAACAACAGTACTTATTTGATATTTGCTAATCAGTGGCTAGTGGCCAGTGTTCAACAAGTTTGTCAAGACGACAACCTGTTGCATTAAACCACTCAAGGTGGTTAACGACTGCAAATAGAAATTTGCGTTTGTATATCGCAACCGTTAAGCCATCACAGAATTAATACACTCTAGCAGAATACGTTATAAAAGTTTATGCACCAATGTGATTTAGTATTAAGATTCACCACTCCTGTAAAGATGGTGCCAAACACGTCTTAGAAACCATAAAAAGATCTCGTTATCTCTCTTCTGAAATGAAAACTGTGATAGATCCTGTAATTCAGCGAAATGGTTTCTTTGGGAGTCCAGAAAATATACTATTAGCAATGATGACAGATGATCGAAAATCCATCAGGGAGCTTGGTCTGCATAGGATCTTGGCGGCAAGATCCATTGAACTCCGCAAATTTACAATTCCCGATTTTAACTTCGAATCAGAAGACTACCATGAACTATATTGGCAGAGTTTGGAAACAACTGAACCTCCGTTTACCATGGTAATTTCAGATGAAGCTTTGAAAGAAATGGTGCTTTATGGCGTACCTGAAGTTTTTGATTTTGCAAACTACCCATGTCATACTTAATTGGTGGAACGATGCGTTAAATTAGTTACAGAAGCATCAGCTGCTGTTTGTGGTGCAAGCAATAGAGATAGATTTATTAAAGTCAAATTGCAGTCTAGACAACTTATGCCACAATTTAACACGAAAGCAGAATATCGTCAATAATCAAGTCAAGTGACCCATTAAACTATGTTCAGTTGTTTGCATTGTGGTTACAGTTTTAGTTCTGAAAAACAGAGGAATGTTTTACTAACATCTTTAGATTTAAGTAATACTTGTGTGAACAGTGCTAAGCTGGATTCACAATTTCATACTTACTTCACCTTTGTTCTGTAGTATATGGAAACTTAACATTTGTTGTAAAGTTCGTACTCCGGCGGAGCCTCAGATTATCTTTAACATTGTAAGAACTTGTTAACTTGCTTATGATGAAAAAAAAGACCCTATATTAAAGCTAAAATATCCACAGTATTAAATTCTAATACATTTTTCTTATCCTATATTACGTTACAACATTATTCAATTTTTCACTATTATTGGTAAACTTCAAGGCCCGAGGGGAACCTCTAGATATTATTTGCTATCAAAATCCTTTTACATGACAAATAATGTATACGAAAGGCAACTTTTCCGCACTATTACTTTACATTAATCAAATTTTGATTTTTTCGCTCCACCCTAATGTATATACGAATGAAAATAATAAGCTATGAACATAGAATCTTTCAGAAATATGGACATTCTTTCAGAAATATGGACATTCTTTCAGAAATATGGACATTCTTTCAGAAATATGGACATTCTTTCAGAAATATGGACATTCTTTCAGAAATATGGACATATGGGCATTATGTAGAACAATATGGACATAATGTAGAACAATATGAACATAATGTAGAACAATATGGACATAATGTAGAACAATATGGACATAATGTAGAACAATATGGACATAATGTAGAACAATATGGACATAATGTAGAACAATATGGACATAATGTAGAACAATATGGACATAATGTAGAACAATATGGACATAATGTAGAACATAATGGACATAATGTAGAACAATATGGACACATAATGTAGAACAATACGGACATAATTATTAAAATATTTAATTAAGAACATCAAAGTGTTGTTTGGTTTGTTTAAAAATTCCTAAAGCATGCTCAATATGATTAAATTATAGAATAAAATCATTTAAATGAAGATTATAATTTGTAATATTTATTAAAATTCCATGCAATTGTAAAATTTATAACACTTAAATGGACCCATTTAATAACATTGTATCCCAGTGTTTGAAATTATCAATGACAGATTCTATAAAGTAACTAGTACCATTATCACGAATTAAAAGCTGCATTAGTGAGTAATTTCACTATGACATATAATAAGTCACTGTTACCATTTACTGCAAAATGCAAACAATGGAAACTATTTGTTTAGATTAATTTTAATGCAAGGAATTAGATAACACATATTTATTAAACTTTTGGGGTATTATGAAAATGTTGTATTACTCTCTTCTGTGAAATCCTGATTGTCTCCTAAAAATATGTGGTCACCGCGGAACATTTGGTCATTTTTTTTTAACTCTTAATCTTTCGTGCTATAGGTCAAATATATCAAATGTGAAATATAGTAAGGACCCTTTTTTTATTAATTTTATGATTCTCTTCACTAACCTCTCCTTTTTTTTTATAATCCGACACAATTATCTGTCATTATCGTAGCTGCTGATATTTTTTTTCGCGGATTCTACTTCACTATAAAACTTACATTACAAAAGGCTGTTTCTTTTAACAACCGATTGTAGTTTCTCTTTGGCATGTCACGAGCTGAAATTAATTACGAAAATCTAAAGAGTGGAATGTCGTTTAACGTGTTAAGTGGATATACCCAAACGAAAAGTATTAATGATATTAGAAAATAAATGTCACTAAAAGCTATTTTTAAAAAGAAACTTATGGAAGGTACTTATAATTGTTTGGCTCATTATAATCCGTGAAGAAGTAAATATTATCGAGAGAAAAAAATTGAATATAGCTGTACCTTATTGATTAAAAAAAGGGCCTATGTCCAAAACCATTCATTTAGAGTTATGCACGCTAATCAGTTGACAGGACCTAGTGCATTATTGAATTGGTCTTTAAATGAAATTGTACTTACTCAAAATATGATTAAATAGTGAAAATTGGCCTTTTATTGTACAACTATCATAATTTTCAATGTTTCAACATACTTAGTGTTCATAACACAAAATCGGTGATTTGGGCCATTAATACATTTTTTTTACCCAAGGTATAAATATATACACACATTCTGCACTTAGATTGTCGCTGTATAACATCCTCTCAAAATTCACGTGACCAATTTAAACGTCACACCCTCATTACGCAATGCAACGTACAGATGATATCACTGTGACATATACTATGGTGACTCTGTCCTTTCGAGACATCACAAAGTGATATAGTGACATTTGCAAACTGTACGGCGAAGATGGTTTTTTTAGTGTCGTAATGCAATGCCACATTGCGACTCTCACTTGCGTATTAGTGAGGGAACTTCGCGCCTTTTAATTAAATTTATTCTCTCGTATAGTTTAAGTATAACATATATTTGTCAAGGAGCGCAATTTGGCCTATTCTTGTTGATCAGACAAACCTTGATATACGAAATCATATGTTGGAATTAAATTGAGGTGTCAGTATAGGATAGTAAGAGCTAAAACAAAATTCCAAAATAATTTTCATATATCACATACGCATAAGTGAATGTGTGACTATAGCATATATTTAGCATATTGATAACATATATTTAGATATTTTAAAAAACTGTAGAATAATTACAAAACATAAATTCAACACACTGAAGGGTCACCTATGTGTAACTGAAACTTTTTCGTACTGTGATATATATTTTTTACAACGATACCCAACAAAACAAATCAGCATAAAACTTTCATTAAAATTGTCAAATTGAAGGTTTTTTATAAAGGATTTCGAAACAAAAAACTGCATTTTTTTTTAAAGTTTAAAACCTTTAATTTCATAGTTCTTAAAAAAAAAACTAATGTTCTGCATAAAACCTTCAATTTCAAAATGTTGATGAATGTTTTATGCTGACTTTTTTTGCTGGGTAAAACTGCCAGATTTTTTTATTTTTTTTTATGAGTGTAAACTCTCATTATGGAATCCAAGCCAATCAAACCTCCATAGGCGCAAAAAGTGTTCGGTTACCGTACCATCTAAAAAATGGTTCCTGTAAAAAATGGTTCCTGACACACGACCGCATTCGCAAAGAGAATTTTAAAAACTAAACCCCTCCTAAGATAATGTAGTCTTCTGAACTCCCCCCCCCCCTTCCCAAGTCGCAAGAGACAGATGACCAAAGTGAAATTTCATGACACACTTCCCTTCTTGCTGTCGCTGTTTTCCAACAACCAACAAGAGCAGTTAGTCGTCCCGCCACGAACAGCAAAGAACAGGAGACTGCATAATTTTCGCGTGCTTGAACACAGCCCCTATAGCCCCTCTTCCCCCCATCCCCCTCTCTCCGTTCAATATGTAAACACGACGACCATAGGGCGTCCCCAGGAATGAATGGAAAAAAAAGAAGTGGAAAAACGCCGGGGCTCACGCTATCTGTCGTGACTGGAGGGGCGTGTGTACGCCCCTTTTTCGTGGGAATTATACCTTCCCGAAGTGGCGGAGTAAAAGGGGGGAGTGAAGGGGGGGATTTTGATTTCATTTACTGAAGATGTCAGGTGGAATGCGGTTGCTGTGATTCATCCTTTTTCGGATGAGGGGGTGTTTGGTTCCCCTACGATTTGTAAATTTTCGAGATTTTTTTTGTGTGTGATTGTTTGATGGGTGGGAGGGAAACGATTTTCGTGGTTTTGAAAGGTGATGTGGGAGAGGGTATGACTGAAAACTGAAAGGTTGAGGACATTTATTTGAATTGTTTGCAAGACATTTCTTAATATTTTTTATAAATTTTGATTCATTGTTCTTTTGATAGTTTGAATCGCCAATATAACCCAATTTCATGTTATTTTCATGGAAGAACATTTTTTTAAAGGAATTTAAAAAAATAAATTTAAAGTGTGAATTTTAAGTGAATAACGATAAAATAAATTCTCTTAACAATTATAATAATACAGAAAGCCAAATTAAAAGTTTTTTTTTTTACTCGTTGACAACATTTTCTAACTGTATGTTCTATAAGAGAACATGTTTTGCAACAAAAGTTGAATTTATATGCATTTCAATAAAATGTTTAATTTTTATTTTCATAGAAATGTGAAGTATATCAATATTCGAAATTGGAACGAAGATTTCGTTTCACTTTTAAAATAACGAATTACATTGATTTGTGTGAACATTCGACAGATTTGGAAACTTCGAACTTTTGGATCGTTTTCCATGGAAAAACATTTGAAGAACTGTAACAATCTTGTAAAAATTGCTATAATATTATTATTATTAAATGACTTGTTGAAAATCAATTCTGAACCTAGGAGGGAAAATGGCCAATGCCCAAAATCACCAAACTTGAGTTATGTAGATATTCTAAATTTTAAAGTTATAAGTGAAAAACAAATTGCCAATAACCTGTAATTCCTTATATCCAAATAAGTACTTTATAAAAAGTACTATGTCAATCTCGTGCTCGGCCAATGTTACTAGTGTACAAGGTCGACGTTATACTCCAATCAAGTAATTAGTTGGCAAAACTCAAAATCGGAGATTTTGCTCTTGTCAGGCCCTTTTTCCATGGATGTACAGAATTATAGATCTTATTATTTTCAAACCAATAAGTTGACATGATCTAAAATGTATCATTTTTGACCATTGCCCCTTTTCGTACCAGGCACAACTAGCAACAAAACCCTTGTAAAAACGGGTTTCCAGTGCCAGGTTTTTCCATTACCTCGTTATCACCCAGCAATAACTCCCACCCCCTCTTGTGTCCGGCACCCCCCACGGGAATCACCCTGCATCCCCCAGAGAATGTCCACCACAAAAGGTCCGCGGATTAACGTCCAGAGTAATAACAAACACGGGCGCGTTATTGGGTTGACCAGTGGACGGGTAATCAGAAATTACCTCTGCCTATTTTTGGTGGGGCGCAAATACGGCCCCTCTGAGTGCCCTTGTGCGTTCGGGGGGCTGCTCTGCCATCAGCACGTCCATTCCCCGGGCGGTCGTAACCCCATCGTGTGGTTGTGTGGTTTAACAATCACACCACAAAAGATGGCGAATCGTTAACTGTGTGTGGTGGTGGTGGTGACGGGTTTGGCGAAAAGTCGCCAAACTGGGGATATTTCAGCGGTTTTATTTTGTATAAGTTGTGTTTTAATGTTACATGTCATGAATTTTGTGGTATTTTATTATACAATTTGGTATTTCATTTTAAATAAATATAATAATTTTGGTATAAAGAAGCATAGTAGTTTGGTATTTGACGGAAAGCAGCCAATTTGGAGATTTTTTCTAAGTTTTAGTTTTCTGAAAATAAGTGGATTTCATATTAGGTTTTAATAAATTTATTCATTTTATTATATAATTGTGTATTATATTTTAAATAAAATTACGTATTTAATATAAAGAAGCATAGTAGTTTTACGTCTGGCGAAAAGTTGCTAATTTGGCGCTATTTCAATGATTTCATGGAATAAAAACAAGTTGATCGTAATACACTATTTTATATAAACTTTGTCCTTTATGTTGTCAAATTATAATGTTTTAAAAGATAAATATATACATTTATGTTATTGTGAATCATAATTACATTTTTTGCGGTACTTGGCGGTTTTGCCTGTTTGTTTGGCGATATTGGAATGGCAGCCATGGTGTTGCCAAATGAAAGATCCCGACTTGAGGGTTGGTCTCGCGGGGGTGTTGTTATAATCCTCACACCTCATGTGTTGGACAGGTGCCCTTTTTGTTCTTGGTGGTTGCTTTTGTGTGCGTAGACTGGAGTGATGGAGCTGAAGAAATTGGAATTATTAACTGAAAAGAAAAAAATACATTTAATCATCAAAGTTATTTTAAGACACAAAATATTAATAATCATTACTGCTTATTTTAAAATATAATGTGTAGAAACATCCCAAACAGTCCTGAGAATTGCTACAGAAGTGAAAATAAATGTTCCTATACAGTTTTATTTTTTGGCGGTTTAATATAGATTTATAGTTTAATTGATCAATTTAAATTTAATATTTTCAAAATGCACTGATTGATATTAAATTAAAACTTTCTGCTAAGATAGCAATGTAGAATTGTTTACTAAATTCACAAATTTAAATTGATATTTCAGAACAATATGTATATGGTATTCAAATACCAATGAAACATGTTTAAATTAAAACATATTTCCATACTAAAAATACCGTTATCCTTGGAACAAAGGAAATAATAACCTTACTATAGAGGGGGACTTCTAAACTAAAATAGACGCAAAAAATTTAAATATTTTAATTTACAATTTTAATTAATAATTCACGTACATAAAATAACTAACTTCATTTAAAACATAAAAAAAAACTTTTGTTAACCGATTGAAATGAAAGTTTTATTAGTATCGCTAGGGCTAGGTAGTGTAAAACGGTATATTAGAATATAGATATAAATTACACATTGTGTGTTAAACTTATGCTTTAATATCATGCTTTTATTTAAAACAAAACTTAATGGAGTACATTTTAGCCAAAAATTCAATTTTTGGGTGATTTAAATCAAGTCCAAAAGTCGATTTGTTTGAGTTTATAAAAAAGAAGCTTACGATAGTGTGATGCGTGAAAAGTCCTAAATAAACTATAAAACACTAATTATTTACCAACAAAATTAACTTGCAAATATTAAATACAGTATAGGAGTTAATGCATTCAGTAAAGTGTTATTTACGCTTTTTCGTCCTGGTAATTAATTTCTGGTCATTCCATTTTCGTCCTGGTAATTAAAATTAAAACAATTATCGGTCGGGTAACGCAGTTTGTCGACTTGAAGTCAATTTAATGTTAAAAAAAATTTACGTTTTCATTTCAACCTGTATGTTCAATAGGTTCATGTTAAAATATGCCTAATTTTTGTGCTTTTGGTTGTTGTTTTTTAAACCCATTTTGAATGCCAATTCTTAGAAATCCATTTTAACCAATAATAAGTTGATAAAAAAAAAATGGCGATATATAAATTAAATCTATATAAGTAAAAAATAGAATATCTAAACATTTGACATTAAAAATATTCCACAAAATCACTTTACAAAAAATTACTTGGGTTGCAGTATAGCTTCAACCGCGCTAATACAGCGAAATGGTTATGAGCGTTCCAGTTGTAGTTACAGGTCAGTGACGACAAACCCCCATAAACACTAATGATTACATTTCTACCCCAAGAATCAATCCACCTTAATATCTTACTGAAGGCGATTTCCAACCTTCTACATTAAAATACCATTCCTCACTGAATGACCGAAAAAAAATACAACTATAGCATACAAGACGGCCGATCATAATTGGACAGTTATAACCTAAGGGGATAACACCACCCCTTTAGCCAGAATACAGTAGCCAAATTGTAGTCACTCAATATATTCATATGGAAAACTTGGCAGGGGGGTAGAGTCATCGTTATGTTTCTCTCCCCCTCCCCTTTTTTGCAACGAAAGTGCTGTAGCCGCTATATCCGGGTTGCTCGTAATAATGGTTGTCATTGCTTTTTGACCTGCGTCCTCGGAAACGCCCCTTTCGCTTTTTAGCGGCCTTCGGTTGTTTTTTGGTATTTTGTATTTGGATTCACTTCCCCCCCCCCCTCTTCTCCCCTCCCCTATGAGCATGTGAATTGTCTTATTAAGGCTTCCACTTTAGTTGAGGTTGTTATGTGTTTTTGCTGCGGGATTCGAATGAATGGGACTTGGTCAGGGTTGATGTGTGGCTATATTGATAGGTTTTGTTGTTGTTGAATTGAGTCGGACTTTCGATGCTTTGACAGTGAAATGTGTCAAAGAATATGGAAAGCCCTGTGTTTTGTTTTGTTAGTTAGGTTTTGGTTGTGTCTGCGTATGCATTTTTAATGTACAGATGACAACGAGAGTCATTTTTTTGTATTTTATTTTTTAACTTTTAATATTTAGTATTTTTCCTTGTTGCGATTGTTTTAAAATAGTTAAAAATAACGCCTATGTCCAGAATAAACTATTGCGATAATGAAACGTCTCAATATATTAATTTTAAACATTGACCTTTACTTCTGCCAACTTCCAATGTAATCACTTGTCCATTTATGTTTCAATTTTATTTTAAATATTTAACCACGAAGGCATGATTTTTAAATATTTTCCCTTTAATTTCCGTTCGGTAAAAATAGTAAAATTCATGCTTCAAAATTACGAGGCAGTGTTCTTCTTTCCTTCCAGATTGATCTCGAATCGACGCTAATAGCTCTTTAATGCTACGTTAATTCTATCAACCATAAATAAAAAGGATTTTAGTATAATACTATATTATTAATGGCTTAGACAGATTTAAAAAATCGAATTGAATATTTATCTTCAATTGCGTAGTGAATAACCACTCACAATTGGGCGGGCTTATCTGTAAGAAATATAAGTTACAAAAATGAACTAATATCATTTTACATTACCGATTCAAATAGGACCAGCCGATTAGTGCTCGTCCAATTTCAATAGGTTGCCCAATAATGAGTTAATATCATTCAGTTATTTATTATAGCTAAGACAAATACCACACTTGAATTGAAACATTCTTATCTCGGAACTCGATTTTAGACTTACTCCACTTGGCAGCCATCTTGTCCCAATACATTGCCCAAGTACACTACCACCGTTCTCCATTGCAAAAGCTTGTCTTCTGATCGTCCTTTAAAATCCCCAACTCCGATTTTAATGAAAACGACCAACTAATAGAACCTAAAAAGGAGAGAAACAGCAACTCTTGAGCGAATAAAAAAAAACTTGTTCTCTACAACTTTTTATCATCATCTCAGCTACCCTGGCGATCCATCTCAATTTCGTAGTTGGTCCTCAAATGGTAGCTTTGTTTACATTCCTTTATCAACAATAAGATGTTCTTATTTGTGTGTTTTCTCCGTGTCACACGCATCCTTCAGTAAGGTCGTTAATTGTGAATTTTTTTTTGCTGGTCTTTATCATGGAACGTCTTCTTATCGCTCGTTTTAAGAGAAGCATAGGGAGACAGTGTAGTGTCGGACTGTCAACCCAAGATCTGGAGATGATAGTGACTGTATGATCTAGTCTGGGATATCTATATCTAGGATATCTGGTCTGGATATGATATATATATCAACGTAGAAAAATGTCTAATTGGAGACAAAGCAAAATGTAATCGTTTTAGGGGTACTTTTTCAGCTTAAAAGAAATCTTTGGGCGATGTTTACCTTATCACATTGCGATGCATCGGCAGTCAGACATCGATTTTTCCCGATATATCGATGTCTTTAATGTGCAATTAAATAAGGTATTTGATACTTAGATGGAAATTAAATTTGTAAGGTAATTGTAATTATATATGGATATCAGCAAATATTTCAAATTCTTACAAACTATATCAATCGATCCAATCGACGGCATTTAGGGAAGTTTGAGTCTGTACCACTGTCTGTACCACTTCGGAATATATCGAGCTGATTCCGACAGAAACGTCGAAAAGAACCAATTCGTAATTCTTTTCCAATATATCGTCGACATGAAAATTACGAAATCGGCATTAAGATCGTCTTCATACAGGTATTTTACGATATATCACCAAAGTACCTTGCCTCTGACCTATACGATGGCAGCCTAGTGTAAATTCCAGATTTTGAAAGGTTATGGGGGGGGGGGGGGGGGGAGGGGAGGGCGTAAGGATACATCGTTAAAAATAGATGCTTGGTAATAAGTAAAATGTACTCAATTTTGATTAATTTATATGCTTATCATGGATCCAAATACATGAATTTCAATTTTGAAAAAGACGTACTCAAAAATGAGTAGATGTTTGCTTACATAAGCTGTCTTCATAAATCCTTTCAATAACTATCGACAATTACAACCAAGTCTTACCGGGAATCGAACCCAGGTTTGCGGAAAAAATGGGAAGTAAGATAATTTAGTTGTAACAACTCGATTTCTGTTGAAGCAATCGGCATCAAATAATATGGAAAACCGTCTTCTGAACTATTTTTTAAAGTTGGTAAGATTTCATTAAGACCGACGAGGTTAGCAATATTAAATCACTCATTCGAGTATGTCATACTCCGTTTACGATGCAATTATACTCTTAAAAAAATAAGTAGGGTGTAAATGCCCATTTTTAAGTACCTTATTTACAGTGTAACTTGACAATGCGTTGCATTCAGAGTTGGGGCTGTTTCAGAACGCTGAAAAGCAGCATAACAATATCAGATTTAAAAAAAACCAATAAACATCCAACCCCCGAAAGAAAAAAAAATCTCCAAGAATCAGGAATTAACCTCGAAAATTTAATTTAATAATAAAATAATTCTTCCAAACTCCACCGTTATCCTGAATATTTACTCCCAAACTTACAAATATCCCATTATATTAATTCAACCCAATCTCTATCTCTATTAAAAATTAATCAGCTCAAAACGTGTCATCTAAAATTACACATTTCTCTTGAGTGCGATAAATATCTCTCCATCAAGGCCCGAGCACTCTAGGACAGGACAATAGCCTCGGACCGTCGTGACAAAGGACCCTGGTGCCAAAAGGGTGTTGTCTCCCCTTTGCCGAGATTAACGCGCCATAATTAGTGGCGGCAGTGGGTAATTAAAGACTGCCTCATATTTAATTAAGCGACCCGTAATGAGCATGGAGGGTTTATCGAAAGGGGCCATCCCTTTCTTCCCCTTTTGTGCATCCTCGTCCTCCACGAATGCCGGGTCGATAGTTTGGAAGAGTGGCGTTTTGTTTTTCTTGTTCCCTGGTGGGAAGTGTCGGAACTGCGTTGTCCGTTTTGTTTTGGAGAGCTGGAGCTGAGACTATAGGAGAAGCGCAGTGCAACGTCACAGGCTGTCGCGCTGAGCGCTTAAAGGCAAAACAAACAGAATTCCGTTGCCTTTCGCTATGCTTGCGTCGCGTTAAAAGGCGGTATTTTGCTTTAAACTCAATATAAAAGCACACGATTAGGCACAAATACAAGTCCAATTATAGCTTTAGTTACATAAGGATTATAAAAACAAAAATTTCCAATAATTTTATTTTTCATATTCGAACAAAAAAAATACTGAAAATAGACGATAATGAAACGTAAACTAATGATGTATTAATTGTGCACTATTATTTTATATTTGTAGCAATAACTTATAACTTCTTGTGTCAAGTTTTGTTTACGAGATACCATCATAGGTTCATTAAACACAAATAATTGAACCTAACAATAATATTGTTACAACTATATTTAAACATTTTTTTAAATCCATTGGCGACTTTGTTGGAATTCTGAAGTTGTAAATCATTATTTAATAATATAAATATATAAATCGTATTATTTATATTGAATTGCTTGTTTACTAATCCAATAAATATATGCATAAAAATTTTAAGCACAAAAAATATTACACATAATAAGTGTATTAAAAAAATGACTTCGATTCTGCAAATATGTTTTCTTGTAAAAAGTTTATAATTACACAGGGACGGCTTAAGGCCCAAATGACGCAATAAGTTGTCGCATGGAGTGGTGGACTAAGAAGGGTGCAAAATTTCCGTGGGAAACGAAAAAAATTAAAAGATTTATTCGAAAAATTTTAGTCTACATTAGGATGTTTTTAGATTGATATTTTTTAATTTAATTGTACATTACATTTGAGTAAATTGATAATATTGAGGTTCGCAACGTTATCTGTGTATTATTTTAAGACTGCTATATATTGCTTGGATTTTGTTTTGACAAATGCATTTTTTACACTTTATAATATAGTAATTTCTCCCAAATTTTGAAATTTGGCGTCTTCATGAAACTAATAAAAACATTTTACTTGCAAAGTTAGAAAATTCCTGTATTTAAAATAAAATAGAGCAAAAACAAAAATTAGCATAAATATTCATCGAAGTTGTGAAATTAAAGGTTTTAAACAGACTAATCTTTAAAAATTGTAGCTTTGAAGATTTTTGTTCCAAATTCCTTTATAAAACCTACAAAAAACCTTCAATTTTCCAACTTTGATGAAGGCTTTATGCGGATTTTCTTAAACAAATTTGTCAAATCATCCATAAAAGAACTATTTATGTTGTTACCCAACAAATAAAACTAGCATAAAACTTAATCAATTTGTGAAATTGAAGGTTTTATAAAGGAATTTGAAAAAACTGCACTTTTTTTATACTTTTTAATTTTTTCATGAATTAAATCTTTAAAAATTCTGCATTTCCCTTTAATAATTTCAATACTTTATAATAAAAGGTGTTTTAAAGGCTTTATTTCAAGTTGTATAAGGAATTTTTTAACAAAAATCTTTATTAAATGCAGTTATTTTTAGATTTTAATAGCACTTAAAACTGGAGTTTTTCTGCATAAAACCTTCAAGTTCGCGACTTGAAATTTGTATGGTGATTGTTTTTGCTTCGCCTTCAATTATGAAGCAAAATAATTTTCGTTTGTGCACAAAAATCCATTGAATCCGCTGTAATACCGCCCCATGACGATCTTTTATAATATATAATAATTTGATGTTTTTAAAAGAAATTATTAATCACAATTATCTGCCTGATATTTTAATATAAGTACTAATTATGGTAATGTTTTAATCATTCTTAGAGAAAACAAAACAATGAAAAAGATTTGTTAATTTATATTTAAATATGTGGATATTATCAATATATATATGTATTTTTTTTAATTTGAATTTTACGCCGTATAAAACAGATATTTATTTTTTTAATTGTATAAACACTTTAATTGTATAAATTTACAATTAAAACTAAGTAATTTTGATTTAAAAAAATTTCATTGAACTTGTATACACATTTTTTTAACCTTTAAAATAAGCAGAAAAACCTAAAAAATAACTAAAATGTCCTTAAAATAAGCAAAAACAGTAATAAATATATAACTTTATTTTTAAATTATAATTTTAATCAGTATAATTAGTTTCAAGTAATCCTCAAATGAAGTATTAACGATTAACGCATTGGTCGATCGCGAACAAACATGCTAAACCCATGTTAAACGCTGACCCGCGAACGACTTTTCTGCCTTCAGCTTTTCCGAGAAGCCGGTTTGTTTACAAATACGCCCTTCCCCTATAAAAGACCCACTGATCTTCTGTGCCTTCTGGGTTGGGCAAGGCTGTTTGTCGACTTGAAGCCGATTGAAGGTTTAAAAAACTGTACCCTATTTCTATTTCGGCTTCTATATTTCGAATATTTATGCTAAACTTTGCCAAATGGTAGTGCTTTTGGATGTTTTTTCTCATTTTTTAATTTTCCTTTGAAATCCATTTCAACCAATAATAAGTGGATAACAAGCGAAAACAAAAATTATATTTTTGACGATATACAAATTAATTCTATAAGTAAAAAATACAATATATAAACACATTTAACATTTTTATAACGATTTGACATTAAAAATATCCCACAAAATCACTTTTAAAAATTAATTGGAGCACAGTTTAGCTTCAACCATATCATAGAGGAAAGTGGTTATGAGCGCTCCAGAAGTTGCAGTTAGAGTTCAGTGGAGGACGTTATATAATTTCAAAAGTGAAGATAAATTTCCAAATTTTTATAAACAATAATGAGATTAATAGGAATTTGATTTTATCGAATAATTATCTTGATGAAACTTGAAACCAGCCAATAAATTTAACGAGCCTAACAAGACGATGTCACTCATAAGGGCGTTCAAATTCGGTTGGTTGGATAAAGGTCCCACTAGAGCTACTCAATGGGCTATTGGCAATGAGTTCAAATCCCGTAACTGCTCGAAAAGTTACGTTGTGTATAGATTGGATATTGATATCTTTATATTCTGAATGACAAAAATACTTAAATCAAATCAGCTTAAGTATAACTAGTTTTACATTTTGAATGAAGTTTAATTTATGATTTTTCTAGATCACTTAAAATATTTTATTTTATAGAAGAGCTGAGGTATACTCGGCTTGCTTTACGCAGTGTTGGCTGATTTATCTGACTTCTTTATATATAGAGAGAGATTATTGAAATTTTTAGGATGTTTTTGCTGCAAATCATAACAATCTGAAATACAAGGAATGTATCCAGAAAATTATGGCTTATACATAAATTATATTCTATTTAAATATCTTAGAGCATGTGTGGATATGTCTATACCTACTCAAAGGTCGAAATGGCACACTCTGAACATTCACATATCCAATTACATTTGAACCATATAATGTTACCAACTATCTGGTATTGTTACTCCAGAAATCCAAAACGCCAAAAGTACCATCTTCTCGTCGCAACATCCAGTTACTTGGTCTTTCCAATCCCCGGACCTGCCAACCCTTTTCCCTGACAGTCCCCTAGATGAGCCGTGTCATCGCGGAGGGGAGTGTTGGCCGGATAATCCGGTTAGGTGTCGCCAAGTTGAGGTGACGAACAGTGACGTCCCCTGCTATCTGGCCGGATCATCGGGGCTTGCCGGACTGTCGGGGTGATCTTTTTCCCGATTGGGGGTGACACCCTGCCCGGGTACTTTGCTCGTTAGAGGGGATTGAGGGTGTGGGGTTGTCTCTTGATGATGATATCTTTTTTCACCCCTTTCGATGAGATCATTCTTGTCTGGTTAGAGATAGGATTTTGCGTGTTTCAGCTAATTTGGCGAGAAGTTTCCGGTGTTGTTTGGCGATTTTATCATCTTAATTTCGACGTGAAATGTTTTTGAAATCGACTACATTGGGCTATCAGCATAGGAACATCATGTTACGGTTTTAGAGTGAATAATCAGGATATTATAACTCCGCGACAAATAGCTCGATTGACATGAAATTGGTGTTGTTCGATAGAAAATAAGGCACATTCAATATTTTTTTTAAATACAACACACCACTTAGTTTGAAGGGATAAATAGTGCCCACGGGACAGCTTTATAGTTTGTGCATCTTCCTTGTGTTAGCGGGGTTTTTGTCAGCATCCAATCCCTTTTTTTTCTATAATTTGTTCAAATTGCGAAAAAAATATAAAATAAATGTATTTGGAGTTTTGCGGATAATCTGATATTGTTGAAGTTGCCGATTTAATATAATTTTGGGTTGAATTTGATCTATAATGCGTATACTGAAAAAATTAATTAATTAATTATAAATTAGTTTTAGTCAACGTTTCCTTATTAAAGCAATGAAAGATTTTTAAATTTAGAAGTTCAGTAGTTGATAAACTATATTATTGTTTTACTGCAAATATTAATTGTCTGTCTTGAAAACTAATATAAATGTAGCTACGTCTTATCAGTGACAATTTATTAAAAAAATTATAGTGAAGGATCTTATCATACACATAGTTAAAAAAACTAATTTTTTTAAACGGTAACTACTTTTGAAAAACTTCTATTCACTATCAAGCGACTAGATAAAGTAAATGTTCATAGCCCATCTCAAATCTTCTTTATATATACATAGAATAAATGACTTGATTGATAACTTTAAAAAATTGTCTTAACTTTCAATAAAATTATCAATGAATGAACACTGAACTTCATTAATTTATTAGATTCAAATTGTGTTTAAATTTATGTAAAATGTTACTTTTTTTTCTGTTTTAAGCGTCTGCTTAAATGTCGAAAGATAACAGTTGGCGATAAATAATGATTTCTTGCGCAAAAACTTGCTTTTTCTTCTCTTTTTGTCTCTATATACAAGGAAACTGGTTTGTAAAGAATAATAACTTCATTGTTAAGAGTATGTAATCTGCTATAAACACTCCCGTATCTAAAGGAATGATATCTAAAAGAACGATATATATTTTCATTTATCGATAAATGAAAAAAAAATTATCTTAAGGATTAATGTATTTTGAAATATTGTATAAAATAATAGGTAAAATATTGCGTTAAGATATTGCGATGGCCTAAGAAATTTTGCTTTAGAAGAAACAATTTAAATAATAAAATTAGTATGATATTAGTGAAATTATAATAATAATAGTAAAAATATAGTAATAGTTCTGAGCATATAATATATACTTTACTGAGTATATAATAAGTAAAATATAATAAATTCCAAATAAGTTTTTAAAATTAAATTTTTTTTTAAATATAAGAACTGTTTTTGGGATGTTAGTTTAAACAATTTTATTAACGTTTATAAACACTCTGTAATATTCGAAACGGAAACTAGTGTTAGTATTTGGAAAAAAAAATTATTTAACAAAAAGCAAAACATTATACATTTTCCTTAATAAGTAATTTATTTTAAAGTAATATGTTTGATATTAACCCTATATTTTCCACTAACCCCTCTGGGTTGACAAAATAATGTTCTGTTCTCTTGTTCTTCAAAATAAAAACGGCAAACATGCTCATGAGTTAAAAAAAAAAACTTTGTGTGTTTTTCTGTTGTTTATTTGCTTAGTTCCTAAAACAGATTTAAATTTCATTATTTAGGAGTCGTTATGTTCGTTATGTCGTTACTGTTCAATGAAAACAACATAAGTCAAATTCTTGTTTAAAGATGGCTTCCGTTTAAAAGTGACTTTAATGCTCCAAGTATAATTTATATGTTTCTCATATTGAATATTTATCGACTAATTAAAAATCTTCTTAACACAGTAATTGATAACATCAAATTTACTAAAAGTTCGCTTACGTAATTTGTTGACCTAAAAACGGAGTTTAAATGTTAACAATCTTATCTGACGCCATTTTGTGAAAGTGGTTTACTGTCAGGCATAACCACAGTTTTTGTATACAATAAACTATTTTCTTTATCCAAATGATGATTTTGATCCCGTCATACTACTTATTCTAGAAATTGTTTATGGAAAAAGACCGCGGGGATGAAAGTGGCCCCCCGCACCCTTATCCGACCGAATGTCACAACCCGCTGATAGAAACGCTTGCCTTTGGCACAAAAAATTCCGATTGAAAACTCTTCCCACGGAGTTTACCCATCGCATCACTTATATACTCCCTAAAAAAGTACAACTTATTTCATACTTCCTCCGCCAAACCAAAAATTTCAAAATCGCCAAATTGAACAAAATATCGCCAAATTGAACACAAATATTGCCAAATTGAAAAAAATATCGCCAAATTTAGCAAAAACGGCGCCAAATTTAGCAAAAATATCACCAAATTTATTGCAAATCGCGATACTATTTTAAACTTATAAATTTATACATATATACAGGGTGTTTGTTTCAAATTTCCCACCGAGATTGGGAGAGGCATATAGTTAAAAGAATATGATAAATACAACAAAAAGTTTACCAGTTTCAAAACCATATAGATTAAAATTTTTTGCAAAGTCGTTTTTATTTTTAAATATCTTTCACAAGTTCTCAATGCACTACATCACATTGAAAAGCTATATCCAGTACAAAAGTTCATTCAAAGTCATGGTTCAGATCCAAAAGTACATGCCTGTCAATCGTTTTTGGCGTGTCCCTTAAAATTTAAGAAAATGGATCTATCTGGTTTTGAAACTAGACGGCTCATGTAGCGATATGAGACTTTTTGCAGTATTCATCATAGTTTTTTTTTAACTATACCCCTCCTAATCCCCATTTGGGAATTTTGAAACAAACACCCTGTATATGTACAATAAATTTTAAATAGTATCGTGATTTGCAGTAAATTTGGCAAAATTTTTCTTCTATTTGGCGATTTTGAAAACTTTTGAAGTTGGTGCCAATTTACAAAAATCGTACCTAAATTTCGGCGCCGATTTCAAAAAGTTGTAATAAGTATAAAATTGATATTCAATTATTAAATTTTTTCAACTCATTTGTAAAATTAAAAATTATTTATTACTTTTTAGCGCATTTTCCTTAAAGTCGGTTTTCCTTTTTTCTAGAAAGATTATTTTTTAATGTATTTTAACTTATTAAACTTAAAATGTTTAACGAAATTGTACAATTTTCGATTTCTTAAAACTAAAATGTTTCGCCAACGGGGCGACATTCCGCCAAACTTGGCAAAGGTGTGTGGGTGGATGGGTCTTCAAAGAGACCGCTCTCTGCCGACGACACCGAGGAAAGATTATCGGTCCGTGTAACGCGATGTCATAATTTGTTGTCGATCGTTGGACCCCAAAGGCATCTGCTGCCAGGAGATAAAGCACCAAACGATACTTGGCAGCCCGACCCCACCTCTTATCGCTTCTTTGGTGAGTATAAAAAACTTCACGCTGGAAAAAAAATATTCCCTAGCCGCCACCAACTCTGCGACATTGATACTGGAGTTGATAAGGTTCGGTGAGTGGGGCACTAGCTTTGTCGAAAGAGCAGCAGAAAATCTCGATTATCCGTTGCTTGTTTAAACGTTAGTCTCTTAAATACCAGCGATTTTGTCTCTTCTGTGCACCGTTTATAATTTTCTCACTCGCATAATCGATATATTTAATTAAATAAACGATATTCTATAGGCCAGTGGTTCTCAACATGTAAATGGCTACAGACCACTTAGTCTTAAAATCGACAAGTCCCGAACCAAAACATACTCGATAACAGTCGACATTCCATTAGGTTATTAATTTCGACTTTCAATTTCCGAATTTAAGTAACTAAATATAACATTGGCATTGACGTACTTATTTTGTATATAAATTTATTAATTAAAAAATAGAATTCAGAAGAAGGTTTCACAATTTATTTTGTGTCGATGTGTCGAAAAGGAACTGATTTATTACAACAATAACCTCCCATTCTTTGAAGCACTGTTTTCCCCTTACTTCGCACTCCATACCTGAACCCTGAAGATGCAGTTTTTCCAGGAAATATAGGACATACGCTTATTAAGGCGGGTTGGTTGCCAAGTGGAATAAGTCACAAAAATCCGAAAATGAACTAACGTCATTTTCCTTTACTAGGCAGTAACATTCATTTTTTGGCAAAGTGCTGCATCTCCAAATTCGATAGGTTCCCCAATAATAAGTTTAATTTCTTTCTATTTAACATTAATGGCCAAGACGAGTTGCAAACTTGGTACGTTCTTATCTCGAAACTCTGTTTAGGATTTTCCCCACATAGCAGCCAACCCGCCCATTTAATTTTACTGTGCGTCACTTTAGTTAACATCGTGCGAAGTGAAAATATTTTTTCTAGTATATTAATAAAAATTGAAGATTTTTTTTTTTATGAAACACAATATTAAATAGTATACCGATTTTCAAAAAATAGAAAGAATGTCAATTACCGTGACTATACATAATCATATTCATTTATAAAAAACACACACACATTTTATAGTTAATCAAAATCATTTACGTGCAGCAACTCTTATTAAAAAAGCCAGACAAGCAAAACAAAAGTTATTCCAAAAGACTTACCCCCTCCCCTCTCATTCTGCCAGGGCTTTAATCGTCCCCAAGGGGGGGGGGGGGGGGGGGGTCGGATGGTCGGAAGCTTGACACTTTCACTTTTTATACTCTCGGCTGATAAAAAACACTTTCCCGACGAGAGGGGTCGCCCTCAGGGGGTTGCAGGGGGCGCTGTTGCGTCGCGGTTATCCTGAATTTGCAGACGATCTCTGGTGGGACATTTCACGCATTGGATGGATGCGCAGTGATTTTATTCGAAATGTCAGGGGGTGGGGTGGATGAAAAAATGGAAGGCTTTTGAAGTTATAATGATCTTTTTTGAAATATTTTTTTATATTTTGGGGATCTAACCTGATAAATGGCGTAATTGTGCTGCTGTGGTTATTATTAATTCGTTTTTATAGAAAATCTCATTATTCAAATTGATTTATACTAGAGATATCTAGTATAAATAAAGCGATCGTTGAAAATGATTATTTTATATTTGTTAGTATAAAAACATATTTTTATAAATTGTAAAAATATGTCCCTTGTTAAATTTTTTTATATATATATAGTGTTTCTCGAGTATCTCATACATTTACATTAACAATCGCCAATTGGCGACAATTTAGTTAGTCATAAGGATATATGCTTGCCTTAAGCAAAACAAGTTTTATAGTGTCTATAAGCAGGACTGATTTACCATTAGGCGAGGTACCTAGGGGCCCTATGCTTTAAAAATCTCAACTATTATTTAATTGCACATAAATTGCGCAACAGATACTTCGAAAATTTCTATATTATTATTATTATTGCGATGTTTCTTAACTGTTAAGTAATTTTTCCACACAATTTTATAATAATATGATTGTTTTTTAAATTACTTATAAACTTTTTTTACAATGCTGTTAATTTTTCCAAGAACATTTTTTACCATAAGAGTCAGTGATGTTCCTGTTTAGTACTGAATATTCTAAATTAGACCTTGTATATAAGTTATATCGTTGTGGGCTCGTACTTTATTTGTCAACATTCATATTAGACCATTTGTATTTTTAAGAGATACGTAATATAAGGTTTTATCTAAATAACAGTTATTAAAAATATTAATAATATTCAAAAATTTCAATTTATTTACACAATCTCAAACAGATTGCAAATCCAATTACATGACATGAAAGCTATGTATTATCCGAGATTCGAGCCCGAACCCATGTCGTGTCAACCCAGTACACTACCACCAAACAGTTGGGCAATTTCTTGGGAAAATTGTGAAGTATTATTTAATTTTACCAACAACATAACAAAGTTTATTTCATCGGCATATTTGATTAACTTAAATCAAGTGTTTTCTATTTGTGTTTTTCCAGGCCATTCGCTGCACGGCCGTCAGTTGTTCCTGTGATTGCTTCTCCCCTTGCAAAACTCAAATTCGCATATGTGACGGCTGCGGGCACGGATGGGTCAGCCACGGTAAGTCAGTTAAATAATAGTTAAATTTAATCTTATATATATTATACTCGTATTATTATTTTCTGCCTTGCTGTCAGAAGCAATACTAAAAATACTTGTAAAAATTACTTTTATAAAAACACAACCATCGCATCTTGTATATAAACTATGAATTGTTTTTTTAGCCGTTTACAATCGTATGTCTCATTTCAGGTAATGGAAGAACATCCAGTTCTTTTGTTACCTGGGTATCTGTTATTTACAATGATCAAGAACAGCATGTTCCTGCGTATTTTGAGAACTAGTTATCTTATCTGTTATTTTTTTTTAATTAACTCAGTTGGACTGTTTATAGCTAGCTATACATCATAATAAACCATTACTTTTACAATGCTTTAACTACTTTGTTTGTTTCTACTAAAGCCAAGCGGCTTATTTACAAAATAAGAAATAATTGTTGGACCAAAATAATGCTAAATCATCTGTGATACAACCAAAGATTAACCATCACCCGACAATTTGTGACTACCACGCATAATTTTTCACTTTTACGGATATTAGTAAATTGCGGTGACTGATTTCTAACCTTTTTCTGGTGACAATTTAAATTAATATGTTTCCATTCTTAATAAAAATAAGATATCTGCATACAAGTATTTAAGAGATGACAAATATAACGCAACCTGCTTCTGGCTCCTTGTTATTAAATATAATTCTGATATCGCTAGAAAACCAAACTTATTATTTTTTTTAACTTGTAAGTTGTAGGTTATGTTTTAATTGCCCTTTTCGGATTCGCAGGACACGAATTAACAAGTCATCCGAAATCGTATAATATGAAAGGAGTGAAATACAACGGACATTTACGGCATTTTCCGTTTTTGAACGTACTTTGCCGCTTGTCATTATCTTTACGACCGATGATGGGACTTTCCGTTTTTGTCGCACTCGAAATCAATAATTCAATCATTGTTTCGACTCTCCCTTCTTGTTGTGTAGTTTAATCACTTCGGAATCAGGCAAATATTAGATCGCTTTCACACGCTTCAGAGAGCCAAATAGAGTTGCTGTACAATTTCACACGTGTTGCTGTATAATATTCATTGAGATTTAGCTCTTTTACTACGTGTGAAAACTGACGTGTGAAGGTTCTGATTGATATAAAAACAGTTTAGTAACAAAAAGCTCAAAAACTATATCAAGGAAATATATTAATTTAAAATTCATATAATCCATTTTAGGAAAATATAATTTAAAAATTTTAAATGATCTCTCTCTAGTAATAATTTAAATTAAATTCCAAACGTCGCGTTTAGTTTCGGTCGTATCATATAACTATTAACAAAAGATTTCTTGCCTGCAATTTGAAAAAGTTATGAGTGATGAAATATAATTAGAAATGTATTGTGAAGGAATATGTAAATTTACGAGCTATATTGTAAATGTATTTTTTTTATTCATTTGATAACATATTTTAATCTCTGCAAATTCAAATTACGCAAAGTATTTCAATGCTCTTTAAATCCTGAATTAAAAATTAAATTATATACGAAAATAAATATCCCAGCGTTTTTTAGCACTTTTACACACTTTGGACATACATAATTAATTTTTTAACACTTTATAATTTTATTAAATTTAAAGATTATCACAATGCTTAAAGAACTTTTCCTAACATAAGACACTTATTGAAATAATGGTGTATTAACAGGAGGCACAGCGGCTTTTTTTTCCCTATTGTACTATCTATTCTTTTGCTGAAATTCATAGACATACTACAACAGCGTGGGCATTTTGTAGTAATATCCCTAAAATAACATTTTGTGTGTCATATGTACGCGTCTAAATCTGTCTATCATTCGAATTAATTCGATTGCTTATTAACCACTGGAATTATTCATGAGCAAAAGCCATTGACAGCATACCACTCTGCATTTTATAGTAAAACATGCGTTATTCAATATATATATAGGAAGCTAAGCAGATTTTGTTGAATAACCGCAAAGAAGTTAATAATCTTTAATAATCCCGTAAAAGTTCTAATTCTGAATGGAGTGCCACACATCATTGCGTGTCAAATCCTGTTGAAGCCAACAAGAAAAAAATGAATTCGTTAACACATTGGGAAACGATAGCGTGCCCTGGTGTTTTCCATGTTCTTTTCCAGTTAATCTTTCATTATGCCGCAATTAATACACTTTGAGGGGGCAAAATACTCATGTCCAACAGCGTCTTAAGCCTAATCCCTCGTACATAACATAAACCCGGACGGACAGTCGTCTGAAAAAAGTTCTGTAATCCGAAGAAGCAGCTTTGGCAGTCAGTTGTTGGTGCGTGGCGTTGCTGGTAGCACGCATCGCGGCGAAAGACAAAGGGCGATCTTAAATCATGTGCTTAGGGCCTCATGGTTCGATTGTTATCCCCCCTCTCCGCTCTCTGGATATACTCTAAATGCGTAAAGTGGTAGATTGCTGGGAGGGGAGATGAGGTTAAAGGATTTTGGATGTTGCCTCTTGCAAGGGGGGGGGGGAGGAGTTATCGATGTAAATTTGAAAGGATATTGGTTGTCGGGGTAATAGTTTTTGATATCGGGTTTAACTTTTTTTCACGCAAGGTGCTAAAATATTTTTTTTTTAATTTTATTTACTGCTGGAACTCAAAAGAAAAGTATAAACTTTATTTTTGTTAAACACTTCATGTTCAAGTACTTTTAATCGATATTTAAATATTTATGTTTTAAAAAGTTAATTTTTAAATATATTTTTAATACTTACATTTTAAATAGTTTAAATAGTTACATTTTAAATAGTTTAAATAGTTACATTTTAAATAGTTTAAATAGTTACATTTTAAATAGTTTAAATAGTTACATTTTAAATAGTTTAAATAGTTACATTTTAAATAGTTTAAATAGTTACATTTTAAATAGTTTAAATAGTTACATTTTAAATAGTTTAAATAGTTACATTTTAAATAGTTTAAATAGTTACATTTTAAATAGTTTAAATAGTTACATTTTAAATAGTTTAAATAGTTACATTTTAAATAATTTAAATAGTTACATTTTAAATAGTTACATTTTAAATAGTTTAAATAGTTACATTTTAAATAGTTTAAATAGTTACATTTTAAATAGTTTAAATAGTTACATTTTAAATAGTTTAAATAGTTACATTTTAAATAGTTTAAATAGTTACATTTTAAATAGTTTAAATAGTTACATTTTAAATAGTTTAAATAGTTACATTTTAAATAGTTTAAATAGTTACATTTTAAATAGTTTAAATAGTTACATTTTAAATAATTTAAATAGTTACATTTTAAATAGTTTAAATAGTTAAATTTTAAATAGTTTAAATAGTTACATTTTAAATAGTTTAAATAGTTACATTTTAAATAGTTTAAATAGTTACATTTTAAATAGTTTAAATAGTTACATTTTAAATAGTTTAAATAGTTACATTTTAAATAGTTTAAATAGTTACATTTTAAATAGTTTAAATAGTTACATTTTAAATAGTTTAAATAGTTACATTTTAAATAGTTTAAATAGTTACATTTTAAATAGTTTAAATAGTTACATTTTAAATAGTTTAAATAGTTACATATTTTAAATAATTACGTTTTAAATAAATATCTAACGCCTTTATGAAATTTCTAACACACTTCAAGTAATATTATTTAACTAGTTGCATTCGGAATTGTTTATACAGTTCTAACTGTATTTACTGTATAACTAACTGTATTTTAAATAGTTTTGCATGCTAATTTTTTTATTGTTGAAAATATAAGCTACCAAGTGTTTTTTTTCTCTTAAAATAAACAATCATTATTCATTATATTTTTTTTGTTTAGAATTTAATTATTTAATTCGAATGATAAGACCTATTCCAGTTGGACGAGTGTTCATTTCAAAGTTTACACTGCTGCTTCATGCATCAGAATTTTCAAAATTTCGGATTTCTCTGAATTGTGCACAATTTTTCAAAAAATTAAAGCTTACTTTGAAGTTATATTAAGCAAAATTTAAAGACATTAATTTTTTTAATGAGTTTAAGCTTAAAAACTTTTCTAATAAATTATAGTTTAATGCACCTATGTCTAGGCTCTTAACTAGAAGCAGTTATTGTATTACATACATATATGTATCACTGAACTTTTATCAAGTACTTTAATTTTAATGTCTTAAGTACTGTTCTTGGTGTAATATAGTTATCTGTTTCTGAGGAGTCAAGACGTAGGTCTTGCTTAATGTTCAATTTAAATTGCATTTATTGGCATCTAATCATTGAATCGCAGTGTTTGGTTAGGGATTATAAACCAAATTATATCTATATATATTAACATTTTAGACTAAATCCTCTTGTCATTTAACTTTTTTTTTAAATAAGCATTAAACAAAATCTCTATGTATCCAATTAAAAGAAAAGCAACGGAACCAACTTCAAAATCTCCCAGGTAGTAATAAAAGTTCCGAAACCTTCCCAAGTCCATGCATCTTCTGTTACAACCTCGACAAAACCTGCTACCTTTTTAGCTAATTTTTTTCTCTTAAAATGCTCATTTCTTTCTCTCTTCTGATCCTCATCCTTTCTCCATTAAACTCATTTCTTTCCTGAAAGTTGTTTTTATCACCCATCCCTCAGGGGCAATTAAAACCATGGGGCACACCGACACGCCCCTAAGCCCCTTTTAATGATAATCCTAACCGTAACCCCTTGAACGGGGCTCACCCTCCTTATTTGCATAAGGTTACGTCCTGGGTTTTGTGAGGATTGATTATGTCTATGGGACATCCATACTTCTTCTTCCATTGTTTTAAGCCTATTTTTTTCAAATGTGCCCCTTTTTCCATTACAATATCCTATTCATCTCCTTGTCTATTTGAAGTCCAAGCAGGCTTTTTTGGGGGTGAGAAGGGATTATGTAGGTGAATAGGAAATGTTGAATATTGTGGTTTTACGGATACGAGAGTGACAAAAGTATTTTTTTATTAACGTTGGCAATAGAAGAAAAAAATATTCTTATTTTCTTGTAGCTCTTCAGAATAGCTTTTTATATTTAGAAAGGGGATTAAATTTTATTTCGGATGATGCAATCGTTTTTCTGTCTGAAATGTGCTAGTATTATATATATAATGTGCTATATATTATATATATAATAAACTAGCACATTTCAAGGATAAATACAGGAAAAAAAAACAGCATAAATACATTATGACCATAAAATAAGTTTCGGTGTTTAAAGACAAATGTAGCTAAAACTAAGGAACGGAATGACACCAATTTTCATTTAAAAGAAATTGAAGGCATGGGGAGAATATTTCGCATAAAAAAATTGTTCCGAAAATCACCGATAGGGGAATTTTGGCGTTGTCCGAGCCGAAAACGGGTATGAAAGTTGCCATTGATGCATAAATTTATTTTGTAATTAAACTAAAAAAAATAATATTTTATTCTTCAGAATTAGGTTCTCCAAGACAACATAAACTATTTTCAATGAGCTGAATTTTATTGTGTATTACACATTGCATCCGATATATCTCGATTATGATGAATAAATAATTATTTCTTTTGAGTTTAGTCACTAAATTAATTTGTGTGTATCGAATGTTTTAATAGATATATTATACCTGTTTTCGGCTCTGACAGCGCCAAAATTCAAACTATAAGTAATTCTTGGTACTAAGATTTTTTTCACGGAAATCTACATTTAGTAAAGTAATATGAAAAATCCAGGTAATAAGTTGAATGGGTAAGTGGATGAAGGAGTATATAACATTAAAAAAAATTAAATTATTGTCATAGATGAAGGAAGTATGTGTTGACCTGTTTTTTGACACTGTCAGAAACATTATAGAAGCCTATTATCAGATATACTAGTGTCATGAAAGAGGTAATTGACTACAACACAATACAAAATGAAAACTTGAAGGTCAAATATCTCAAAACTTACTTTTTGTTACATACCTCTTTCATCCAATTATCCCCTTAATTAGCTGTATCCAAATGATCTATTTTTATATAAGTAGCATTGATTTAGTTATATAAGCTGGAGTAGGGTTAGAGTCTATGGAATGCCATTAGGAAGTTTATGGAGCGAGTAAGCAAATATTTTACGGAAGAAAGAAATAATTTTTGAATATAGGAAAGAGTTAAGGATTTAATGATTGTATATCAGACATGTATATGGACAAATTAGAGTTTCTAGAATAAGAAGATAGTTTACTGAGTAAATAAACAACATTTTGTTAGTATCTTTTAATTTCAAGTACTGGCTATATACTGGTACAAGTACTGGTAATGTATTTCCATTTGAGTTGCACAAATGCTAAAGCAGATACATCCAAACATTCGAGAAATGACGCTTTTGAATGAATTGGTACTGTTCTGATGATATTCAGAACTTTATATACTTATTATCTTTTTTGTAAAAAGGGGTGCTCAGAATTATTCGATGAGGGTTCAACTTGTTTTCTTCTTAACTTTTCCGTTGTCGAGGGGTCTCGCCACCTATTTTGGGGGTTGGCAGGGGAGATGGAGATGCGGGGAAGCTCGTTATTTTCAGCGGCGGTTACTGTTCTTTGCCGGCGGTGTTTGTCTTCTCGGCGCTGATGCCCCCCCCCCCCCCCCCCTAGAGTGGTGGGTGTCCCTGCTCTGGATGCCATTTTGGAGCGACAGAGGTGAATCAGATTCGAAGGTTGACGGAGCTAGAGAGAGGACCTCGGATGACGATTGAGGGGTGAGCAGAAGATCGTCAGAATTCTCAATGGGCGCCCATGCCTATTTCTTCAGAGTCCGGCGATGTCCTTGGACCGGACTCGCTGCCAAGCCACTCGAGTAATTCGAACATTCATTAGTTCCTCTCTGCGCACTGGGTCTCACATACTCCCCAGTGCCTCATCCAGCATCCGGCCATCCTTTTCCCGGACACTCCAATGTTCCTCTCAAGCACTGGGCCTCTGCACTGCCGTCTAATACTCCCCAGTGCATCATCAAGCATCCGGCCATCATTCTCCCGGACACTAATAAGTTCCTCTCAAGCGCTTGGCCTCTGCATTCTGCCTGACACTCCCCAACGCATCATCAAGCATCCGGCCATCCATTCCCCGGACACTCATACGTTACTCTCATGCGCTGGGCCTCTGCATTCTGCCTGACACTCCCCAGTACATCATCAAGCATCCGGCCATCCATTCCCCGGACACACCGAAGTTCCTCTCAAGCACTGGGCCTCTGCATTCTGCCTGACACTCCCCAGCGCATCATCAAGCATCCGGCCATCCATTCCCCGGACACTCATACGTTACTCTCAAGCACTGGGCCTCTGCATTCTGCCTGACACTCATCAGTGCTTCATCGAATATCCGGCCATCCATTCCCCGGACACACCGAAGTTCCTCTCAAGCAGCTAAGTCTTAAACATGTTGGCTTAATGTGTTTTTTTATATACCTTTTAAAATCATTATATTATTTTACTTAATACTTCATTTAGATTTTGGTTTTTATTCAGTTGAGTCTTTTTCGTATCTACTGAGCATCCCTGTCAACTTTTATTACATCTTTATTCCCCCTAGAGTCCTTTAATTATTAATTGTGATTATATTGTGCATATATATAATAAATTAAATATGTTATTTCTGTAATCTGATTATTTTGCCATTCCAATCAATTCACTTATCGATCACTTTGGCCCTTTTCCTATTACGTTCCTGGTATCTACCACAACATCTGGTAGAAG
Source organism: Troglohyphantes excavatus (assembly GCA_963932185.1). Classification (NCBI taxonomy): domain Eukaryota; kingdom Metazoa; phylum Arthropoda; class Arachnida; order Araneae; family Linyphiidae; genus Troglohyphantes; species Troglohyphantes excavatus. Next base: position 44,691,458 of record OZ010675.1, read on the forward strand.
TTTCTGACTTAAATCTTAAAACCGAAACAAGCAGTACAGTACTTATAACTTTGACTTATAATAAAGGATCAAAACCGTTTTTTTTTTAAACTAAAAAAAGAAGACCGCAGATGCAAATATAGCTATATCCAAGGAACTGGAACACTAGTGTCAGCGATATTGGCTACAATGTAGATATAGCGGCTTTGTCTTCTTGAACAAAAACAAGATGGCGATGTATCCATTTGTAAAACATGTTATGTGAAATTTAAAATTATTTTGGCTTATGCGATAATCGGAGAACAAGCGCATTTTCGTGAAAAATTGTGTATTGTTTTGCCATTTTTACAAGAAAATATATTGTTAGTTAACAATAGCTATGTTATGATAGTTTTTCGCGATAAAAAAAGCTTTTAGTGCATATACCTGCTCTTCCATCTATTCTATACTTATATCATAAATAGAAAATTCAAAAGTGTACAAACATCCTACCAGTTCAAGTCCAAACCCACTCTGGACTTGATTTCGAAATCCTTGCCGAAATGGAATATTCCCCTCCAATATACCCAACAAAGCACCTTGTTCTTTTTTTAAGTAAAAAAAAAAGAAGAGAACAGAATAAAAAGACTCTGAAGATGAGTGTCTCCCTTGTGGACAATTTGACAGGGCATTTTCGAAATTCAGATTTATCGTGGCCGCGCCACGTGCAAATCAATTTTTTACGCCAAAAGAAAGTCTGCCCCAAATTGACAGAGAGTACTCGGTTCAAAGTCTTTCACTACATTTATTTACTTTTTTTTAAAAGTCCTTGTTCTACTTTTTTTTTTATAAACCCCCCCACACCGGTGTCCCTTAAGAGCAGCGTCGAGACGACTTAAAAACCTATATATCCCTTCGCATCACACCCCCCATCCCTTCCGTATACTTTTTTAAAGCACTTGTCTATCCCGTCCCGGAGAAATGGATGCCCACTTTTTTTTTAGAAACTGAGTGTGGTATACGTACACGGGTATATGAGTTGAGGGGTAGGGGAGCAGGCACGGAGCGGCTTAATGATTCCTTCCGTGGATTTTTCTTCCGCGGACTACTTTATGGGTTGGAGAGCGAAATTTTCTTGCGGTAGGAAAAGAAGGGGCTAGACCCTTTTATCTTCGCCTCTATAAAAACGACCGGGATAAAGGATTATTTCGATGGCCTCGCCCCTCCAAGAAGCTATTATTCTTCAGGGGATGGGGAAAAAGTAGGGAAAAAATGTGCTTGTGCGGTGGTGGTGGTGCTCACCTCTTGGAAGTTTAAATTAAGTAAGGAAGGGAACTGGAGTGAAATGAATGTCCTTCTTTGTGGATTTGGGCATTCTATCATTCTTTTTACCCGGGAATTGGTCCCTGATTGACAGGCGGAATTGGTATCGAACAAAGTGGGGTGTTTTATTTTGTTTTAAAAGGGAGGGAGCTGCAAAGGGCCTGATGCACATTTTTTCGGACGAATGTACTGATTCATAAGTTAACCGTTTTAAAAATCATTTATAAGTTATTGTATAATTCCAATTACTTTTTAAAGTTATTGTCTTTCAACTACGTTTATTTTTATTATATAAAAATCACATTTGTAAAATTATTATAATCCCTTTTTGCCCGTAAAATGAGCATTTTATTGGATATGTTTAGTTGGTATATTTATTGGGGATGGGGAAAAGCAGGGAAAAAATGAGCTTGTGTGGTGGGGAAAAGCAGATGCCGGATTTTCCTGCCCAATGCAAAAAAATGGCATTTTATAAAATACATTTATGCTAAAAACCCCTATTATTGCGTTGGTTTTTTTAAATATGTAGTAATTTTAATGTGAAATTTTTTCAGTATTTGATAAAAAAATTTTTAATTCTTAGTTTCTTTCTTAATTTCATTGTTAATCTCTCCATCAGTGGTGCTTTGACTGTTGTACTACATTTTGTAAAATATGTGTTATTTTACTTTTAATACAGACTAATATAATACTTCTATGCGTGGTTCACAAAGTTACTATTTCATCAACATAAAAATACGCGATTTATTAAATTAATATGGTGATATTTAAAAACCTTTTTAAAGACACAGATTTTTGAAAAACTTATATTTTTTCCACACTTGCATTCTGTCATATATTTTAGATTCTTAACAACTTTTTTTTAGTATTAAATTCTTTTTTTATTGATACAAACATTTAGAAGTGATTAATCTCCAATTTCAGTTCAATCTTGAAATTACTTCTACAGGAAATATTCGTGCAGAAATTGTCAATATCCAAGACACTTTCTACAAACAAAAAGTAATGCATACGTCTAAAAACCAAATCATACATATTTAAAACTATTTGTAAAGAGATAAATCGGTGTTTCAAGAGATTTGCTATGAATTCCTATTTAAAAAAAAAAAAAAACACCACGCGAAGTTTTCAATTAAAAAAAATATCACTATTAGCAAAAGCTAACCAAATAACCATCCCCCAATCCAATTTCCGAACGGACTCCAATTCCAACTGACAAATTCATTAAAACTTCTTCAAATAATCTATATCTCCTACCACTACTTCTTCCAGATTACGACTGTCGGGAAAAAAATCAGAGGGAAAAGTTAAGAGAAGTGAAATATTACCATCAAGGAACTCCTCGTCCTATTATTCCTGACGAGACAGAAGCTCAAGAGTTAGAGCTAATAAAGGTATTTTTTCTTCTTGAGGAAGTAGAGAACTTCCGAGGGAAAAGTACCTGGTGGTTTCCATCGATTAGTTCTTTTCACTTTTGCTTCCTTCGCCTCGTAATAGATGTCCCTGCCCGCCAGGTGTAATTAGGTCTGCACCACAGACACTTGGCTGCGTGAGTTCGTGTTGGCTGCCAGTCTCTTTTGGTTTGCTCGCTGAAGCAAATGTTCAGGAGTTATTGGGTAATTGTCAGTAAATCAGGGTTTCATTTTGGATATAAAATATAATGGAAAGTGATTCATGGCGTCAGTTTATTATCAGTATGGTTTGAAGTTGAGATTCCTTCAATTGGACATTCAGAGATTTGCATTGCTGAATGTGAAGTACAATGACATGCTTCAATGTTTTCTCAAAATTATTTTTGTTCAGTCTAACCGTGTATTTTGTTCAATTTTAATATTGCAATGTTTAATTTAACTTTGTGATTTTCCAGTCGGTGATTTCATGATCTATTCCAAGGGATATCATATTGTTTCCAAAGTTATTTTTTATTACCACTTCAAAGTTTAAACACCGTCGGAGATTGTGAGCTCGATCTTCGTCGTTCGTCCAACATCCACCGTTTAGACTGAGCTGGTGTACGTTAAATGAGCCATGGTTCAAATGCTTTGCTTTGATCGGAGAGTGGGGTACCAGCTCATATGCTGTTCTTGTTATCGGACCATGGTTCAAAATTACGAGACAGTATTTCTTCGTCTTTCCTGAAACGTGGGCCATAGACCCACGTTTAGGGATAGATCCTGAACCGTCGCCAATATACCATTGTGCAGCTTTAGTGCGTAATTAATTCAACTAACTAATCAAGTTCCAATACATCAGTATATAATTTTTTTTCACAGAATGGGTAAAAATGTTTGACTACCAAAAGCATTTGTAGGGAACAAGGAAAAACCCCGTCAATGGATTTTTGGTTGAAAATGAGTGTGCCATCCGTTGGATTAAAAGGTGTAGATTTTGAATATGTCGTCCTCATCGGTAAAAAAAAACATTGGACCTCAAAGTAAAGCTGAATATTTGCTCTGCTATGTCTTTCTATTCATTAATATACTATAAATTCCCATTTTTCACTAAATCGATTTTCATGCAAATTACGGGGTTTTTCCCCAGTACCATACGTTAGATGATGATGATCGTGAACCAGATAATTGCTAGTAAAATTGTATTTTATGAAGCATGAAAGTTTAAAAAATACTATATTTAACAAGTCTTAACATATTTTTTAAATTTTAATTATGTTATTTATGTTTACGTTTTGTCTAGTTCATTTACGTGTGTTTTCACATTTTCCTAATACTTGATCTCCTTTTACGAAACACACAATGTCGAGAAATGATAAAGAAATCAATCCCTTGCTCTTGAATATGGCATCCCAAATCCCATACTTCCTTCTTGGATGCCCCATATAATCCAGCACGCATTTATGGTTAACAACAATACCTCCTATCCCGGTTTTATAGGACCCTAACATCCAGCCATTATGATTATCAATCCATTATGGGTCCTCACCGATAAAAAGTCGCTGTCCTTTGTCCCCTCCCAATGTCAAATGCACCACTGCGACATTCTCACAGAGATTCTCTGGAGAGGTCGTCTCCTCATCCATAATTGTGCATCGAACTGTGGTCTATGTCTACGCATCTCATTGTAGTCCTACCCCCGATTTTCTGAAGATGCCTAATCTCTTCGAGGTACTTGATGGAAGTTGGTAAAATGACTGACTCTTTGTGGTCTGAAGGGTGATGTTGTGAAACATGCTAGGGGACGAAACGACATGATCCCCTGCGGATTCTGACTTGGGTGGTCGAGATTTTAATGTCGTGTAGTAATTCGAATCTACATTGTATTAATTTTTATTTGATATCGTGTTCTCTACAATAGCTTCCAACATTCCAACCCAAAGACATTTGGGTATCCAATCCAAGGACTTTTGGGAACTAAATATAAGTTTTGTATGTGTTAAAAGGGGCTTACGACTAAAATGAAGTTATATATTATTTGTTCTTGTATGCTTTAACTAATAGAATATTTATTAGATAAAGCATACGGGAACAACTAAAATAGCTAAGCTTAATGTGAACTAAAACTAAATAGTTAAACTTAATGTGAACTGGCATTGATTTTCATAAAAAAAATAATAAAAAAATTTAGGCATGAATATGTTTCGCAGTATATAAAATTATTTGGATCCCATTTTATTTTAAAACAATGAAATAAACTCAAAAACTATACCAGATTTAAGAACGAAGTCGGATTCGGAACGAACTTTTGCGTTAGAATGCCAAATTTCAAAACAGTTAGCAGAAATTCAACTCTATAAAAGTTTTTTTCTCTTCCTGTAAAAAAAAAAAAAAACGAATGTCGTTTAATGAATTTAACAACTGGACGACTTAGATTATGAGTTTATACCTTTTATTGGATGATACACGGGTCAATGACCAATGAAATTAAAGTAACAAATATATTACTATTCAAATGTCATACAAAAAAATACAGTGGTAAAAATACAATAAATGTACTTGGGGAATTAGATTTAACTTAAAACATCTTCATTTTAGACAAAACAATTATCGAAGAACGTCTGATAGTGGATATCAACGGTTAGTATTCAGAAAATCTATTTGAAATCTTCATATCCCGATGCTACTTTTAATCCTTTTAATTACCATTCCTCTTGGCAATGAATCACTCTCTCTCTCTCTCTTTTCTCTCGCAAAATCTCCACCCAAAATGGATTCCCCAACAACTTCCGCTCTCATTTTTATGTTAATTCCCCTGAACTTGACCGCCGCTTCATTAACCGGGGCCCTCCCTCTTGGTGGGCCCCACATCAAACAGGGCGCTTCTCGTTAGGCCCCCTCCTAGGGGCCTCCTGCCACGATCACTTCCTGCGATGCTCCTTTTTACGGATGAGCCAAGAGAGTTTTACGGCTATCGTCTGTCAAGGGGATGAGCTTCTATCGGGAATTATGCGGTTTTTGTTTTTTAGTGATTCTGTGTTTGGGTGCAATTCTTCCTTGCGGGTTTCGATTTCTACTATTGAGTGCCCTGGTGACTAACATGCTACAATTGGAGTTTTCTGCTTTAGTCGAATTCCAATTTAGATACTACATACCTTATGAAATAATAAAATCCTTTAAGTTTTCTTTCGGTCGATAAACGAATTAATTTTTTTATGTGACTGCAGTACACTAATTACGTTACTCTATACTTTTAGACAATTTATTTGCTTAAAAATTGGTTTTTCCTAACGTAGAAAAGTGTTACTTTCTGATCAAATGTTCCTGTTATATGCAGAAACTAATTTAAGATAATAAATACACTGTTGAATATTTTGTGTAAATAATGAAATTGGGGAGCAATTAAAATCGAAACTCAATCTTTGTACATTAAACACAAAATCAACAAATTACTCAAAACTAAAATATTTTATGCTATTCCTGTTTTTTCCAATTCATTTTTCCGGTATTAAGATTCTTTTCCCTTTTCCTCGTTACTCACTCAATGCTTTTAAGTTGATATACTTCAAATTATGAGTATCAATATGATAACATATATTTATATATAATATGCCCTTTTTAGTTAAAACTCCTTTATTAAGGGATCTATTCTTCATTTTTAAAGAATCTATAAGTATACAACACAAATATCAACATTTGAAACATTGATTATTTACATCTAATCTTAAAAGAAGTATTTCAGTATGAATAATTTTTCCTTCTTTTTTACTTTAAATGAACTCAACGTTTTATTAGAAAATTGAAATGAAATACCGTTATTTAATTTACGAAGACCATCAGCGATTGTTTTACATTTCTAATTTGTGCGTAGCAAAAAAGCAACTAGAATAAATTTCCCATTAAAAATTTATAAAAAAAAAAACTACAAATGAAATCTTGTGTATTTGAATTATTTTCATTATAAAATTATGTTCGCGTCAAGTTCATATTTCCTTCAATGAAGTCATTAAATGAAATATCTACCCTCTTCATTTAACATTTAACCTCTCTCTATTCATCCGGGACTTCATTTACATTGAAACCATTCTCACCCTGCAAATTTCATTACGATTAAAAAACAAATCAACGAAAGAAAAAAAAAGCAGTAGCAACAGCCCCGTAAATTAAAAAAAAATAATAACAATAAAATGTTGTCAGCGCGAATCTATTCAATTAAATCCAACAAAAGCGAGAGGAAATTTTCACTTTTCTCCGCCAAAATACTTGGCGGCCAAAGCGAAATTGGCGTGTAATTGTTTAGGGTCGTTTTTATTATCATTATGTTTCGCAATATATTAAAAATGAGGCCGACGGGGAAAAAAAGGTGCGATTATGGCGAAGCGAAAAAGCTGAATACCTGTCGTAGCACAAGCCTCTGGAAGGCGAGTTCCCCTCTTGATGACTTTACTTTTCATTAAGGAATATCCCTTTGTGTATCACTTTCTTTGTGATATCGGCCTTTGAAATTGTATTTTCTTTTAAGGAATGTATGAGGAGTAATTAGAGGGGGCGACTATTTAAGTTTAATCTTAATAAAACGCCGGCGTGTTTTAAGAATCTCGTGTTTGGCGTGTGTTTTTGATACTTTTGATCTTTTTTGTGTGTGTTTAAAAAGTGTGGAGTGACCATGTGAGAATAGAATTATGTTGGAAGTGCGCGGTCGTTTTGGGGTTTTGTATTATAATTGATATTTTTATGTTCTTTGGGGGAGGGGATTTTGGCAATGTTGTTTTTATGCATCAATGGAAATGTGGGATGGATTTATTTGTATAGCGATTTGTTTTAGGATTTTTCATGTATCTACTTTGAGTTGGTATAGAATCTATAGTAATAGGACTGTACCAGTGTGTTGGCCTGTCTAAAGTTAAGTAACTTGCACATACTGAATGATTTGGATGACATTGGATATATTTCTAGTAAATAAACAAATAAGAGATATTTCGTTTTCTATACTAGTTGTTCTGGGAACAGTAGACCTCGCGATCAAATGTAAACATACGCGTCAATTATTAATGACTTCAAGCAGCATTCCTGTCAAATTTGAAGAAAATTGAACAACGCGTTTGGTTGTAAATGCGTAACAACAAAAAAATTACAAACTTTCTCGCTATTCGTTACCATAAAGTAAAAAATATATATTAAAAAAATAGTTTTTAAAATATACGCTTTTAATTCAACGCACTAAAATAAAAATAGTTATTGTTATCAATTGAATAAATATAAACGCATGGGTTGCTAAATAAGATACATAGGGGTTTTATAGTAAGATCACCCCCTCCCCCTCTTTTTAGTTTAGTTTATAAACAATTATTATAAAAAATTTACATAAGCGCATATTTTTTAACATGTTTTATCTATATATTTTAAATGAACTAATTTAGAATACTAACAATATTGGACATTGTTATGCAAAAGAGATCCAACCCTTTGCAAAAAAATTACATTTTGATCTTTTTTGCACAACTACGACCAATTAATCACAAAAAACTTGCTTGACTTTTTTCCAAGGGAACGTTAGTATATGCAAAATCTTTAAACATTTTTAATGAATTTTAAAAGAAAGTTATTCTCTCATTAGTTTCAAATGAACTAGTATAAAATTCAAGAAAATATTACATTTTTAGTACAATATCACTAGTTTAGTTGGCTGACGTATAATTATATAAAAAAAATTGTACCATTTCCTCCAAAAAAAAACAAAAAACTTTTTTATACATTTTTCCACATTAAATTTGGCGAACATTTCTGAAAGCAACCCATACCTGCTGCACTTTTACAAATCGACATTTCAATCACACCCTTTTGTCTTCCACAAACAATGAACAAAAATTGGATTGAAACGTATTGAACCTCCGCTCCACCACACACCGAAAAAAAAATCGCTTTCGGGCAAACTCCGGCTGAATGCCCCAATGATCCACACCATTGACAAAGTGCGGAACGTCCATCGATCATCAGCGAGTACACATGCGTATCCACTTCGCTTTCATCGACGACCCTCCAGAGTTTCCTGCAGATAAATTAATTAAGTCTTAGATCTTATGACGTCGGGCATCTTGTGATTCATGCCTTTCGGAGGGCGCGATAAAGGCGTGGCCCCGATCGGCCCCCTTTGGCCGGGCCCCAGGACAACCTAGTCAATAAACTCATTAGGCCAAGAGTGACCCAGTGAGCTTTATGGCCATTAATGATAGGTTTTCCATTTCGGTTTCTTTCTCGTCCCCTCTTCTGGAAAGTAACATCTCGTAAGGGCCATTTTTATTGATGGACTGCGATTATGTTTTTTCCCCCACAATATCTGTATGATGTTTGATTGCGAGATGTTCGACAGAGAATTTGATGGTAGTGGGGTGGGTAGTTCCGTTTGGGCGGCTTATGAACGGAGTACTGCATCCATCTCTTCGCGACCGTTCGTGGAAATTGCTTATTTTTATTAATAAATGTGTTGATTTATTTTTTTAAAAGGACATGTCTTTAGCGAGGCTAGCGAAACTGAATGATCTTGAGGCGAAGATCAAACATAAAATTTAAGGATGATTAGTGTATGCGTACAAAACAACTGTACGTTTAAGTTGGTGTCGATGAGATAGCTGTTGTGTGCTAATTACAAGTGGTAGAATATGACCGACCCATTCTGCGCAGCAATCTGTATCCCAAGAGATGTATTGCGCCGGTGCGTTTTTTTTTGTGCGTTCCCTCTTATTTTTAAGTTCTGCGCATAACCAAAATATTGACAGTATCCCAAGATGCATTGGGCTGAGGGCTTCTTTTGTGCGCTACTGCGCATGTACTACTGCCTATCTTTCCATTAGCTTTGGTTTTTTGCGGTTTATTCGTTAAAATAATACGTTAAAGAAGATGAGGGACTTCAACCGTGCGCTTATGTAGATAAGACACACGGTTTTCAATTGTTCGATACATTACCGCACTACTTTAACAAGTAAAGTAAGTTTTATTTCAATTACATGCAGGTTTTGTAGAATTCTTTATTTCTATTAGGAGAGAATGACGATGTCAAGCAGTTGGACCGTGTTACAATTATCAAGCCACACAATGTTCATTTTGAGAAAACTGGATTTTTAAAGCAAACTACTGAATAGGAAAATCCATGCTATACAACAATTCGCTACATGTCATTGAAACTTTGGGCTGCCATTCACACATAAAACGACATTTCTTTTTTCAATTTGTGGGTTGATACATTGTTGCATAACACAGTCCAGTTCATATTTTGTTTACATTTCAATAGGCTCTCCTTACAACGACCCCTCGCTGTAGCGACCCCTTACTTATTACATTAAATCAGAAGATAGTTTTTATAAGTGTTTTTACTCATTTCAACGACCTCTTCGTTATAACGACCCTTTTTATTTGTATCGTTAGGGGTTGTTATATTGTGGATCTACTGTAATTGGAGGATCCAAGGAAAGAACGATGGGTTTTTCGAATAGAACTGTTGAAAGTAATGTCTTGTTTTAATGATATTTGTGTCAATTAGTGAAGTAATAAATCAACATTTTCACATGTCTTTTTATCTATTCGAAAGTTCCATGAAAAAACGATGAAAGTCCCTCCATAGTGATTTATGTGCCATAGATCCGATCTATGATCTGATCTACATTATTATATTTTTTTCTTGACTCACTGTTATTGTTCTTGCCATAAAGGTAACTTTTTATAATAAAGAACACCCCTGTAGGCTCTTCATTTGAACAAAAAGTGTATCCTCATATTTTCCCAACTTGTCTCTTTATAATCCAGAATTTTATGGATAGGTTAAATGTGGTGTGAGTGATTTTTTTTTTTATTAGCCCGTCCTGTCCCTAAGGATATTCGGGCAACATGTTGTGACGTCAAAGTATTCTTCTCCATATACATTTTGCAGTCGTAAATATCTAGCACTTAGTGTGTGTGAGCAACACGCTCGAAATATTTGTCACATAAGGTATTTTAAGAATACAATTTTACAACAATGCTGGGTGGTTGCCCACATGTGGAGGCGTACCTGGAAAAATGTGCATGGAAATACAAGACTTAATAACTAACTTAAATTCTATACACGAACAGTGATGTACCGAAGAGTGAGTGATAAACTCATTGTTCTCTATCAGAGTATTTCCATAGATTCAAATAAATAATATACTTAGGTGTCACTGTTAACCTATATGAAAAGGAGTTTATAGTAATGTCCGTGAGAGTTCAGACAGTTAGAGTTTCCAGCAATTTGGAGTACCCAAAAAGTTCACCTTTTACTAGAGTTCAACATTTAAAAGTCTCGTGCTTCCATGATACGTTGAATCACTTGTTGAAAGTAAAGTTCATGGGACTTGTTTAGGAGCATGGTGTGAGTGATGCAAATTCTTTGATTGTATAAATGTGAAATGTTGTTCTTCATAGAGAAATGCTTCAAAAAGTTCGTAATTCTGTTTATAGTATGTAGACATGTTGAAATATTTAGTGAATGAACTTGTTGAAGTCCATGCGACCTTATTACAAATTTACGTTATTAGATATATGTTGGACTTAATAATGGTTTTACTATTAAAACTTACTAAATTCTAACCCTTTTGTAAGAATCTATTATTTTTTCTTGTAACATTGAAATACTTTCTCTAGGGTTTCAAATTAAAGGTCGTTAGTGGTATTTTGCACTTAAACATTTCTACACGCAGTCGTCATTTTTTTACGTCTAACGTTGATTTTCATCAATTGCTCGTATTTTTCAGTAATTTTGAAAAGTAAGAGAGTGATATTTTTTAGAGTCAATGGAAAATGGAAACATGCTTCTAACTTTATGCAAAAGAAGCTTTACCGATTATAAAAATATCGCAACAGTTGGCTGCTCCTCAGCAAAAAAAGTCAGCTGAAAACCTTTATCAAAATTGTCAAATTGAAAGATTATTAAAGGTTTTATAAAGGAAAAAAGGATATTGAAGCAAAAAAACTGCAATTTTGATGAAGCTTTTAATTTTCCTAGATAACATTTTTAAAATATCAGTATTTTCCCTTCATGATTAAAAATTATTTTTTTTGCAAGGTTTTGAAGGACATTGAAACCAAATATATATATATTATTTCATAGATCTTCAAAAAACCGCCTAACTTTTATCTTCTAATTTGAACTCTACTTCCTACATTTAGTTAAACCCTTTTATTTATATAAATTCTAATGTCATATCTTACCCATACATCTACATATTTTACAGCATTCCTACAAAAATTTCATTTATCACTTTATTCTAAAACTTCTTACAACACATTTTAGCCTGTACATGTAACAAATGTCACATTAAGTAACTTTTTCCTATAATTAAAAGGCAACAACCCTCTGCACTTACCACCCGTTGTGGTCGCTAATGAATTTTCCCTTTGACATAATGCCGACCCCGTAGGGCTCATACCATTTTGAATAGACTTAGCTAACTGGATGTCGAACTGTTGTCCGAGACATTCAAAGTGATCAAGTCACAAAGGCGGCTTCTTTTTTACAAAACTTTTAAGACATAATAACACGTTTCTCGCTCCTTTTGAGTTAAAGTTGTCGAATAGTACATATGTGGAATGCCGGCATGTCTACACTCTTGGGAAAAAACGGTCTCCTTTTTGAGCATCCTTCTGATCGCCAAAGCTATTTTCGTCAATTTTGACAATCCATTCGTCATGGCGACAACTTACAGTACAAGAATCCTTAAATTTTTAACGAAAGTAATTTACTTCTATACCTTTTCGGTTGTATCAGCTCATTCGGTTCTAATTTCGGTTCTTGCATGTATACTGCCATAATTCGGAACTAGCTTTTCTGGCTATGGACCAAGCAATGCCTGGTTCGCTTCGTGCAGTCGATTTTTATTTGAAAACTAGCAATATGGCCCGGCGTTGCTCGTGGTCACTGCGCAGTAAGAGCTGCGCGATTTTGTCTTGTCAGCGTAGCCATGGCATATCACTCTCTGTGCACTGTGAAAAATAAACTTTATCCAAATCCAGATTTATTAAATTACTTTGAATCTATTTACTTAAATCTATTTTTATGTTCACGACTTTACATGATATTGCGACTACCTACTATTTAAACTGATGTTTTTGTAAAATGTTTCTTTTTGTGAAATAAAAATTCCTAACATTTTTTTAAATTGCATATTTTTTGTATAAAAATTAACCATTTAGTGACAATAAACCTATGTAGTAAACTTCACATACATTAGTTTTAATATTGCCGACGCAATAATATATCAAAGAAACAATATTGCATTCTTCCAAATCAAAATAATTTATCGTATTTGATGAAGTTTTTTTTGTTGTACCAATTGGCGACCGGAGTCTATATATCCCTCTTTCAACATAATTTCATATGGGTCAATATTTACGGACAATATTTCTTATAAAAATTAATTATCAAATATTTATTTTTGACTTCCAATAATATGTTTTTGAGGCGAAAATTTAAAAATAAGCTACATGGAGGTATAAATATATAAAACTTTAAGTTAAACTTTTAGGGTGGCCCATTTCAACACCATAGTAATATTCCACTCCGTAACAAATAGCACTATTGTCATAAAGTTAAGTTTTTCGGAACATGAATACACATGGCGTCAGTCGAAAGAGCTGGTTTAATTCCCTCCTTCGGTTGGCGAAGTTTTTTGTTATTTGGACACTAATTTCTCCATTGTGATGATATTTTAAATATATGACCTCTATTTTAGCTCATTTGGCAATATTTTTATTCAATTGGAGATTTTTTTTATTAATTTGGCGACATGTTGAATTTATTTGGCGACATTTTTAATTCATCTTCAATATTTGGCGACTTTTCTAATTCATTTGGCGACATTTTTAATTCATTTTTTTATATTTGGCGATTTTTATTAATCATTTGGCGACATTTTTAATTCATTTGGTAACATTTTTAGATCATTTGGCGACATTTTTAATCCATTTTGCGACATTTACTCATCAGCCAATCAAAATGAATCGTTTATCCCAGTATTGTCTAAACATATTTTTGGTCGCCAAGGTGATTTTTAACACTAATGTTATGAAGGGAAGATCGAGATGTAAATTTCCCATAGGAGTTGGCGACATTTTTAATTCATTTGGCAACATTTGGCGACACTTTTAATGCATTTTCCGATATTTGGCGACTTTTCTTAATCATTTGGCTACATTTTTTATTCATTTGGCAAAATTTTTCATTTATTTGGCGACATTTTTAATTCATTTGGCGACATTTATTCATCAGCCAATCAAAATAAATCGTTTATCCCAGTATTGTCGAAAAATATTTTTAGTCGCCAAGGTGATTTTTAACAATAATGTTATGAGGGGAAGATCGAGATGTAAATTTCCCATAGGCGTAATGTTAGAGAAAATGGAAAAAGTTCTATAACTTTTGAATGGTTGCAGATATCCACATGAAACAAAGTGCATATTTTAAACTAAGAAAAGTTTGTTCACATGGTGCAAGTTTCATAAAAATCCGTGGAGTAGTTTTTGAGTTAAATCCGGACAAACAGACAGACAAAAAAAAATTTAAATGTGATTTTCGGAATCAGTGTATCATAATTCGTGGAGAAAACTCAAAATGAGGGGTTTTGTTCGATTCCACTGACAGACACTCCATTCTTATATATAAGTATTGATAGGAGCATTTCAACACACAACTGTTTTGTTGGCAAAAAAAAATTTGTGACGATTTTTAAAAAAAAATTGGCATTCATTTTTAACAGTCTACAGAATGGTGTTGACTTTAAAAAAAAAAGAAGCTTTTTCGGAATTTCTCCGAAATGATATTTTGGCATTTGTAAATTAGAAACTCTTCTTTTCAAATTATGCTGTGGATTTCTTTGTTTACTATATGGATAAACATTTGTTCGTAATTTAATCTTGGGGTGCTTTTTCTATGAACTTGGTTGCTGATGTAATTAAAAATAAAAAAATTCTGCGTTCTACTATTTTTTGTTTTTGTTTTTGTAAATATAATTAAAAACTGAAACTGTAGGAACGATATATTTCTGACATATTTTTTTTTAAACGTTAACTTTTTTCTGTTTTCAGAATATTTTTCGCATAATATTGTTACATATGAATTAATATGCAATTTTAAATTTATTTAGATTTTTTTAGTCATGTATTTGATTTAGTTCTATTTACGAATGGAAAATACACAACACATGGGATGAAAAAATTTGAATATTCAAGTATATTAATTATTAAATTTTAGTATTTTCTGCAATACAATAATTTGTTAACAACACTTGTTCTCTTTTATTAAATAAATTTAAATTAATTTTTTTATTTAACCACTATCATAATTTAATCAATTTTATATGAAATTATATTTAGATATTTTAACCTTGTGTGCCGCATATGTATGGCCATAGTAGCTTTTGTGACACTAAATACATTGCTAAAAAGAGTAACATCGCAGGACATTATGAAACAAAGCCAGATTATCTAAAATATTATTAGTGTAGGTCAAATAAAAAAAATATATAAATAAATAACTGGATTGCCTACAAAAGGGTTTTTATTAGGGTTACCAACATATAATAACATAAGATTTTCAGACCAGCTTTGTATCATGCTTATCTTCTATTCTCAAGTTGGCCATTTCTAATTGACCATTTGCGTCTGTTCATAGCATGGAGGTTCATAGAGTTGGGTATTTGAGCACAGAGATCGCTAATTGTACAGTTCTGGCAATTTGATTGGTAAAGGTGAGGCAGGTGGCTTGTTTCTTTGTCCCAGCTGTCTAGAGATTCCGCTACCTGATATAGGGTTCGATCACTTAAGCGATCATTTGCCCGATTCTGTAACCGAAAATTGCTTACGTGCAAAATGACCCGGTACTAGACGTATGGGGTTTTAAATATTTTTTGAATTAGAAAGTTTCGATATTTATATAGTTTATTTGGTAAATCATTTTTAGTTAAGCCATATCGAAATGTTTAGTTCTAATCAAAAACATTGACAAAAATGCTAATTAAATTTAAATTTTACATTCCCAGTGGTATAAATACAGTTCAGTCAGTAATGTAAGTGCTAATGACTTTTTTAAAGTTAGCATTTTTTTTGTTTGTTGTGATTAATATGCATTTTATCACTGGTAAAATGAAGACCGTTTTTACTGTATATGAATGCTTTTGTAAATTTTTCAAAAAATTCTTTTGATACGAATATTTTAAAATGTATAGGTATAGACCCTTTTTAGAGTGAAAATTTTTTTTAACGAAATTTTTGGTTTGTCGCAAACGCGTATTTTGACTAGTACATAATAAATTATAGAAATTTTGAAAACTCACTACAAAAAATGGTCACTCAAATTTGACATTAGTTTCGCTATATAAGTTCCGATTAAATTTTTCGTCAAAAGTGACGAAATATTTTTATCAGATTCTTTGAGTCAATGAAATATTTAGTGATTTTTTACAAATTTTTGATGAAAAATTTCATCGAAGCATTTTTTTGTGAAATTTTAATCAAATTTGAGTAATCCTTTTAGGCAGCGTTAAATTTTAGGATATTACGGCAAACAAGTTAGCAATTTTAATACTGCATACTTCATTATACTAATCGACAATTCGAAAAAAACCTGTGTCTGACATAATTTTTTTAAATCAAATTATAAAAAAAATTAATTAATAATACAAATCGGATCAATGATAATGACGAAAGATTGTCAGTAGCATACCATCATTCCATCACCAAGAACCTAAACAAAAAGAACCAGGTAAACGGCTCGCCAGGTAAGTTCGCCACATGCCAAAATCACTCAGGTGAATCTCAAGAAGGCGTCCCATTAAAATCCAGACACATCAAACAGGCGTGAAATCTATATTATTTTCAATACCATCCACTTCATTATCGGCCAAGTCCGACCAAAGGCACGATCTCCAAACAAAAACTCCGGACATTCCTTCTCCAAGAGTGTATAAGATTTCATACAACAGCCCCCGAAGCCCAAAGTGAAGACTTTCCATGGTCCGTCGCCCCCGAAAACACTTTCTCCGTTCTATATTTTCGATATAACGAGACAGTTTTTTCTTCGTTCCATCAACCCTTTTGTGTATCGACACGGTCCGGTGGCCGTGAATGGCGGAGTTGTGTGTCCACCAATGGAGCGTGTCCTGCCCTGCCATTTTGCGGGCTGACACCAACACCACCGTAACTGACTCAAGGCCTGCGCACGCTGTCGATCTGAAAGCTATGAGTCATCAAAGGTAGACCTACCGAAAGACACAGCGCCATTCAATTCAACGGCTGAATCGGTTCGTTGCAAATATAAACAAGGTTGTTTTCGAAGCGCAAAAAGTTAATTTTATTTATATATTTTATTAATTATTCTGCAGTTTTAGGAACGTCAATTACATAAGATGCCTTCTCGGTGCTGCGTGCCTAATTGCAAAGGGAATTATGATAGTTCTTAAACGTGTGACTATTTTAAAATATCCCGAAAATGTCGGAACTCGAAAAAAATGGATAACAGCGATACCTAGAAAGGATTTCATACCTTCCACGTCTTCTAAGGTAAGTTGTATTTTTGTAATTACTTATAAATAACAAATAATTAAAAATGGTTCTTGAAATTTGAATCTATTTCCTGCATATTTACTTCAATACAGTGTGAAATGTTCATCATTATTTTCATGCATTACTAATGTAGGAATCATTCCACATAAAATATTGGAATTATTTATTTCTTATAGCAATATTTGGGAGTTAAGGTAATATTTAATGCTCTTATTGTTACAGAAACAAGGTTTATATTTGTATCTGTATCGATTCAATAAACAGAAGTGAGTTTAAGCTTTTCATAAAGTTTGTATAAACATATTTTTTTGAAAATCTTTCTTCGGCCTATCAATTTGAGAACAAAATAAAAACTTCAATAATTCTTAATTGTATGTTTAGAATAGGCCCTGCTCATTCCAGAACATTCTCCATTTATCTATAGAACAATTTATTGTACCTCACCCAATAATATTTACACTTTACGAGTTAACGTTTTACTAGCTGAACCAAACATGTTAGAATGAGATGGAATTGCAACAACCTCTGTATTGAAAATTCATTGGAGCTGACGCACGGGTTAAATTTGTTGCCCAGTTTCATTTAAAATAGAACTGCCCCATTAAACAGTCCTAAATATGTATTTTATTCAATTATATTTTTCTTATTTGCTGATATTGATAGTAACAAGCTTTAATTAATTTTTTTAAAGGTTCAATCTTACCATCAACCCGATACTTCAAGATCTCCAGGGGGAGGGCGAGAAATACAAAGTCCTCGCATTTGCCGATGACAAACTTCTGATGACATCCAGTCAAGAAGAGCTCCAGTCCATGCTCGACCGTCTCTACACCCTGCCAGAGGCTCTAAGCCTAAAAGTCAACGCGAGCAAATGCCCATCGATCCACCTGTCAGGGAAGAAGCCGGCGGGCCTGCGCCCAACTGAGTTCTTCATCAACAGAGAGGCCATTGAAGTGATTCCAGACAACATCCCGACATCCTTCCTGGGTAACCCCATCGGCTACAACCTGCTCGAGAATTCCCCGGAGATTGCGAAGATCATCCACCTAGAAAAAAAGGTCGGCGGATCCAGCCTCGCCCCGTGGCAGAGGATAGACGCTTTGAAGGCGTTTCTCTACCCTCCCTGTCCTTTACCATGAGAGGTCACCAATACACCAAGCAGCAGCTGCGTCAGGTCGACAATCACATGTGGGCCCACATCAAAGGGACCCTCAATCTGACTGGCGTGGCTTCAAACGCTTCTAATGATTAGACGAACTGTCTTACTGTACGTTATTTACTTGCTGTTCAACGTGTATCTTTTATAATTTATCTGTTCCACATCGTGTATCCTCCATCTGCATATTTACACGTAGAAGACGAACTGTCTTACTGTACGTTATTTACTTGCTGTTCAACGTGTCATCTTTTATAATTATCGGTTCCTCGTGTTTCCTCCACCTGCATATTTACATGTAGAAGACAGACTGTCTTGCTGTACGTTATTTACTTGCTGTTCAACGTGTTATCTTTTATAATTTATCTGTTCCTCATCGTGTATCCTCCACCTGCATATTTACATGTAGAAGACGAACTGTCTTACTGTACGTTATTTACTTGCTGTTCAACGTGTCATCTTTTATAATTTATCTGTTCCTCATCGTGTATCCTCCACCTGCATATTTACATGTAGAAGACGAACTGTCTTACTGTACGTTATTTACTTGCCGTTCAACGTGTCATCTTTTATAATTTATCTGTTCCTCATCGTGTATCCTCCACCTGCATATTTACATGTAGAAGACGAACTGTCTTACTGTACGTTATTTACTTGCTGTTCAACGTGTCATCTTTTATAATTTATCTGTTCCTCATCGTGTATCCTCCACCTGCATATTTACATGTAGAAGACGAACTGTCTTACTGTACGTTATTTACTTGCTGTTCAACGTGTCATCTTTTATAATTTATCTGTTCCTCATCGTGTATCCTCCACCTGCATATTTACATGTAGAAGACGAACTGTCTTACTGTACGTTATTTACTTGCTGTTCAACGTGTCATCTTTTATAATTATCGGTTCCTCGTGTTTCCTCCACCTGCATATTTACATGTAGAAGACGGACTGTCTTACTGTACGTTATTTACTTGCTGTTCAACGTGTTATCTTTTATAATTTATCTGTTCCTCATCGTGTATCCTCCACCTGCATATTTACATGTAGAAGACGAACTGTCTTACTGTACGTTATTTACTTGCTGTTCAACGTGTCATCTTTTATAATTTATCTGTTCCTCATCGTGTATCCTCCACCTGCATATTTACATGTAGAAGACGAACTGTCTTACTGTACGTTATTTACTTGCTGCTCAATATCATATGGCTCTCATACATACAGAAAAAGGTTTGGGCTAGAATTTATTCTGCTCTTGCCTCGGGTTGGCCTGTTATAGCACTTAACTAACAGGAACCGACCCGCCTTATCAAATATTGGAATCACTACACTCACATGCACCTTTTTTGCCGTATTCGTGATTAATTGCATACATTGCCTTTTTTATATTGATTAATTGCATAATTTTTATGTTTTCAATCTTTAATGTGGGCATTTTTAAGCAGTCGATTGACTTCACAACAAATACATCATTTTGGCCTTAGTGTCAAGTCATAGCGATCAATTTTATTGATTTCTTTAAAAAGTTTGAAAGGTTAAAAAATTATTTTGATATCTTTAATTTTTTTTTAATTAATTAATAAAATATAATTAAAAATTAGGGCAAGATCATCCAGTTCATTCAATTCTCCCAAAAAGTGACTTGTTTATAATTTAAGTAAACAGCCCATTCAGCCACTTATTTCATATGATTTATATTGTACCAAGAAAACTTTTATAAAATGTATAAATTTATAAAAAAAAATGTATTTGCACATGTGTTTTGAAGGTAACTAAAAGCAAGCAAATGTAAAGTTCACAATAAAAGTTTGAATTGAGTAATCAAACTCAAGTAAAATTATTTAAATAAATAAAAAATTTATATAAAAGATCCAGTTTATTCAATTCTACCAAAAAGTGACTTGTTTATTATAATTTAAGTAAAAAGCCCCTTCAGATAATTTTAATTGATATTGTACCAAGTAAACTTTTATAAAATTTATAAAGTATTTTTCATTTGCACATGTTTATTGAAGGCTCATTGTTAACTAAAGCAAGGAATTGTAAAGTTCACAATAAAAGTTTGAATTGAGTAATAAAAATGTAAGTAAAATTATTTAAATAAAAAATTAATACAAAAAGTTCCAGTTTATTCAATTCTAGCTGAAAGTGACCTGCTCATTATAATTTAAGTAAAAAGCTCATTCAGCCACTTAACTATTTCAGATAATTTTAATTGATATTGTACCAAGTTAACTTT
The DNA here is from genome assembly GCA_963932185.1 of Troglohyphantes excavatus. Taxonomy (NCBI): domain Eukaryota; kingdom Metazoa; phylum Arthropoda; class Arachnida; order Araneae; family Linyphiidae; genus Troglohyphantes; species Troglohyphantes excavatus. The sequence goes on from OZ010675.1 coordinate 44,712,090, forward strand.
TATAAAATGTATAAATTTATAAAGTATTTTTCATTTGCACATGTTTTTGAAAGCTCATTTTTAATTAAAAGCAGGCGAATGTAAAGTTCACAATAAAAGTTTGAATTGAGCAATAAAATGTTCGTAAAATTATTTAAATAAATAAGAAATTAATGCAAAAAAATCCAGTTTATTCATTCTACCAAAAAGAGACTTGTTTATTATATTTTAAGTAAACAGCCCATTCAGACACTTATCTCAGATAATTTTATTGATATTATACCAAGTAAACTTCTATAAAATGTATAAATTTATTAAAAAAAAGTATTCTTTACTTGCACATGTCTTTTGAAGGTTCATTTTGAACTAGCAAGCGAATATAAAGTTCATAACAAAAATTTGAACTGAGAAATAAAAATTGTTTTTTATTTACTTAAATTAGTGAACTTATGTAATAAAAAATATCGTTTTTTTATATTATTTTGACCAAAAAGAGGATATGTTTATGAGCTAATAAACAGTCCATTCACTCAAGAATTAAATTGATTTGCATTGTTACTCAGTTCATGAACATTGATAAAACAAATGAAATAAGTAATTTGGTTTATTAAATAGGTACTGAATTCTAAAAATAGACATTGACCTTTCACCGTTATACACTACGCGAAATGTGCAAGAAAGTAAAATATGCTCGAACTTTGAAAAACGTCCGAAAATTATTTCGCTAAGTGCCATTCGCTTCTTCTTCGATACCGGTCTGCCTGCGATGACTCATCCTAAGCGCGCTCAGGCCTTGAGTCAGTTACGGTGGTGTTGCTGACACTCGCGACAGGATGATTACAAAGGCCCCTCGCGATGACTGATGTCACGCCTTTGTTTCGGGATTGGTCGCCTTTTGAGGTGGAGGTGCGCGCCTATTTGCGCCGGGACCTTTTGAGTGTGTCCCCCTATTGTTCTGTCCCTTTTGGGGGTGTTTTCTTTTTGCTTTCTTCTTTTGGGGGCTTTTGTGGCGGCGAGTCTTCTTGGCGACGCTGGATTCGTTTCAGGTAGCGGTCATTTTATTTGGTATTTTGGTGGGGATTTTTAAGGGTATACCGGAGTTATTACTTGTATTATTTATATATAAAGGATTGTACGTATGTATGTGACTTTGTATGTTATACAAATATACAGTTTTATTTTGATTTTGATAAAATTTTGCACACTTGACCTTCACAGCAAAAGGAAAGTCATTGCCTACATGAAATTTCGAACAACCATGTGTCCCTTTAACTCGCTTAACCTTTTTAATTTATTAATAAAACTTTATTATTAATAATGCAATACTCTAACAATACAATATTTCAAAATTGTAACAGTATAACATATATCACATAGTTAGCTATGAGGATGGATAAACGATGCCTTCTAATTGGATGATGAGAAAATATCGCTAATATACCGCCAAAAAAATTCGTCATGATTAAAAAATGTCGCCAAATCAATAAAAACGGCGCCAAATAAAAAAAAATTCGCCTAATGAATAAATAAGTTCGTCAAATGAATAAAAAAATGCCCCAAATGAATAAATATATCACAATTTAACTAAAATATAGACATATATGTAAAAAATATCCAGTTTTTTTTCCTAGGCAACGCCGGACACCTCAGCTAGTTATACATATTTTAAAAATTTAATAATGTTTTAATTTTCTTTTATATATTATTAATTATTTATTATCATTTTCTTTAATATTGGTTCCAATTGCATTTTATTATGGATGTTAATGGAATAGTTAGCCTGAAGAGGTGGTTAATTCATCTGGTGTAGGTAGTATTAAAAGGCAATTGAATCGGCATTGGGGGATCATTAGGATACGTTAAACATAATCAATTGAAGCATGTACTTGGTCGTCGGTATTTGTATTACTATCATGTATATTATTTAATTGTTTTATTATTAGATGGAAAGCCTTTTTCACCTTCTACTCTTTGTTATTCCATGCATTTGGTTATTGATGTTATTCTAATTTTTATTGTTGTTTATGTTTATTAGATGTTGATTAGAATAAGTGATTTAGAAAGCACTCCCCTACTATTTTTTTAAATATCTTGTCTGGCATATGTAATCTTATTTGAAAAAAACTTTAATTAGACCTCCTTTAGCTAGTTTTCCGATATTTTTTAAATGCTCAAAATGAAATCTGCCATGGATAGGCAATTTAATGCTGTCATATTTTGCGAGTTAGGAGTTTTAAATTTTATAATTGAACTGAATTTACCAATACATTAGAATTTATAACTAAATTGATGTTAAATAATATTAATTTTACCATTGTCATAAAATTTACAACACAGTTGTACTAACAAATTTTTACAAAAAAAATATTTTTTAAATTATTAAATATCAGCTGTTTACAAATAAAGGATGATTCCTTTGAAATAGCTGAAATTGTAAGTTTTTAGTACAATAAATAACTAAATAAAATCGTACATTTTAAAAAATTAAAAAAAATATTTTGTAATTTTTTGTCGATTTCCTTATTCTGTTTCATTACCATAACTTTACTTTTGGTAATGAGAAATAATTTTGGTAAAAATTTATTTGCCGGATTTCCCCGCGATATATTTCCCTTTACAAACACAATAACGGCGCAATTGTTTTCGGCCCAAGTATCTTCTGCGCAACCCCTTCTATACTGAACACAGTACGTTCACAGGCAAGGCAAACAAAACCAAAGAAATTAATGACACGGTGAAGAAGTCGAAGGTTTTACCACACGACCCAGTCATCTTCAACACCAGAAAGTGGTCGACACCTTCGACCTCTATCCCAAGCTGTACATACACAACCAAAAAAAACTTATCGAATCTCAAAAACAAAGCAAATACTCCATTTGGGTAGGTTTTGTCGTTCAACTGTATTTCGTCACGGTGTCTGACTTCCTTTTGTCCCAACCTATCATTATTCAGGAGTTTAAACCCAAAATCACACATCAAAACCCCTTCACACACAAAAAAAGAAGGGGCAACTCAGGTAAATTATCTATCTCGCTATCATTTTTCACTTTTAGTCGTACCGCTGTGTACCTGATGACGCTCATTCCAATGTTCTTGCCATTATTTTTAGTTGCCAACCATTCTTTATTTTTATCTCTATTTTTTGAGTTTCTGTTCTTATTTCATAAGGGAATCTCCATTTAAAGTTTGTTTGCTGGAACGGTTCGAAGGGTTTTGGTCGGATTTTGTTTTTTGGATGTGGGTGTTTTGTTTGAATGTTCACACCAGACGCATCGATGGGTTTCTGAATAAATTATAATGAGAAAGGTATGGCGCATTTACACGTCTGCGAGGAAATAAGGGGAAAATAAAAGGAAAACAATTAGATTAATTGAACAAAATTATTTATTTTGCTTTAAATTATACTTTTAAAAATAGTTACGATAACACTATTATTATTTTTTAGTTTAAACAGCCTTAAAGCATGTTTTCTTTTTTCAATATAAAAGACATTAACATAAAATTCGTAAATAATATACGAGAAAAAATAATTTTGCATTTGAAAAAAACAACTTTGAATCAGTTTTTTAAAGTTTGCTAATAAAGTTGATATTAAAAGACAAATTTTAACTTTATTGACTAAACAATATAAACGACCCGAAATATCGCAAAAAATTATTATTTTTTTTAACAGGAATTTGCCATTTCAGAGATCATTTGTAAATTACATTAAAAATTACAGCAATCAAAGCACGCTTTATTTTAATAATGATTTTCCCCACCCAGGCTTCCCTGACCTTTCAAATCTAGCAGTTAATCGCGATTTCTGTAACATTGCAACAAGACTGAGCCTCAAACTTTGAAACCATTTTTCTCAAAACTATCAATTATGACATTGGTGCATCTTGCTCCAAGTCACAGATATCGTCCCCAATACCACATTCAAGTTCCTTCGAGAAATACAAGGCAGTGTTTCTGGGTCTTTCCTTCGAGAAAGACCGTGCACAATCGCCCACTGTACAGCTCTACTGAGACATTAATGCAACCAACCGGAATGGAACAGTCACCGAAAGTTCATTAGTGCAACGCAATCCAACCAACTAGTTGCTGCTAACAAACATTTCGTGAAATTAAATAAAATTAACATAAAGATGCAAATAGGCTTTAAATGGTGTTAAGGACTTTCCCTAATTACTTTACGCGAGTTATCTTTATGCGCAAAAGTTGATAAAACTAATACGGCTTCAATAAGCTACTCTTAGCCTATTGGGTGGATTGAAAAGGAGGGGGTTTTTAATGTCTGGGACCACTTATCCTCTTTAGTTATAATCTGTCGCCTTGTGTAAAACGAAGCTTGACTGATAACACAGTATTGTTAAGCAGGTGTCATTAATTTTGCGCTTAAATGCTAAAATTAACCATTTCTGTGGGACCACCATCGAAGAAGCGTGGTACTTGGGGAGAGCAGTCGTAGACGTTTTGGTAAAGTAAAAATTGAATATCTGTATTTTCTTGTTTGTACTGCTTCATTTAAAATGTCAATTTTGACAGTCTTATTTTTGTGGTTTAATTTGTTGGTTGTTTTATTCCGTAGCATCATACTAGATCTTCGCTATGAGCTATTAGCGACAGTTAGGGATTTATTCGGAAAAAAAACCCGAAAAGGCTGCCTCGTAATTTTGAACACTGGTCGGATGACGATCACAAGTCATTTTGGCTTCGAGAAGAAAAGGAATACACGGGCAGAGAGAACCAATGGGGTAAAATTTTTTAACTCATGTAAAACCACGGGTAACCGCTAGTAGTTTAATAAAATATTTCACTAAATCTCTTACTTTTAAAATATGTCCAATTTCCTCTTATAAACAATGTATATTACTACCATTATTTCATATTTTATAATTAAAAAAAAGATAATTTTGTGATGTTTTAGTCAAGTGCAAAAACCGTATGTTGAAAAATATATTAAGTACAAATCTTGTTGCAACGTGTGTATTGAAACAGGTGAAATAGTTACAACTATAGTTTGAAATGTGAAAGAAACTGAGAATAATATTCCAATAAATTAAATTCTAGATGTAATTTCTATGAAAAATGTTCTCAAATAACTAAACAAAACTTGCCATACGTTCTCTTTTAATTTGTATTCGAGGATAATTAAGAAAAATGATTCCGCCGTCCTAGAAACGGTGCATTAAATTACCAAACATACTAAAATTGAAAGAAGAAAAAATTTAAATGAATCATTTATCACAAACATCCTGTCGAAGTTTATCCTGGCGGAACCACCATTAATAAAACATATTGCTCGTTTCTTTTTGTCGAAGACGGCCATCATGTATCTCCCTTTAATACCAACACAGCCTGATTGCAAAGCTAAGTAGAAACACTTAATCAGACCGACTTTATCTCCACTCGCAAAAGGGTTTAAAGGGAGAGGGGGGCAGCCGAATATTCCCAAACAAATAGGATCAGGAAAAGTTCGGCTGCATTTTTCCCGTATTGAAAACACCCGAAAGCTATCTATCACGGCCCCTCTCCCTTCTCTTCAAGCCAAAGATTTATTCCCGTCCACTTATTTCCCCAAGTATGTAATCCGAAAACAAGGAAGAGGAGTGCAAAGAATCGTGTAGGATTTTCCACCAGAGCTGGATGTCAAGGTGTTAAAACAGATAATGTAACCATGGCAAAAGTCAATCTGTCAAAACGTTCTGGGGGAAGGCTTTAAAACCCTCAATGACAGAGCGTCCCTATTTAACCTCCTCGTACCCTTTCCTGATCCTGGACTCGGGGATTAGCCTCGAACCGTTTGACATCTTGTACTTCCAAATAAAGGCCGTCATTAATCTCTGACCCGGTCGCGTCTTTTGCTCTTTATCAGCGGGTAGCACCCAACCGCCCTTGTAAACCTCCTTTTATGCGGGAAAAGCCCTCCGTGTTGGCTTAGGAGGTGTGTGTGGTGAGGGGGTTTGGGATTCCGGAGAGAGGATCCCTCTTCTCCCGGAAAAAATTAAATCTTCTTCAACATCCATTATTTTTCTGTCATGGTTGCCGCTTTCAGGAGTAGCGGGTTAACTCAACTGAGTGAGTGGGATGCTCTTCTTGGAAATGTACTTTGCATTGGGGCCTTTGGGCAGGGCCCGATTTACCAGGCACGGACCTAGGGCCTTCGGTTTTAAGAGCCCAAACTTTTATTTAATTTTACACAGGTGCCTGTATTTTGACAAATCTGTTACAATTATTGCAATTTTTATAACTTTTTTAAAAAACGTTATACAGGGCTATAAGAAGTGTCTTTAAAACTTTGACGCGCAATAAAAGAAATATGATAGCTAAGCTATATCGCTTTGATCTGCATGAATTCAATTAAAGCGACCTCGAACAATTGTAACAGCAACACTTAAAGTTTTATTTGAAAGCAGTTTTAAAAAAATATTTAAATAAAATGTAATTTTTTTTATATATACCATGCTCAAATAAAACTTTATGTGTTGCTGTTACGAGCGATCTTATTTCTTTTAGGTTTTATTGCGTGCCGAAAGTAATAAAGATACTTAATACCCTGTATATTTTCATTATTTATAGATGAATAATACACGTAACATGTCATGTTTTTAATTTTTAGAGTATTTTTACGAAAGGGGCCCCCCATCAATGGCGTTGTGCCTATAGTACTGAACTTTCTAAATCAGGACCTGGACTTATGGGTATGGCGAATATTCCCAAAGTAGAGAGCGGTCGCGAATAAGTTCCCTTTTTTGAGTCACATGTTAGTAAAACTAATAAACGGAATACACTACATTTCACATTAAGGACATTGAAGCCACTGGGAAAAGATTTCCGTAAAAAAAAAGTACCAAAAATCGCTAATGAAGGTATTTTGGCGATGTTCGAGCAGAAAATAGGGATCATATATTTATAAAAAAATCACGATAGACCCACAAATAAATTTAATGATTAAACTCGAAAGATATAACTCTTTAATTAATCGGAATCCAGGTTTCCAGAACCACATCGACGATTTTCAATGTGCTAACTTTCTTTTGTACAACAAATTGCATTCGTCGATGTACGTCCCGATTCTGATTAATAAAGGATTTTTTGAGTTTAATCACTGAATTAAATTTGTGTGTATCTTATTATACATTGTACCTCTTTTCTGCTCGAAAAGTGCCGAAAGCCCCTCTTCGGTAATTTTTATAGTACTTTAATATAAAATTTCGATGTAATTTTAGCTACAGGTGATTGAAAATCAGAGAACCTATTTTATGGCTACCTTGTATGTTTTGTACGCTTATATGTGTACACATTTGAATTGGTATTTGAAAAAAAGGGGATATGTTCTGAGTCTATGGAATATATCTCTCTTTACAAATGCCGATTCCTTTATGTTTTGACGAAAACGTCTTTTAAATTAGCGGCGTGGCATCAGGATAAAAACACCATGTTATGGTTTAGGGGGGAATTTGGTTTCCCTCCTTCATTTTATTGCTTTGGCATCGTATCCGGAGTCAAACTCGCGCCATTTGGCGATGGAGATTCGCGCGAACTTAATCGAAGGGGTGGAACCCGGAGCCTTGGACATAAACAAAACCATCGGTAAAGTTCAATTTCGGAAGGGGGGTGGAAGGAAAGGGCCGAAGCAAAAGAAAGATTAATGAACTCTGACGCCAAAGAGAAGAGTCTCAGACAAAGGAATTCTCTCTTTTCACCTTTGCCAAATCCATTTATCAGAGTGCAGTTTCCAAAAGTTAATAGCCAAGGAGGCACGCGATGGAGAGATATCGCCATCATCGCGCCAAAGAGACCGCCCCTTTTCTTCTCAAAAAGTGACGTTTTTTTTGGGGTCGAAAATAGGAGTTCGAGCTCAACAAACTCCCAATTAAAATATTAAGAGGACATGTTTGGTAATCCTTCGTAAACGTGAAAAAATGGATATAGTTCTCTAAAACCACTTCTGAGGTTAGTTCAGTGCAATAGCAAACACTTTTCTTATACTTTATCAATCAACTAAAACAGTTTGGTTTTCAGTTCCACTAACTCTATCCTAAGTGCAAAGTAAAAGATTTAACTGCAAGTTTTCATCTCAAAAATAATATTAGTTTCTGTGTGTGTGTGAAAATCATATTTAAACATTCCGATTTTTAAGGCATCCTTTCAAAAGCAGAGATCAATTTTCAGCTATACTCTATTTTAAGTACCAATATAAAACTCAACTGTAAGTTTTGATCTCAAGGAAATTCAGTTTCTCACACACTCTCTCTCTAATTCAAAATCCTATTTTAAAATTCAGATTGCAACCAACATCTCGAGAGCAAAGTCCAAGAAAGTTTTAACTTTTGACTCCAACCTAAATGTACAATAAATAATTGAGCTGCAAATTTTGATCTCTAAAAGAAATTTAATTTCTCGAAATGAGATTCAGAAATCAAGATTTCGAGTGAAGCAGCTATATAGAAAAATATTCAAGTGCATACTTCTAACCTAAAGAATAAATAATACAACTAAGGTTTTGTTCTCAATAAGACCTATTCCTAAAATTCTATTAAAAAATCGGATTACGAGAAATCAAAACTTTATTTCAAAATTAGATATATAAAAAATTTCAGTTTTAGACTCCAACCTAAATAAACTATAAAAATTGCAACTGCATATTTTTATCTCAAGAAATTTTTTAATTTCTCAAAATCTTATATGAAAAGTCAGATTTCAAGCATCAATTCAAAAGCACAGACGGAGGAAATTTCAACTGCAGACTCTAATCTCATAGAATTTTCCAACCTAAATTCCCAATAATAAAATTCAACAAGAAATTTTTATTTAAAAAAAATCTCAAAACATCATATTTAAAAATTCATATTCATCATTATTGGCTCGACAGCCCTGGCCTTCTTCAAGAGCTTTTTCCATCCTTTCCTGTCTCTGGCAATAGTATTATAGTTTCTGGTCTTCAAATCGGTATCGTCCATCGCATTTTAGGGCGTCCCCTAAGTCGATTGCCCATTGGTTTGGCAAAAAATACGTTTTTTGAATTTCGTTTCTCATTAATTCAAATTACAACCAGCCCATTTCATCATCTACACCTTTATAAATTTTATAATGTCTGGTTCACTGTACATTTTGTAAATCAAAAATTCATATCACGAGCATCATTCCTAAAACAGGCAGAAAAATTCAGCTGCCAACTCCATTGTAAATACACATCCCAAATTCAAGTGCAAGTTGAATTAGAGCAAAAAAAGCAAACTGGTGAGAAATCAGTTTTTGACAAGCGCAAAAACATCTGTATCGACTCCTGGGTAAATCTATTACGCTTCTTCATTGTTTTCGGGCGGGTATCAAATTGACACTGGAAAGAATGATTACGGCCAATTTCAACACAAGAACAATCGCAACTCCGCAGTGGGAACAACTACAAAGTGAATTTTTATTGGTGCCAGCCGCCTCTTGAACCTCCTCTCAATGGGATTCTGCATCTGTTTTCCGATTTTTTTGTTATTATTATTACCGCTATTTTCATTCCTAATAGAAGGAAAGCGAAATCATGCAATCTTATCTTCTCCCCTCCCCAATTGAGTTTGTATTCTTTCCCTGGCAATCAAGAGAGTCGCCATTTTGTTTTTGTGTTCTTTTATTCTTTTTTTTTTTTCTCATCTCAAAATCGTCTGCGGAGGGGGGTCATAATTGAAAACATTTAACGGCCGGAAGTTGGGGTATGGATAGAGGAGAACTATCCTGTCACAGCGTCCGCTGAGATTTGGTGAAGTTTCGTGTGGTTTTGCAATTATGTAGGTTCGCGTATTCGTATAATGTATTTTTTTTTCATTTTGTGTTTTTCTTGTTATCTTCGAGAAGTTTGTGGTTATTGTCACCCAATGTTCCTTTTCGTCACGTGATCTTTTATTCAGCTGTTACTTCAACCAATGGTTGGCTGTTGATTTATATTTATGGCATTTGTCAGCTAATATTCGTTTCATCACGTGATGCCATTTTCATTGTATATCTATATTGATTGTTGTTTCGATTAATGGTTAGCTACAGTGCCGTCACACAATTTTTTTTTGGAGGGGGGGGGGGGGGGGGGTTGAAACAAATTTCTTAACTTAATTATTTGAAATTCCCAACTCAACAGTACTGAATATTCCCAGTTCCAATTCATAGGCATTTTTCATCTTTTTTTTATTAGGTAATATTAAAGAGTACTCTTTAACAGCATTGATTTGTTGCACGCATGTTCCAATGCAGTGCTCGTTCTGAGGTCTAATTTAAATGTAATCTAACAAGTAGGGCAATTTCTAATATTCTCTAGCTTTCATTTGTTATTAGTATTAATTTTCTTCAGGCAAACATTTTCCAACTCGGGGTATTTAGAAGATGAAATTCCCAACTTTCAGGGTTTCCAGATTATTGGGGGCGAAGGTGGGGACGGACTCTCTCCCCAAACCCCTGCGGTGCGACGGGCCTGATTAGCTATTGTTGTTATACAACTGACCCTCGTTAAAAGAAATCATAGCATATATGCATACATTTGTTTTAATAGTTATAAAATGTTTTACATTGTTTCTTTAGAAATGTCGATGTTAGAAAAAAAAGCACGGTACGACGATTTTAAATTTTATCTATTTTACACTCAAACGTTCATGGATTTGTTGCCCACATCTTTAGTTGATAGAACAGCGCACACGCAAATGGCCTAAGGGTTGTATTCCAAACATATATTAATCTGTATTGATATTGTGAATGATTGTAAACTGTTTATTAAGCGTTGCTTAAAGAAGTTACCATTCCGCTTACTGCCTTACCGCGAGTAGAAAACCTCGCTCCATAATTCTGTTGTATTGCTGTTGCCATAGAAACGAACGATTTCAATAAATTCTGGGGGTAAAAGAGGATGGAAAGAAATCTAAATTCGAAATGTCATCTTTTTGAGACTTTGCTCCAGCCTCAGAATTGAGTAAAATCGTCAATTTCTATGAAAGCCGCCAGACTGGTGCGGGAATTTCTGCTGGCCAGAGGACAGCAGTTGTGTGTCATATGTCTGGGCATCAATTGACAGTAATATCGAGCAAATGCCGATTAATATAAAAATATTTATGACTTCTCCGTTTTATAGCATGTGGTTATACTTTAAAAATAAATGCTCTAAAGGATTTTATTTAGCAAAAACCATATACTTAAAACTAAAATCGACATTCATTTAACAACGCTTTTATTTCGCAAATCTAATATCCATTTATTTATTTTTTTAAATCACCCAAGAAACCTCAAATGTCTGTACATCAAACTCGCTAAGTGCTTTTTGCGCAACAACCAACCACCCTAGCTTCTGTGGGAACAAATACCTTTGGAAGTCTGTGGGAACACAAATATTTCGTCTGTGATATCTCGACGTGTGGGTTGCGAACCCGGGGTGCATGGGGGGCAAGTTGGCAGCTCTGCCCCCCCCCCCCCCCCCCCCCCCTGCCCGAGAACCCTGTAATTAGGGAGCGAGGAACAAACGGAAGACAAAGGTAAAAAGGCGAGCGGCGCGTCTTTTGTGTCTGGTTGAAGTCAAGGGGGGGAGGATGTGAGAGCAACAATTTGTTCCGGGCGTTTGTCATTGTCACGGCGAGTTCCCGGACAGTTTGTGGGGAAGGACCACCCGCCGGGAAGCCCGAAGAGGGGATGCCAGTATGCGTTGAAAATCGCCCGATTTGGGGATTTTTTTTATGTAATGTTTTTAAAATGTAAAATTTTTTATTTGTGTTTAGTTTATTACAATTTCGTTTTTAGTACATTTATTTATTTATTTTTAGAAATGCATTTTTTGAAGATTTTTTTTTTTTTTTTTGAAGGATTTGTAGTGGATTTTTTGTTTTGGGAGTGTTTATTTATTAAGTCACGTTATTTTTTTAACACCCTCTGTTACTAATTTTTTGCAGCTTAAAAACAGTCATTAAATATTCCCGTCTGTGTATTTTACCAAACATCTCGTTAAAAAGATAGTGATATCTACAAAAATGAACATATATCAAAATTTTTTAAAGAAATTTCAGCATCTTTTTCAATAAAGTTTTGCTACCAACCTCTGTGACCCCACCCCTACCTCACGTTGCAGTCGCGGGTAAAAAAAAAATCTACCCCTAACAAGGGTGCATGACGTAATAAACGCACGGTCCCTTTAATAATTCGAAAACACATATCGTTTTAACGACCCCATTGGTCAATGAGAAGCCGTTATATCGACGGTCTACTGTAATTAGTGATTTTAAAATTGAGTAACCAAGATGCAAAAGCAGCAGCTATACACAAAAGAAATATTTTTAATAAAATCGTACGAACATTTCCAAACTTAACTATTGTTAATACACCAATTATTTGTTTTGAAAAAAATTGAGAAAAATTCCCTAAATTGTGAAATTTCTCAGATTATTACTGAGTAATTTAGGATATAAATTTGTATTTCCACATAACTTGTTTTGCTACTGAATGATTGATTTAACTGGTTTTGCAAATGGATACTTCGCCGTCTTGGTTATGTTCAAGAAGAAAAGAGCCGCTATATCAACATTTCAACCATTCGGAAATCACGTTTGCTAGGCTTGCTTTTATATCACTATAAAGCTTGATTAGCTACTTTGAATATAAGCTCTTGGTTATTATGGATATAGCTACTTTGGCTTCTGAGTGCTTTTTTTTAATTAATACTAAATAACACATTTTGTGCTTCTTTATTACATTTTAAAATTGAACTCACAATTTTTAGTACCCATTGATACCAAAATCTGATTTATCGAATTTTAGGATATAACTGCTTTTGCATAGGGCTACTCAATTATGGATTTAATTTGGCGATCATTTACCTCAGTTTGGCGATTTCAGAATAGCTGAATTGGCAGCCATGTATTCACAGACAATTTTTTCATACACCTCCCCCCCCCCCTGTAAATGACACCCCCTCCTCAAGAGTTTACCGAACAAGTGTCTGAGTTGTTTTGATTGAATTGAGAAAGCCGCACCCACTAAAAGTTCTCTTGAGTAGAAACGGTAATGAAACATTTTTTTTTTTGTTCCTTCGTCTTCTTTTAGACAAGCGATTTTTGACGGGGAGTGACGTTTAAATATTAGAAAACTTGTCGTTGGACATGACGGATCGTGCAATTGCTTATGCTTCAACTTTTGCCCTTTTTTTATATATATAGAAATAACTTTTAAAATTAGTACTGAATTGCCATTGCGGACCGTGGCAAGAAAGCGAAAAATGAATTCACGATGTGTGGTCTAACATACTACGTTTTATGGTAACGGAAAGGTAAAGTTAATATTTGATATTCTGAAAAAAATAAGTTATTTTCTTAATGAAAAAATAAAATAAAAACTTTAAATGCAAAAAATAAACATTTTTTAAAGTATAACCACATGCTATTCTTTGGATAATATGCTGAGAATGTAAAGTATGTTTCATTTAAATTTTGTTTAAAATTTTCAAATATTTCGAATTGTTTTGATTATTGGTACAAATTAAGCGATATTAAAATTCTAAAATCAGATTCATATGTATTCCACCGAATTTTAGTTTTTCTTAAAACATTCTTCAATTTAATAAGAGTTACATACTGAATTTTTTTTTAGAATTGGCTCTTATTTTCTATGTTTTTTAAGAAAACAATTATTAATAACTGAGTAAGGGTCATTGAAATCCACTTTTGAATTTGAACTTTGCTCACAACTGCTTTGAAATAATTTGTATTTGTACTAAAATTAAGGTCACTTACGAAATCACCAAGAAAGTTTATGACTAAAAAAGTTTATAAAAAATGGTCACCTCGGAAAGGTGCTTTGAGTTTTGCTTTGAATTTGAACTTTCCTTCAAACTTTATACGAAATAGGAAATAAAAAAAGTAAGGATATAATTAGTTCAATTCAACTAATGAACCTTTCTTTAGTTATTAAGGAACGTTCATTTAAGTACATCACGCTTTATTTCATCATTTTGTACCCTCCCCCCAAGCCAAGCATTGGCACGATAGCATTGCCTCCCCCTTCCCCCACCTTCACGTCACGATAAATTTTTACAGTTGAAAAATTGTCATTAAAACCATTTTGCGTAGTTTGTGTACTTTACATAACCAGTGTGATCCCCCCCCCCCCCCCCCATGTCACAGTCACGTATATAGACCCCTCCTCTACTCCAAAAGTGCGTGACGTAATAAATGAACGGCCCCTTAAGAATTTTTAAATTCCTTTTAGTTTATAACTTTTACTATTTTGAAGAACGTTGTTAGAAAAGCTGTAACTCACTGGAGTGGAAAATAACACTTTTTTTATATTAAAGAGATATTTTTGACCTGATTTCTAATTAAAGCGAATTATATTAGAGTAATTGTAAATGTTGGTGCAAGAACAGGACGTTATCACTTTTCTGATTTATATACTTTCACTTATTCCTATATAAAGAAAAAAAATCCTTTATCGATTAGTGCAAGAACCAGACAGCTCTAACTAATGGCTGTATAATATAAAGGATATACTAAAAGAAAAGAAGTTGTACTTTTATATCATACGATGCAAGAAACTTTCAGTGTTTTTCATCCTTCCTGAAGAATTTTGAAAATTGGAGCTGCCGTGTTCTTCCACCCACGTCTTCAATTGTAAGATCCACGTTTTGAACATTTACTTTTTCCCAAGTTTTATTGCTTTAACAGTAAATATTCATTAAAAACGACTTTGCTTGTGAAAAGCAAATGACGATAAAAAGTTTTACATGTTTATGAATTAAATTGGAAAATGTGTTTGTCTTTTGTCATTTTGAACTCGGATTGGCCGTCTAGAACATTGGCCTTTTCTCAAGTTACGGATATCGTTTCAGTAGAAAACTTTTATGACAAATGGCTTCCCAAAAGCAATCAAGCAACACTGACTTGAGTATCCTCCAGCGGCTTTTGATATAACCGATTCCATAAAAGCAATTCTATTGAATAATCAAACCTTCCATGTCATATCAAGTACCCGCAGTGGTTTCTCTTTCCCATTTCGGATTGTCTCTGCAATACGTGACCAGAGATACAATCCCGGCTTGTGGGTGTCGCAGGCCGCAATGCTCCGTCCAGATTGACATTTTCAGGCAATTTCTGACGCTGATAGAAATAATGGAGATGAACTTCCGCAACTTTCCTGTCAATTAGTTCTGCCCATGTTTTCTCTTCTTTGACTTTTTCAGCGGGAAAGTGGACTAGTCAACGTGATTCGAAGGCGGCGTCGCTTTTGCGCATTAAAATTTCATCGCTGATTTCAGTTTTCCCCGACTTTCAGCGTACAGAATTTCTTGTTCATCACCACATCTGTTATTTCCCGTGCTATTGATTGATAATTTTTTTCCCTCGCCAGAGTAGCTGCGAGGGCAATAAATGACTCACATTAAATATTTTAAACTTTAAATCCTATTTTTACATTTATCTGTTTTTTGTTAAAAGAGGTTGTAAAGCATATTTCATTATTTTATCGCATCATACACGAACCCTTTAAAATGCTATTTATCGTAGGTATTTCGCCTTTTAGACATGTCCGTTATTTTATTACAATAAAAAACATTGTCATCAATGCAGGGATTGCAATCAGTGCCCGATTAAGACATTGAATCAAACGAACTCCGCCTTTAAGTGGGTGCCCCATAGCTCTCAAACCCTGGAACATCAAATCAAGTTTATACATGTACTAAATCCTTGTCCCTGAATGACACAGCTCTAGTGTGACGTTAATTAACAAAACCCTGAATGACATTAAAATTAAATACATTATAAATATTTTAATAAAATATGTTAATGAGTATTTTTAATATTCTGTATGTTTTGATTTTTTTCAATATTCGAACAAATTTAACACAAAGAGCATTTTTTTTTACTAAGGTAAATTTAATAGCAAACTATGTTAAGGGTATTACACATTTATATAAAACTGTGATTTAGGGGCCCCTCAAAAATGTTAAGTGTAAGCCTGGGTATCACGAGCCTATTCGGTAATCAGGCCTGATTGAAAAACACACATATTTAATGTATTGCGCCTTTTTTACGTATCATCTTTAGGCGTGACGACTTGTAAAAACTGTAGAGAAAAACTTTTAAAATATTCTATTTTTACTTTTAGAGGGAATTCATGACGATGTTATAATTTTAGAAATTCAATTATATGTATCCTCTTGACTATAAAATTTTATTTATAAAAGGGTTTTCAATAACGTCATTTGCGATAATGACACCAAGAAAAGCAAAAGAAAATCTATGGAAAGAAGATAGCAACAAAAAAAACTCATTCAATTCGTAGAAAGACAAAACCGACGATAAGATCGCACAAAGACGTAATACTTCCCACTGAGCCAAGAAACATTTGTTACCCAAGATCCACAAGACAAATCATAACTTGTCGATCCGTCCCTTAAGCGCACCAGGACTTCTCACCCAACAAAAGCAATATCCGCCATTTTTTTTTCACTCCGAACATTCTCCCGACCTGGACACTTGTGGCCAACCGAGAAGATTTTCAATGGGGCTTTCCATCCTGACCACTATACGACCCCGAAAAAAAAGTGAAACTTCGCGAAGAACAAGAAAAAAAATAGTCCCAGCAAAACCAAATCGATGGCTTTTGTCTAAGCCCAAGGTCTGATCTAGACAGCTGGGTGCATCTTGACACAGATGATTCCTCCCCCCTTCCCCTTACAAAAGAACAACATCAGATCAACACCTCTTTGTTCTTTTTTTCTTCTTCTTCTTCTTTTAGGGGGGTGGGATACTCTCGAACCCCCCGAGCAAAGTTATTATAAAAGTGGCGGGATTTGTTGCCAGTTACGGATTGCCCCCTGACAAATGTAATGAGTTTCGTTAATAATTTATATCATTCAATGGGGGGAAGGGACGAAATTGGGGATGAGAAAAAATGGCGTCTCGGAGATTTTTCATGACTTTCATTTTTTATTCTTTGTTTCGCGCCCTCTTGCACCAAATTGAATTTGTCTTCGATGACTGTGCTCTTCTTCTTTTGTTTGAAATCGAGTTATAACTCATGGAATGTTTCGATCCATTATGATTGCTGATTTTTGATTTTATTTTTCATAATCAATAAAGGGTCGTCGGAAGCTAAATTCGGGCTTTTTATTAAAAACTTGGGAAGAAATTATATGCGACACGAAATTTTTTGTTTGCTTAACCAATTAGCGGTGATATTCCTTTGTGTGACCCTTTTGAAAATGTGAGAGTGACTGTCATATAAAAGAGATTCATCTTTTAAATTGCACAAAAATATATTTGAGCTTTGTTTTAATGTATGTCTTTAATATAATCACTTAAAAGTGATTTTTTTTTTTAATATTTAAAAAAAATATTTTAATTAAAACAAAATGTTGCGTTAACGTTTTTGTTTAAAATTTCCCCTTATAATTTGACAAACTTTGCAATAATTATACAGGATATTTAAAAAAATTTAAATGACATATATAATATTAATTGAAAGGCATAAGTTAAAAAAATTAGTGTCGGAAGCAAATGAATGTAGTGATGTAGGAAGCCAAAACATTACCTTTCTTACATTGTTTCCTAACACCAGTGCTGAAGAATATAAAATGATTTTGTTTTAAATTTGGTAAGGTAAAAATATGAAGATAATTAAAAAAAAACTCGCAGACAAATAATATATGGTTAAAATTAAATTAATTAAAATATTTATTGACTTAAATGTGAATGTAAAAGAATTAATGTGGATATTATCTTTGAAATTACCCTGTACTAAAAAAACCTCACTATTTTAAAATCAAGTTGAACGCTCTTGCTCGAGAGATAAGCAATGTTTTTTATGTCTATGAAAATGACATTTTTTTATATACAGCATGTTGAAGAAACGACTAAGTATAACATGTTATAGTGATTTGTTTATTTCTGAGATAAATCGTGTATTTTTTAAACCACTTCATTACAATTCATACTTGTGAATCTAAAAATTTTTCATTTAGTACAAATAAGTGTAGTCAACTTCCCCATAGCGCAAGCTAAAAGTAAATTTTAAATGTTATTACAAAGTCAATTTAGTTTACGGAAGAGAGAGAGGGGCGGGGGGGGGGGGGGGGGGGGGGGGGGGAATGTCATAACCAAAAAAACATTCTCCTAACTTTTTCAGAATTTTTTTAATCTTTTTGTAAATTCTTAAAAGGTGCATGTAAGTCCTAAAACAAAGACTTTTCCGAGTTTTTTCTGTTCACTACGTTTTTAAATTCATTTCTTTTCATCCGATAAAAAAAAATATATCCTTTCCACCTCAGGATGGTAGCCAGTTGGTAAACCGTTAGTGCGGGTTTATGCACATATACATCCGCCACAGAACCCCCCCTCCTTCCGCCATGTTTTCCTTAATTTTATTGCGGTTTTTTCTTTCTCAGTTTAAAAAGTGAAGTTAAAAATCTCGAACAAGAAAGAACGCAACCCTAAATAACCCCTAATAAATCCTTAACTCAAATATAAAGAGATACAGCAACGCGCTACATTTTTTAAAAAAAAAAATTTTATCTTTTTTTTTTCATCTTTTATCCTTTGGAAAAAGAAGCTTAGTCTTGTGAGAAAGAAACAAGAAGAAGAAAAAAAAATGAAAAAATGTAAGTAGTATAAAAAGGGGAGTTCGGGGAAACGGGCGGCGGTGAAGGACTAAAGACGATCCAACATCCAATCACGAGCCGGGCAATTATTGACGTCGAAGGGGTAGAGGCGTGATGATATCTATTGAGATGATGTCGAGAGTGGGGGCGGAAGAGGGGGGTGAAGCTTAAGAGTTTTATGCAAATGAGCGTTTGTTTTAAAATTGCGCTCAGCGTGTTCTAATGCCCGCGTAATGCATACTGATCCATTCATTCGAAAATGGTTCTTTGAAGACCCCCTTGCGTTCGAAAAGGAGCCAGGTGGTAAGATTTTACTTGCATTTTCATTGAAAGAGATTTTCGTCCCCCCCCCCCCCCCCCCTGTTCTTCTTTTGTCTCTTTTCACCGTATGCCGCACGATTTTTCGGGGTTAATGAGTGTGGGATTGAAATATTCATGTTTTTGATGTTTTAGGGGTGCCACCTGACCGATCAGTGCGAAACGAGCTTTATAACTTTGACGACGCTTTTTTTTTTCTATTAGAAGAAAAGGTTTTTTTTTTTGTCTCTCCCGTTCTTTGTTTTGCTAAAAAATGAGTGTTTTAAGTGGACTCTGATGTTGAAATCATTGGTTTCTGTTTGGGGATCCAGAGTCGAGTTAAAGTAAACGATATATATATATTTTTTTCTCCCCCTTTAATGTGTTTAAATTAAAAAATGATGGAATGAATTTATTTTGTGGATTGTATTGATCGATTTTTTTTGTATTTATTTTTACTTGTTTTGTTTCAAGTCCATAAAAGGGAAAATGATCAGTTGTAAAATAAATTGTACAATGATGGCTATTATCTGATAGTTTGGTTTGTTCAACTTTGTTGCATGAATATTTAACTATCATAATAATTTTATGTTGTATTATAAGCTTTATATACATGTACTTGATAGATTTTTGTTAAAATATACACTATATAATTAATCTTCCGATCCATAGTAATGCATTTCTTTTAACAGCATAGTCTTATGGCTTTCACAATTCTAAATTAATCTTATTTTTTCAATTATTTTATTAATTTTTTTTTATAAATTAATCATTATGGATGTTTTTTTTTTCTTAATCATCTTTCGACAGCTTCGTAGATTTCTCCCCGCGTTTTATTTGCTCAGAAATAGATAACAAATAATGTTAACTTATTTTTAAATATGTCCTAAAATTCTGTGTATATGTGAAATTATTGGTAATTTTCTAAAGTATTAATTAAAAGTATATTATTAAATTTTAATATTGAGATATGGAATCTTTTTAATTTTCTGCCAAAAAGTGATGCAAAACTAATAAAAGATTTTTTATAATGAATTTAGTAGAAGAAAAAATGACATCCAAAACCAAAATTTCCAGGCGAATCTGTTATTTTCTGATGACTTATAATTAATTAATCTTAAAGTTACTCTTATAAAATACTTAGATTTCCTACAGGAATTCTCATAACTTGAAAATTATACAAATCAGATTTTAATAGAGTTTTTTTTCTATTAGTAACTTAATCTCTAATATTTACTACTGAAATATTTATTACTGTGGATATTATTTTTTTGTTTAATTTCACCCGTCCATGTTTCTAAATATATGTCAATTACAGACTTGAGTGGGTTTCTGTTACTGCTTGAAAATAGCAACTATGTAAAAAAATTAATTACTGCTACATCGATATCTAAAAGCACAATCATTATATGTCCATAAAAAATTCAGTAGGTATAGATAGAATGATTGTGCATCGACATATTTCATTTTTGGTAAGTTTAAAAGTGCTAAATCTTTTCACAGTTATCGATTAGCCATAGACTTGTATGTTTTAACGGACACTTTGCCAATGTGTGTTCTCGAGTATTTAAAATTAGATCCTCAATTATTATTACTATTCTGTTTTGACGAGCACTTTACCAATGTGTGTCCTCAAGTATTTAAAATTAGATCCTCAATTATTATTATTATTCTGTTTTGAATGGCACTTTGCCAATGTGTGTCCTCAAGTATTTAAAATTAGATCATCAATTATTATTATTCTGTTTTGAAAAGCACTTTGCCAATGTGTGTCCTCAAGTATTTAAAATTAGTGTCCTCAATTATTATATTATTCAAGTATTAAAATTAAAAAAAAATATTATTAAAATTCGCACATTAATGTGCTTTTTTTTTACTAATTATAAATTATTTTTCAAAGTAGTCCTTTTTCTTCCGAGATTTATAGTGCTAACATTCTCTTTTTTTTTTTTTGCACGACACCTTTGCTTTTTTTTTTCAATTAAAATTCCACTTTAGGCCATACTCACGATTTCAAATGATCACATTTAAATTGGAATTAAATACATTAATTACAACCTCCCCCTCGTCTCCCTTATTTAAATTGAAGTGTTAACTAATTTCTCACCCACCCCCCCACTCACAGATGTAGCACCCTTTTCTACCCCCACACTCAGAAACGCCAATTAGGGCTGCCCTTTTTCAATTTGTGTCACGATCGGTTACAATGCTGGCCGAAATCATTTAAGGGAGAAAAAAGGAGGGGGTGGTAGGGATGATCCCTAATGTGGGGGAGGGGGGCAAAAAAAGACAGGAGGGTGCGAAAAAAATACATAAAATATAAAATCACCCTGATCCTTCTTTGTCTCATTTAAATAAGTACGCCACTGCTGGGGATTGTGGTAATCATTTTCGCCAAAACTAACATCAGCTCCTGTTGTTCCCCGACGTTTAATAGAAAGCCGGCTTAGCCAAAATAATAATAATAAATATGTATAAAAAAAAACCGCATCTTCCAAAGTTTGTTTTGAAGGTAAATAAATTACCCTTTTTAGTAGAGCATTTGATATTTTTTCTGGACGTGTTCGAAAGTTCTATCCCTTCGCCATTTGTTTTTTGTTTGTGCTTTTGTAGGAATTGGACAGGTTTTGGTCTGTAAGTTGCGTGCCTCCAGTGCTTTTGTCCAAGGATCATTTGATGAATCGCTGTCCATTCTTTTAACGCTTTCGAGAAGTTTTAAATAAAAAGGGGATTTGATGTTGAGAACGCATTGGTTTTGTGAACAGGGGGTGTGTGTGTTGTGCTGTTGAACAGGTGTTGATGCGCTTCCACGTTTAGTTCGGGTTAATTGATCGTGCTTAGAGTTGAAAGTTCGGCCAGTGTGTGGTGAGATTCGAACGTAAACTCTTCGCGTCTATGCTTGGATTAACGCATAATAAATATTATTTTTATAAACTCCATCGGGGAATGTTGTTTCCATTATTTAGTGTAATCAAATCACGTGTTATTATATTGGGACTTGGATAATTGCGGCTGGAGCTGTCAGGGGAAATTTATTCTTTATTTTGGGGCGATCATTTATTGTGATGGGCCGGACACGGGTATAACAAATAGAACGAAAGTGTTCCATGTTCATGCTCTATGTCTTTAATCACGCCCACGCGTTTCGTTTTTGCTTTAAAAAAGGAAAAGCGATTTTCTTTGCTTATTCACTTTTGGTCAGTTGGCTACATTTCGTCGAATGTGACACGCTATTTACCAACATCTCTTGTTTAATTATGTAGCAAGTGTACACATGCTATGCATCATAGCAACTATTGTAGTAATCTACTGTGCATCATAGTAACTAGTAGTCTATTATGCATCATGGTAGGTAACTAGTAGTCTACTATGCATCGTGGTAACTAGTAGTCTATTATGCATCGTGGTAACTTAGTAGTCTATTATGCATCATGGTAGGTAACTAATAGTCTATTATGCATCATGGTAGGTAACTAATAGTCTATTATGCATCATGGTAGGTAACTAATAGTCTATTATGCATCATGGTAACTAGTAGTCTATTATGCATTGGTAACTAGTAGTCTATTATGCATCATGGTAACTGTAGTAGTCTACTATGCATCATGGCAGCTAGTAGTCTACTATGCATCATGGCAGCTAGTAGTCTACTATGCATCATAGTAATGAAAATCTGGTAATGCATCTTATAATCTGGTATTAAGGGCGGATACGGGGGAGTGAGCCCCTTCCTAAATTAAACGTTTTTTACAGTGTTTTTTTTTTTAACGTTTAAGACCACACATATCTAGTACTTTTTAAATCACTGGAATAAAACTCTATTAATTTTTCTAGCGTTTTAAATTTATTTTAGCAACTGATGTTTAGTAGCGAAGAGCAAATTAAGTTGGGCAAGTAATTGAAGATATCAATAAATTTAAAGGCTTTGGGGGAATGGAACGAGACGAACGAGTAAGGGGGAACCATTGTTCATCTGTTTCATTCACCAATTCATTATCTAGCCCTTTTTTTTTTTTTTTGACAAAATTGAGGAGTGTTTTCACTTGCCAAGCGGAATCACAGAAACAAGTACAGCAAATGTACTCTTCGTACTAAAGTCTTTAATTGTGTCTATCACCAACAATATTAATCGCACCCAAATGTACATCCAAGTTCCAGCAATCTCTTTTCCAAGTATGGGTATAGACACTCGTATTCTCGGATCACTGCCACATCCGCGATTGTGAGTGAAGAAGGGTCTTTTATATTCCAAACTGTCCAAGTGTCCTTCATGGTGATTATCACGGCTCAATTTGTAGACGCAATCATTTTCCAGAAAAAAAGAGTCAACCATCTTCACGAAGGTCAATTTCTCTTAAACCTGTTCTGGGTGTTATGCCTCAATACGTCGGAATCGTTATCGTATTAATAGTATTAGATATCTTTAAATAATGGTATTTTCACATTAAATGAGCCGTTGATACCGTAATTATTCTGCAGCGTGTAATTACAAAAAATCAAGTAGTGTTTTAGGCTTTTCAACGTCTTCGGCACTTTCAAGGTGTGTAATTAATTTAATATATGTTTTTTTGGTTTGAATTACTTCAAAATATAGCATTTATTTGATTGAATCCTTGCTGAATACCCGAGCTTTACGCAGGGTATGGACCAATTTCTTCACCGCGGCGCCACCTGACGGTTTTAGTAAGAAGTCATTTCTGCTTTAAAGGGGTGACAAGGGAGTGGCTTTTCCAAATCTAATGTAGACGGTGACCTTTCTCTTGTTCTGAAGGTCAAGTGTGCAAAATTTCCTCCAGCTCGGAATAAAACGGTATATGATTTGTATAAAGGACAAACCCATTGTTATATATATATATAATAAATACAAATTAAAAAAAGTAATTTTACCTGTACTAAATATTTCTCATACGATTGGTACAGGACGAAATTTTTTTAAAAAAATCGCTGTCTATTAAAGTTGTGACACTCGAAAAACTTCTATTCGGTGTTAAGGCATGACTCACCCCCACGAAAAAAAAAATATTAAAAAATTAAAATAAAAGGAGATTCCACAACCTCACAAAGGGGCCTTTCTTTTCGTCGTAGCACAAACCCTCGCTCGCCGGGTGTAAAATGTGCGTGTTGTTACTGTTCACGGGCCATCAACTTTAATGAAATGAAATTCATTATGAGCAGAATGTGCTCGAAAAGGGAAATTCAGCGCCGATGAATAGCGTGAATTTTTTATACCCCCTCCCTAATTCAATCTTTCTGATGCCCCCCTTCCATTGTATCGCTTTTTTTTAGTGCCCCCCCCCACCCCCACTTCTGGTTGATCTCCCGGGGGGTGGTAGGGTAAAAACGAGGGTTCCAGAACGTGGGGTGTGTGTAGGTGTTTTAAAGTGGGGTAGGGGGGTTACGGGGTCGTCGTGCCACCCTTTTTTGTCAAGTTGTAGGTTTGTTTTTGTCTTTTTTTTAATTAAGCAATTAGCGGAGTGGTTTTGTCTTTGCTGATTAACGTTTTAGGGATTAATTTGTGCATTTGACGGCATAGGATGTTTACCTCTATAGGGATGTGAACCCTCTAAACGGTTTTGACATCTGTAGTCATCCATAGATTTCAAGTTTTCCAAGCAATCCACTTTAAGATTTAAACTCATAAAAATACTGTATGTGTAAATATTTTTTAATTCTAAAGTGTTGGGGTATTTCTTCAATTTATTAAAATAATAATAAAAAATTAAAAAATACGTATAAATTACATACATTGGAAATATAAAGTTGACTTTTTGCAGAGGAAACACCTTCGCCATTTCGATATTTTCCTCATCGTTCGTAGGGCTTTAAGGACTTAAAACTTTTTGATGTTTTTAAATATTATGTATTTTAGATGAATATTTTGAAATGTAACTATTTTGAAGTCTATATTTTTATTTAAGCATAGTGGAGTCGTAATTAAGAAATGTAAAAAAGGTATACAGAAAACTACCCTTATCATTGAACCATCTAAACGTCATTGAATTTTTTCTTGTTTTGGATGGACCGAGAACATTACGAATTAACAGTTCAGTCAATCGCACCAGCAATAAATAGGGATGTTTTTACACTGGCAATAGGGATTTTCAGAAGACATACTAGCTTTTAGGGGGTTTGTAAACGGAGCTCGTATGTATGTATGTGTGAGCGTGCCCTGGTCGCTTCTCCGGACAAGGATGTAAAACCGGGACGTCTGGTAGCCCTAACCATAGATGAAACTGTTGTTGATCCATTGTATAATTCAAAATCGTGCTACTAATGTTCAGTCAAAATGTTCCATTTGCCGTCGGTAAGTTGCCAATAATCAAAGAAATAATAATTTTATGTTAGCATTGCGTTTATTCGCATTAAACTTTTTATACCCGCCCCCTCAAAACGGGACCAAACGATTAAAAATGGAGGGTAGGGGGATTGATCCTCTGGGGACCTATTACTCCCTGTGGGGGTGGGGGAGAGCTTTAAAAGAATTTCAATGGAATGCTCACTTTGCTGATATTCAGTCATCCACAAGTAAATGTCTCTTGACAATAAACCTTTAAAAAGGGATGTTCTTTTGTATGGGCTTTGTTCATATTAAATGCTCATTTTAAAGTTAGGAAAATAATCTTTTGTGAAGTTTTTAATAGCGTTGCATAAAGATTGTATGCTGACTTTTTGTAGCTTTGACATTTTTTCCTTTTATGTAATTTTATTAAAATATGCAATTTTTATTTGTTCTTTTTTAATGTCTTGCATTAGTGAGTATTTTGTAGTTATTGTGCTTTGAAAAGGCATTTTAATGTGATTTTTTTGTAAATTCTATACTTATGCTTGATTTGATGCTGTTAATGTTTATTGTCATGCTGTTAAATACGGAAAACTAATTGATTAAAATTAAATGGAAAATTTGTTAAAGGAATACTTTTTTAGTAATCGGCCTATCGTCAAAACCTTTTTGTTCAAATCAGGGTGCACTTGCACGGACATATTGGTATAACTGGCAGCATTTGCCTATACAGATGCCGTGACGTTTTTTTTATGAGGGAGAGCTTGATAAACGATTTACCATCGCTCCTGACATCAACAACAACTACAAAAAAAACCATATAAATCTTATCCGGAATTCGAATCCAGGTTATTACATATTCATACACAAGACGATGTGGTCGATTACTCGTCAAAACTTCGTCAAATAATATATTCCTTTTCTATAACTACATAAGTAGGATGGGCTCCCTACTCACAACCAAACAATACACCACATCACTTATGCACCCCACATTTCCTCTTTCAATTCTTTATTAAAAAAAAATTAAAAAATTGTGGGCCAGAGATCAAAAAAAGTAACGAGCCCATATAAATCCGCCATTGATGTCAAAATTAAATTGTCCAATTTCAAACCAAAAAATCTAAAACTTAATAGTTGATTGTTAAAAATCAATATAGAATTGTGCATTTCAACTTTTTTTCTCAATGTCCTTTTCCGAAGTGCTCTCCAAACGTCAGTTGCGAATCGAAGAGGTATT
This sequence comes from Troglohyphantes excavatus, assembly GCA_963932185.1. Taxonomy (NCBI): domain Eukaryota; kingdom Metazoa; phylum Arthropoda; class Arachnida; order Araneae; family Linyphiidae; genus Troglohyphantes; species Troglohyphantes excavatus. The sequence continues at coordinate 44,738,481 of OZ010675.1, forward strand.
GTGAAACACGGTTTCTTTCGGTTCTGCTTTGATTTTATAAACGATGCTGTCAATTGCAACACAAGACCCTCGGCGGGCGAAACAGCTCGGATAAGCATCTGACAAGGGACGGCGGGCGAGAGAGATTTCTCTTGGCGCTCCTGACAACTTTTTTTTGTCTCTTGGTGTGTCTTATGTTTTTACTCTTTTCTGTTCTTCTTGGCGAGATGCTTGGCTAACATGAAAATTCTGGAGTTCACAAGTTGTAACTGACAAATTGCAGATTTTGTCTATTTTTTTTTCTTGGTTAGTAACATGATTGGGACTAAGTTTTGTATTTACGCGAAAGGATTTATGATGTAATCCCATTGGGAAACACACAAAATTTACATTTCTTCTCCACAAATTTAACAGAGCAATGGAGATACTCTGTACACCTTGTAAGCATTTTCTTGATTTCTTCTTCCATTTTCTCCAATGAAAATCGAATATTTATTCTTCTTAAAACGTATGGAAATGGATATACGCTGTACATCTTGTAATTGTGTCTCAATTTCCTTATGTTTTTATTTCATTTCTTCTTCTAAATAATCTTACTTTTCTTCTCCTGAAAACATAACGAAAAATATAGATACCCTTTATATCTTGTAATCGAATCTTCATTTAAGTTCTTCCGATTTTTTTTCCTACGCGTTTTTTTTATTACAAAAACTTTTGAACGACAAAATGTTCATTATCACTACTTTGTAGTACTTGTAAAAATCCAATTTGGATATTTACACTTTTAACATAAACTTTTTTTTAAATTCAAATTTCATTTAATTCCACACATTTTTATTCAGATATTATTCTAAGCAACATTTACGACTGCTCGATTTCTCGAAACAAATTTCGACTGCCCAATTTTTCTTACTTAAAAAAAAGTAGCTTTCCAATAGCTTAGAAAATTTTCAACTATACAAAAGTTAGCAGCAGAGAACCTTAATAAAGGGATGACAAGCTTAACATTTGTTCTCTGTTAAGAAAATTAAAATAATAATAATAATAATATAACAAAGATTCAGATTTCCAAAGTAAATTCTATTGTGTGTTTTCTTTAAATTCCAATTTGTTAAATTCACGACTGACCATTTTTAATTTACACCTGCTCATTTTTAATTTATGACTGCTCATTTGTAATTTATGACTGCTCATTTGTAATTTACGACTGCTTCATTTGTAATTTAAAACTGGTCATTTGTTATTTACGACTGCCCATTTGTAATTTACGACTGCCCATTTGTAATGTATGCCTACCCATTTGTAATTTACAACTGGTCATTTGTAATTTAGGACTGCCCATTTGTAATTTACGAATGCCCATTTGTAATTTACGACTGTCCATTTGTAGTTCACGACTGCCCATTTTTATTTTACGACTGCCCAATTGTGCCACAAATACCCATCAATATAGACTCTGCTTTCATTAAGAAAAAAAACAACCGCTTTTATTTCATTGCCTAATTTCAACCCAGCACCATCAATCTAAAAAAAGAGTGACAAAACCCATAAAAAAAACATCGTCCTCGGGTTGAAATATCAACTTTCCTTATCGATTAATTACAAATCTGTGTGTTCTATGAGCTTTTGCAACCATTGCAACGGCCAGACCGGATGTACTTAATATGCCATACACGCTTGCCTTTCGAGCAACCCGTGCGCCGTTGACAAATAGCAGTCTAAATGCAGTTTTCAGACATGATAGATGGTTACGTCACGGGCGTGGGCAAGAACGAATCTTGATCACATTGAGTAATAATATTTTTTGATACCACTTTATTTCCATGTGGTGGTGAATTACATGGAAGGGGAAATACAATGGTATCGGAGGGCTGTTGTTTAGCTTCTTGAAATAATTGAGATTGATCGGGATGGGGTCTTGTTGGAGATAAATTAAAAGTTGAGTTAAACTCTATTTGTATGTAGATTTGGAAGTGAAATGTCTTGTTTAAAGATGTTTGTAGTTCTTTCTTCTTCTTTTTATATATACACATTTTAAACGCAATTCAAACAACTCTCCATTTCTATAACAGTTGACGTAATTTTAATGCATGGTGCTAAATTTTCTAAATGGTTGTCAAAAATTGCCTAATTTTGTACAAAATAAGAGTAGCCGCGCACAAGCGATAATTGACTGCAACTGTCGGTTGGCGGTAATCAACTGAGTTATTAAAATATCTGAACGGTAATAAAATTTCGAAATCGCTAAAGTAAAAATGAAAAATCGCCAATCTCGTATATACAATCCACACAGAAGCGCCAAATTGTTAATTATTTGCCAAAGTTGTTAGTGCGGTATGGAGCGAAAGGATATGTTTCGGTTTGCAGTTTAACATGAAATTCAGTGGTATTCTGTGGTGATTAATAAACGTCCATCTTGTACATTAATACATTCTTACCAATAACGCCTGTTTTAATTCATTGAGGATTCGCAATTCACATTTATCTGAAAATACCGATTTGTTTAACTATTTTCCAGGATCGACATGATTGTTAAACGTATATATTAAGTAAAATCGTATTTTTCTAGGACAGCTGCCAGACTGGTGAGGGGTTTTCTGCTGGCGGTAGGGCAGTAGCTATTTCGCAATTGAGGAGGGATACCAGATTCTTTCCCGTCGCCAACCAAAAATAATTAGCCGCCAAATATAGGGAACTGGTGTACGTTAAATCTGCCGTTTTTCAAACATCATGACATGCGTACACTAGTGCGTCGGGTGTCATCCCAGATGTGTCCTCGTAATCAGAGGAGGGTTCAAAAATTCGAGACAGTGTTCCCGAGTCTTAACTTCGAGATATACTCCAAACCGTCGCCAATAACAAGCTATGCAGTTATACTGCTACGTTAATTAATCAACCACTCTTCAGGATAGACACCGTACCCGTTGCCAATAGCCCATTGTATTGCTCTAGTGTGGCGTTTCTTCTGCCAACCAACCACAATATCTCACCCGAACGTATCGAATTGATATAAAATAAAATGCTTCTTTTCTCCGTAGCCGGCTCATGATGTCTAGTGTGAAATAGACTTAAATACCTGTGACATTGCGTTCGCAAAGAGCTTCAAATCTGACGACTTACCACGTCGATACGTCCCAGCGAGGACACGAAGGATTTCCACCTCATTTTACCACCCATTATTCCGTCCTCGTCCCGAATCGCAACGAGACACGACATCGGACACGGGTCCCATTTTTTCTCTCCAGTCCCAATAATAACTAACGCAGCACACGAATGCGATTTAAATTCCGTTGGAGGTGGCCATCGCTAGACGCCATGACCTTCTTGGCGAAGTCGGTTATCGCCAGGGTGATTATCGTGATCGTGCCCACCCCGAACCTTGGTGGAAGAATGGAATCGGTCGGCAAAACCTGCAAGAAGAAGAAGAAGAAAAAAAAAGTTCCTTTTGGTGTCCCAGGGGTCAGCCTATTATCATTTGTTTGTCGGCTGTCGTATGCTGGCCACTCCCTTGGACCCCCCCCCTTCCCTTCGTGTTTTTGGAAGTGGACATTGGGGCTGTGACCGGTCTGCGCTGCCCATTTGTGTATGCCGAAATCATTAGGTTCAACAAAGCGAGGATCGTGGACTGTGATGGGGAGAATTTTAATTAGTTTATTGTGCTCTGCGGAGTTGGGTTCTTTTCAGGAGGATTAACAAGGAAGGTGTGTATGGAATATAGTACTTGTCCGGTTACTAGCCAAAATGGTGCGCCAAGCTCGCCAAGTATATATGCCTTGCACAGTGAGTACATTAGTATGGATGTAATAAAATAATTGGTCACTACTCCAAAATTCTGTCATATTTGTCCCAAATATTCATATAGTTATCTTCCACTAGTGATGTGATTCTACATTTCAGACGACAGTTGATGCAATTTTACCATTGAAACTTTTTATTCTTGGTACCAGTCAGTGCAATTCGGCCAGGGATACATTCATTCTATTCGCCAGTGATACATTCTATTCTCGGAAACAATTAGTGTAATTCTACTATTGAAACATTTTATTCTCGGTAACAATTGGTGCAATTCTGCCAGTGATGCATATTATTCTTGGCGATTATTGGTACAATTCTACCATTAATAAATTCTATTCTTGGCAACAAATGGTGCAATTCTACCATTGACACATTCTATTCTTAGCGACAATTGGTGCAATTCTACCATTGAAATATTCTTTGACAACAATTGATGCAATTCTTCTAGTGATACATTCTATTCTTGGCAACAATTGGTGCCTCATGAGAAGAAAACTACTAAATATCGGAATGTTCTTTTTTCAATTTGATATTATTGCATATAAAGTATCAACTATCTTTACTCAAAGAATATTAAAAAATGTTTACAATTGATTTAAAGTGTAAAATTAACAATGAAAATTAATATTAGTATTAGTTGTTATATTCCTTTTTCACTTGCGCAATATTAATTTGTTAAATCTATATAGGCAACTTTCACACGGGACGTCGTGAACCACTATTCCTGTGCCATTTAAACACCCCTGAACTTTTACACACACTAAGTTTACTGTGTGGATGCAGTGATTTGACACAATATAAAGTAAACTGCTTCAGCTCTCTATTGCAGTTTACCCTCGGAGATCATAAGCCGGCTTCAGCACATCGTAGGGTGTTTATTTTACATTGACCCAAATCAAATCGTTCAGACTGGAAATTATCAGTCACTATGTGTTGTTCAATGGACTGTTCAAACGGTTCTCACAATCCCCGTATGAAATCTGCCTGTATTGCAAATTAAATACTGGGGAAGCTATAAAACATTTGTGTATTTTCCCAAATATAGAGTTAAACATATAAACATATAGCTGCACAGTGGCGTAACGGACGGGCCACAGGGACCACAATATGGGGTGGCCCTGGCTATACAAGGGTCCGCCGAGGTTATGAAAAAAATTCATAAATGACCCAAAACAAAAGGCTTATCCCTGCTGTACATAATAAAATATTTAATTATATAAAAATATTTGTTTGTGCAACGTCTATTACTAACATGGAATTTCGAAACTAATAAATATCTATGTAAAATGCAGGGTCGCTTGCGTGTTGAAATCGGTTATCGAATTTAATATTTTTCTTAAGTTTTCAAGTAATAAGTTTAACTGTTGTAAATGTTCGAGATTGGCAATAGTTTTTTTATATTAATAATTGTGGGAGCACAAGGATATTTATTGCAGGATGACCCAGGTCCAGTTACGTCACTAGTGCTTTTGGTAATAGTAAGAAAAGCAAACATCCTAATTTACGCTTGGTCAATGCATTAGATATTCCATTACGTCGAATAGATTACACTGCAGCCGCACATTACACTAACGCGTTGCAAACACACATTTTAATATCTGTTTTTACAAAAAAGCACACTACTCACTTAATTCGTACTTTGCCTAAGTTAGATTGAGGACATGCAACCATTAGGAGAAAATTAGTTTTTAACAACCTCCTAAAAAAGTCTACCAAACACCCTAAATACTCATCCCCAAAGCCTGTATTTATAGCATCTGTCTCTTCGGTCCCTTGTCTTAACAAGTCCCAATAGCACGTTTAGAAGGATCTCTTCTTCCCCAAGCTGCCTTTGACCCTCAGGGAAAAGGGAGTGAGCTAAACTAAAACGAGTGCTAAATGATAACAATACTCCACTATAAATAATAGTAATTTGCAAGTCTTGGTGTTTCATTCATCTGTTTAGGGGACGGTTTAAATTTCATTTGTTTCCATTTATCAAACGTAATTGTGCTTCGGGATTCTTCCTCTAATAAATAATATGGTCGAAGGGGTGGGGCTTTGGGCTTTAAGGTAAGGTTGGTTTGTGTTAATTTAATTGAGGAACTGACACTTCGGAATTAGCTTGATGGTAATTATCGTATCTTGAGATGTTGTTTGTGTTAAAAGTTAATATAAATGTTGATATTGCGGTTTAGTATAAGTTGTTATGTAAGCGAACAATTAACCCCCTAAAATTTTAAGTACTTTTACTTTTGATAATTTCGTAAATATGCGTTTATTAAATATTAAATTAATTTTTCATGCAATAGCCTGAGTGCATTTGAGTCATCATTTAAAAATTTCGTTTGATTTGAAATTTTGAATGTTTGAAAGGTGGGTTATATTACAAGAATTAGTTTCTAAGAAAAACACTTTTTTGTGCACAAAATATTTATATAGCTCATCTAATACTGCTCTGTATCTGGTTAAATGGAGCAAACATTCAAAACGTGTTTTGTCGCATTAGGTGATTCTCAGAAGAACGCAAATAACTGTTCCCTAATGCATTGACTCCTGTGCAGATTTCAACCATTAATAATAAATAACAATCTTTGCAAGTTAATTTCAATAAGATACAATTTTGGGGATAATTAAAATAGTTTAATTCTACAGCAAATTTGAGGCGATTTTTGTGATGTAATTATATAGTTTTGAGAAATTGATTAGTACGTCTGATAGACCCTCGATATTACCTGTCGCCAATAGCCCACTGTGCAGCTCTAGTGCGACGTTAATTAACAAAACCAACCAACCCTCGATATTACCACTATAACGAGTTGGTTGTTATAACAAAAGGTCGCTGTAACGAATTAAAAAATATTATATAGAAACTAATTAACTAATTAAGAACTTAAGTGGCTGTCCTTACAAGAAATGGGAAGCCGTTGATTTAGAAACTTCAATAATATAGGCACGATAGCACTAATGGGGGTCCCTCTCGTAAAAAATAGTCTCTAAGAATGAAAAACAATGCATACTAAATTTAATATAAATTTCAAACACAAAAGTATTATAACGTTTTTGGAAGAATTGCCGAAGAGTTATGTAAATTTGAAATAATAATAAGGAATTTTTCAAAGTCTAGGCAAATTTTACACAATTTTATGTGTAATTAAATTAAAAGTTGGGGCTTCTATGGACGAGTGGTTCTAGGCCAGGACCTAACGTGCCTAATAGTGAATAAGGCCCTGGCTTTATCGTGGGGTCATTGTGAGAAGGAATTACTGTCTATTCAAACTGTTAAGGAATGAGAATAAAACAATTTTTGTGTAAGGTAGCCCGAATGCAAAAGCGGTTATAACTAAAAATTTGATTTTTTTTTTATTTATCAATAGGTACTTTATAATTTTGGCTTCAATTTCAAATATAAAAAGATGCCAAATACGTTATTTACTAATAAAAATATTTTTTTAAAAGTCAAAAACAAAAGTAGCTACATCCTGCACGCTTTATACAAATGCAGAAGCAGTTTTATATCCAGGCCAGCAAGAGTAAACGCGAGCGTCGCCGAACATAACTTCTGATGGGTTGAAATGATGGATATAGCGGGTTTTGCTTCTTAACAATTAAACAAAGTGGCGATGCATACATTTGCAAAACATGTTATGTGAAAACTAATTTTAACTAATTATCTAATATAAGAACTTGTATGTTATACTGATTTTTTTCCTCTTCATTTAAAAAAAAATATATATTTAAGTTTTGACAGTATTTTGGAATTTACTCAAAAGCTTTAAAAACGCAAAGAGCTGTTTTTGCATTTGGGCTGCACAATTGCATTATATAGTTCCGCATAATCAAACTACTAATATAAAAAATAACATTCATAGTATCTTGACTTATATACAGACACATAATACGTTATTTGTCTAGCATTTTCACTATATAAAAGATTCAACTGGTAGATCATGGTAATAAATTCTTGGAATTCTATATACCAGGACATAAAAGCTTCACACTTTACATTGGCCTAAAGGCATTTCTCTGGCAACAATATTGCTCCACCTTCCCTTCCTCGGAAGAATCGAAAAATTTCCATTGCATCCGTGATCTCACGCAATTACCTCTTCCAGATTTGGCAAAATATCGCCAAATGCCGATGTACGAAATTTATAGCACTAGAACAATTGAAGATCTATCAGTTTTTTAAAACTTTTGGCACATTATTTGTTCATTTAATTGAAATTGAAATTTAATACTAATTGAAAGTTAATACTGTCAAAAATTAGCCGACATTTTAATAAATTTTTAGAAATCTGTTGAATTTTTGTGTGTGGATAATTTGGCGCTTTTTCGTTAAATTTGGCGATATTGATGTTGAGGATGGCAGCCCTGTCTCTCCTACCTTTTCGGACATTGTTTACCTGGAATACAATTAGCTCTCTGGCAGGGGGGAGGAGGGGAAGAAAGAAGTCGAAAATGAACTGCCTTGATGGACCACAAGCTTGAACTGGGGAGGGGGGGGGGGGCAGTTAGCGCGCGTGCTCTACACTCTTTTCGTTCTATCTCCCCCTCCGATCTATCCATCTGGGGCAGTCACGATCAGTGTCCCGACCCTCTTTTTCTTCACCTCGCTGCTGTCATTAGGTGTCCCGGAACCACGCGGTGTCCTGGGGCCATGGGCGGGACCCTTTTTCCTTGCCCCCTTTGTGTTGTCCCACCGCTGAAATGGATGGACCTTCTATGGACAAGCTTTGTTTTTAACTCTTGTCGGAGGGGGCAAGGGCTGCCTCTCTGCTTGGTGGTGGGTTGCCGTTTTTGGCTGTCTTGCGCTATTTGTTTGAGTTTTTTTTCTGCTGCTGATGGAGTGGAAAAGTGGTCGTTCTCAAGACATACACAGGGGATGATTTTGTATAAGGCTCGTTATGCCCGGGCATATAGACACACTTTGGTTTTGGGGGATTTTTTTTTTATTATTTAGCTGTTTCTTAAAAATAAGCTTGATTTCCAAAAATTTATGCTAATCTCTATCAGGCTGTGAAGAGGAAGGTTTTATAAAAGTATTTGGAACAACATGTGCAGGTTTCACTAAGGCTTTTGTGAAAGTTTTATTAATTTTTTAAAGAACACGTTAGCAATTTTGGGTTTTCAGTGTCCCTTATTAGATGGTATTCGTATTGCTCTACTTAAGTAAGTAGAGCAATACGAATATCATCTAATAAGGGCCACTGAAGGGGGCCAGGAATCTTCTCAAAGATGGACTAGAGATATAATTCTTTTGTATGCAAATTTGTTCTTGAACATATTCATGTTGAATTTTTTTTATTGAAAATCTTCTTGGGGTTGGGTACGAAATAAAATAAGTCAGCGAGAAAAGAAAATTCATTATTATGCAGTTTGGCTTTGGTTTTATGTTACGCACAATACATTAAAAAATTGTATTGTTTTGAATACTTTAAACCTCCTTATTTTGTATTCGAGTCAAAATTGCTTTTAGCTCCTCGAAAATTAACATTTAAAAATCGGAACAATGCGATAACCATCTACAAATTGTTGGCGAAAGTGAAAAGCGTCGGATTATCGCCAAACTATGGACATCAACCTTGAAATCTTTCTTCTTTATTTTTTTGTGGAGGAACAACAAGGTAAACTAGTTACAGAAAAAGGAGAGCAAGACAAAGACTCATTATAAGTCCTGGTTTTCTTCCTCGGTAACTGATAGCCGCTGTTTGGTGAGGTGTGCTTTTTCTATTCTGTCTTTAATAAGTGGGCGGGAACCACTTTCGTTTGTCGAAATCTCATTGGACTGGCTCTGGGCAGGTTTTGTCACTCGAAGTTGGACTGACATTTTTTCTGTTTTGCAGGTATGAAGAGAGCTTCAAGATTTTTTTTTTTTTTAAAGTTGAGAGTGAAGTTGTTTATGTGCTTAAAATTTATCATCCGTTTTGTAAACAAATTGTATGTGTTTGTTAGTGGTGTTTTGGGAACGCTTTTAATAACTTAAGAAAAAAAATCATTAAATTTTTGATAATTCTGGTTTTCTGAAGCACACTAAATGTTTTTATGCAGGTGAATTGAAAACTGGTGAAAAATTTCTGGTTTTATGAAGGGTTTATGCCGGAAAATCGGAAATGATTTGTTCCAAAAATCTGCTCTTCTCTTTAAAAAAAATCTCAAATTTGCAAAGCATAGGGACATTAACGAAATTATGATACAGTTTAGTACAATTTTCGGATATATTGCAGTAATACACTGGTAAAAAAATGTTGCCTAAATATGTTGAAAGTGTCGTTAAATTGAATACGATAAAAATTTTCGATATAAAAAAACGTCATATTTTCGCTAGTATTTTCCAAATTTACGAAGTGTAGAAACGTTTATTATTTTTTGACAATTAAATTCTTTATTTTCAATGAAAATTTAATGACTGGAAACGTAACCCTTTTGCGGAACATTTGTACAGGCAAACCAAAGTACCTCTATGAACAATACAAAATACAGAAACTTCTAGAACAATACAACAATCCAATGGCACTGGACCTGTTCAATTAAAATCCAGTACCAGTACTACTGGACAGTGAGACGCAAAAGTTTACTGTTCCCAGCCAAAAAGTCTTCATCAAAATTATGAAAGAAAACCGCAGGTTTTTTTTTTTGTGTGTGAATATCTATTAAATAAAAGTTTTTTGTTTCAATAGATTTTATGTAGGAAAATTAATTGCTTCACTATCTTTTATAAAACTTTAAAAAAAAACTTAAAGTTTACAGTTTTCATGAAGGTTTTGTGCTGACTGATTTGTTTTGCAGTGATTCACGAAATTTGACCAAACATTTATACTTTATAGAGAAGTAGGCTGTAACAATGGTCTCTCAGCGACAGTGTCGGATTGAAGATTTTTAGGCCCTATGCGAAATTTCCTGATTCCACCCTCTGTATCCCTTCCATCTGTGATTTTGAAGTAATATATGTACTTCATAAGTCCCTTGATGTCAGATTATCACTAACAAATTTAAAACCAGTAGGGAATAAGAAAAATGCATTCTTTCAATTAGCAAACTTTGTCAAAATAAGCCATGCAAAAGAATTGTGTAAATTTGGATTATTTTATCAATATCGAACTTCTGTAAATATATATATACTTCTGTAAAAAAAAATGTAGTTACGGCCCTAAGCAGCTGCCTAGTGGTAAAGGGGGGGTTGGACTGCACTTTATCCATAATCTAAGCAATCTTTAACTGTACTATCTTAACATCAAGCATTAGTTTTACCGTTGACAGAGGCTTAGAAAAACATTATCGTCGGAAAATGTCGGGCAGTAGAAAGTTCGAAGCCCCTTCCCATATTCATCATATAGGAGCCCGAAATCGTTTTCGTTGCCCATTTCTCCTCTCTGTCGAACTCTCAGACCTTTTCCCCGATGATTTATACCCTGCTTCACTCTCAAAATTCCTCCCCCCTCCCCCTTTTAGAAGAAGGACGGATTCGGACAAAACACATACAAGCGCTCTCTTGGAAAAAGATGGTCCGTTTCTTTGTTATTTTGGACGCATGCAGAGACAGCGTTCCTGAGATCTGCGACAAATCGCCAATTTGGCGAATTTAAAGCCTACCTGGTTGTGTAATGGGAGTTTTGAAGTACATTTCTGTGCATATTAAATTTTGTTACGAAACCATGCATTTTCTAAGTTTGAAGCATTAGCCGTATTTTTGGAGAAAAGTTTAACTTTCATGAATTGTAATACTACTTGTTTCTTAAACAGGTGTTCTTTAATACACAATGGGATTGCTTTGACATGTTTGTATCAAAATTAATGTAAATGAAATACATTTGAAAAATTAGTTTATTAGGCAGCTTTTTAAAAGGAAGGAGTAGAAAATTGTAATTGCGCCTAGTTCAAACGAAAAATATATGTAGTAATATTTAGCATATTTTGATAATGTGTTTCGTTGACAATTATAAAGTTAACTGGAAATAGTTTTAATAAATTATTTTTTATTATTAATATTTTTTTAATTATGTTTGCGTAAATTTGTTTTATCTTCTTTCAGCTTTTGGAATAAACATAAAACTTCCTAAATGTTTTTTTGCCAAATGCATTTAACAATGAACAAATATGTATCCATGGCCTGGATTTTTTTCCATGAGACACTTAGGCTCTGGTCTAGAAGCCCCTGTTTTGGGGACCTCAACTATTATTTTTCTACGCATTAATTCCTTTAATGCAGCATAACCTCAAAAAGATTCTTATTGTTATTGCAATTTTTGCAAATTCTAAAATAATTTCGTTTTAACATTGTTTTTGAAATATATATCGATGGGTAAAAGCATAATCATCGTTTCTGTAAACTTTCGGAAAACGTTAAAAGAAGATTTCGATTCGATTTTTTTTTTATACTTGGCTGCACCACAACATTTTTATTTGATAGAGACAATGTTTATGCAGGAAGGGGAGTCAGACTTCCCCTTCACATCGACACTAATATCTAATAATTTTTACCAAAAAAATGCACATACAATACTAAAAATGCGAGATGTTTTTCATCTTTAGGCAAGGGAAACCCTATTGATGCGGCAAACATAGTATTTTTTTTAATCGAGCTCTGTAAATATTAAAAATCCCTCTTAGGGGCATGAAAGGGATCATTTGGCGACATTTTTCACTAGTTTGGCGATTCGAATTCGTGTAGCCCCGTCCGCTGCAAAAGGAGATTTGACGCCGGACTGGGTGACAAAGATAAGTCGCCGGTCATCTGTCTGCGGACTGACCCCTCGCTTAGCCCTGTCGAGGGATGGGACATTCGATTAATAACGTCCTCGTCCCTTTTTATTCCCTTTGTCTCCGCTACTCGAGCCGACCATCCATATTCCCGCCAAACCCTCCCGCCCCACCCCCTTCGATAGGAAGGGTCGCATTTGCCGTATTTGAGAGAAGACGGAAAAGTAATGGAATATTTTCCCATTGTTAAAGTTAAATCTTGCGATTTTTCTTGGGGCCAGTGACGTGTGGGGACAAGTTGGGTCCTCTAAACGGACATTTAGAGGTTTTGTTCGTTAAAAGAGTATACTCTTAAAGAATATTTCTTTTATTGTAGAATATTTTTGGGGGATTTTCAGTGGAAAACTGGAAAAATTCCGTATTGTTGAACACAACGTAAAAAAAAACATAATATAGTGTTAGGCTTAATTACTTCCCAAAAATAAAGGAATTTCGGAAATAATATCCATTGGTGAAAATGTCAGTTTATCAATCGTGTTTACAAAAAAATCTTAAAACGTATAAATAAATGGTTACTTAAACCAAGTAATGTTTAAACAAGCGATTAAATAAAATTATATGTTCTGAAATTCCAACTTTTTTTCGTATCGTTTTCCAGTAGTTTATGGTTATGGTGAACAAAATAACGCAATAACCTTTTCATATTGGGAATTGTACCTTCTTCGTAGTTCTTCGACTTAATAAAAAATCGTCGGCTTAGCAGTAAAACCAGCGTAAGCTTCTTGCCGACGAAATCCAAGGTCAGGTATTTATATTACTTCTTGTTGAAACAATTCCACATGTCGAAGTGAATCGCTTGGATTTCGTCTCCCAACTAGTTCTCACTACGGCTGTTAAACCTGCGGTTTAAACATACGTGGTTTTACTTCCAAGCCGAGAAAAATAATTGTTATGGCGTCTGTATTGATGCCCAGTACTATTTATGTTTTGGAAAAATGACATTTTTGTCGATGTATACTATTCCTCTTTCTTCCCGAACCAATTTCTCATTTAAATTTATCATCACAATCGAGTTCTCCTTGTCGACGTGAGCGACAGAATTTTTTATAATCCTTCGTAGCTCAATTCTAAGCTTAGCTCTTTGTAAACAGTGCGATTTGTCGATACTGTTTACCTTAGTTAAGATTTTTATAAACAAGCTTTGAAGTCAATTGTGTTCGATGCCTTATTGAAAGTAACTATGACTTTGACAATTGCACACTCTATTGTCTTCCCCTGTTGTTATTAATTCCGTAAACAAATCATCTTTATCACTAACCAATTAGTTGTCTTACATCCAAGCTGCCTATCTACCTTCCAATGGGCCAACTGAACTTTCATTTTGCCCACCAATCCCCCATCTGAAGGCGGGGTCAAAGATCGCGGGAACATCTGTTAAATGGTCGACGCAGAGCGCCAATGAAATATGACAGCGTGAAAATGAGACGGTTAATAAGGAAATTGCTTCCTTCTTCTTCGATCCCCTGGTCCCAGGTGTGCATCCCCCTCCAAGAGACATCAGAAGACCTGCGTCGCGGATTGGCAGGGCAAGGGGCCCCGCAATCATTTTCAATTTTCCCTTTGTCAATTACCTATCCCTGATCGCGTCTGCTTGAGAAAGGAACCGGAAATTATTTATTTTTGTTTGTTGTTTTTGTCTGGGGAAGGTGGTTCTTGAGGCGAATGAAGTTGAGTTTGTGCAAAGTTAAATGCGGATGGATGTTCGGTGAATTTTAACCTTTTAGAGTCCCAGGGTTGTTGATGTGTTCGAATAAAATAGTTTAGTGTGATTGAAAATGAATGTTGAATTCAGTGATGTTATCATATAATTTTCAGAAAGTTTGGACATGTGTGTCTGGAGAAGATGGTTCTTGAGGCGAATGAAGTTGAGTTTGAGCAAAGTTAAAGGTGGATGGATGTTCGGTGAATTTTAACCTTTTAGAGTCCCAGGGTTGTTGATGCGTTCGAATAAAATAGTTTAGTGTGATTGAAAATGAATGTTGAATTCAGTGATGTTATCATATAATTTTCAGAAAGTTTGGACATGTGTGTCTGGAGAAGGATGTTCTGAGGCGAATGAAGTTGTGTTTGAGCAAAGTTAAATGCGGATGGATGTTCGGTGAATTTTAACCTTTTAGAGTCCCAGGGTTGTGGATGCGTTCGAATAAAATAGTTTAGTTTGATTGAAAATGAATGTTTAATTCAGTGATGTAATCGTATAATTTTCAGAAAGTTTGGACATGTGTGTCTGGAGAAGGATGTTCTGAGGCGAATGAAGTTGAGTTTGAGCAAAGTTAAATGTGGATGGATGTTCGGTGAATTTTAACCTTTTAGAGTCCCAGGGTTGTGGATGTGTTCGAATAAAATAGTTTAGTTTGATTTGATTGAAAATTAATGTTTAATTCAGTGATGTAATCATGTAATTTTCAGAACTTTTGGACATGTTTGCTCTTTAATATAAAGAAGTGCCAGAAAAAGCGAAAGTCCATTTTTGAACTTTTCTACTGGAAGGCGAAGTTGATTCAAGACAGGCATCTGTATGCTATTTGAATATCTGGGAATACTAAAAAAAAATTATCATTTGAGTTGTCCAGTTACAAAACTCTTTAATCGCCATCCAGATCTTCTTAAACTTTTGTAGAGTTTAATTTTCTAGCTAATTGCTTGCAATTTGGTATTTTAACGCAAAAGTTCCTTCTGAATCCGTTTCCATAAGTGATTTTACTAAATTTTGTATATAATTGGGAATCACCGACGTAAAGAATATTTCTGTATTGTCTGTTGCGAGTAACGCCATTGCAGTCCAGCTTTTTCATTCCGTTTTCTATAAATCTGTTTCGCTTTCCACCTGTATAAAAAGTTCCCCAGAGATGATTAATACCTATTTTTCCTTTATCTTTCGTACTATTTATTATGTCTTCATTTCATTCTCCTCCCCTTCCACAGCCGAAGCCGATGCAATCTCCTCTCACCTGCCTTCAGAAATGTAAACATTCGATGCCTCGTAGGTGCGAGCGCGTAATGAATAATTAATGATAAAAAGGATTGTGGTCAATTGATACACACGCACCACGGTTCGATATATCTTCATTGCTTATTTATTATGCCAATCGGTTATCACTAATAACTCTCCTGCAGACATTTAAAGCTCGCTTTTGGGATAATTTTTTTGCATTTAGATGATGTTTTATGAGATGTTTGATTAAGCACTAGCGCATTTCGGCGTTGTGTTTGTCGTTCGTAATTTGCATTTTCTTGTAGTTTTTTTGGCTTTTGCTCTGGGTGAATTCAAATGAGTTCTTTACCACTTTGCTGACCGGTCACAATTGGACTTATGTTTTCGATGTATTTGTAATATTTGTTTACTTACAGGGTGTTTCAGAGTTGGCTTTACAACTTTGGCACGCAATAAAACCTAAAAGAAATAAGATAGCTAAGTGACGTTGCTTGTGCATAAAGTTTTATTTATAAGCAGTTTAAAAGAAAAAGAAAATATATAAATACAAAAAATAAAAAAAAATACTAAGAATGTTTTTACAAATCAAATGTTTGTATTGTAGTTATATGTACAAACGATATAACATAGCTATCTTATTCCCTTTAGGTTTTATTGCATGTCAAAGTTCAAAAGATAATTCCCGCGTATATCCATCCTGGGAAGAAAATTCATTGCATTAAGGGCTTTGGAATGATGTGTTGCACATGCAACATAACTGGAATATCTTATTTCCTTTAGATTGAAATTCTTTATTTCCTTTAGTGAAAGTTGTAAAGATAATTCTGTAACACCCTGTAACATTACGGCTAAAACACGAGAAGTGAGAGAGCTCAAACCGAAATAGGGTTCTGGTTCAAAAGGCACTTTAAAATATTAAAAAATGCTAACTTTCATAAGCCTTTTCAATTTTACAGAACTTAATATTTATAAAGATATCAAGCACCTGTGTACTATTGGTAATATTTAAAAACACCCGACTAGAGGAGATGTTGTTACCAAAACAATTAGAAGTACAAATCTGTAAATAGATAGAAAAAGTGCCTTGCAATTACTTGAAAACTTGAGTTGTAAAGAAAAATGAGTCTTTTAGTTAATTACATTTTGAGAAAGTACTTCATTAAAAAAGCCATTTTTAATAGATCAATTGTATACAACGCGAACGTTAAGTTATTGGTGAGTATAAGACAAAATCGAGATTTTGAACATTGACTCTACCAATGAACAGAAATAAGTTTTAGTAAAAAAAAAATTTAAAATAATAAAAATACTGCCGTTATTTTATAACTAAATATCTTTGATTCCCTTCGAGGGTCTTTTATTTTAGCGTTGTATAAGGCAGTAAGTAGTAGGTTAAACGCACAGAAAATTAAATCCGTAAAGTATTTCTTTAAAAAAAATCCCATGGTCCCTTGTACAATTAATTTTCAGGACGTTTGAAAAAAAAAAGGAAAAGGAGAGAAATAAACAATCCAATGACGCTTATTTCATTTCCTGAATTTTAAAAGAAGATATCTTAAATACCACTAAATACTTTTTTTATATAAATTTCGCAAGTTACAAATCACCAAAACAGTTCTCTCACGACTTTACATTGATTAATATTATAGACGGCTCATTACAATATCAATTTCTTCTCAAGCAAACCCCTTTCTTGGAGCAGGTGACTATATAAATAGACGAGCTTCATTAACGATGTATTAAATCGCCAAGGAGGTCCGACGTTCCAATTTTTCACTTTTCAATTTGCAAAGTTATTAGCTCGACTCTTTAGCATCTACCAAAAAAGCAATTGTCGTTCGAGTCCCATGCAGAGGGTCGTTGTAGTCTAGTCAATCTGCTGGGATGACTCGGGGCTATCCCTTGTTATGGGAGGATAATATTAATTTCTCATTAATCCACTGTCACGTTACACCTAAGATGTATTGGCTTTTGGCGCTGGGTAAATTCCTTTTTGGCTTCTTCAAGTAATGAGAAAGTTATATGACCCATAAGGTTAGCGCCCTGATTTTCAAGTTCATGTAAGGAGTATAACATGGCAATGGTAGGATGATGGTTTTATATTTTGTTAGGTTTGTCTGTAGTTCTTGTGTATTAAGAGATATATTTCAGATATCATTCATAGACAAGACAATTCACGTCAAGATAACAGCGACTTCCCTCCTGAGATAGCAACACTGATCAATAAGCTGTGACACCAGTTTTCATACTGTGTAGCGAGTTCTAATAAAATCATCACTCTCCTCTTGACGTGAATTGTCTTGTCTATGAATGATATCTAAAATATGGGAAAGTTTTATATAACCCATCAGGTTGGCGCCCTGATTTTCAAGTTCATGTAAGGAGTATAACATGGCAATGGTAGGATGATGGTTTTATATTTTATATCGGTTTGTCAGTAGTGAATGAAATATTTTGTGATTTTCTGAGGTTAAATCCATGTAATGTACCTATGTTTCTTTTAACTTGTATTTTCTAATTATTTCCTAAAATCTCTTTTTCATAATGATCTCCTAAATTAATTCAGTTTCCAACGCGCATCGATCCCACGCAAATCACATTCCATTCTTCTGAGGTATGTCTTGAAAAACTCAGTTCCTTTCCGTATATGGTCACTGGTATCCGTGAGAATCTAATCTTTCTCATCGATGGCAACATTTCTTGCACAATCCTTCCTAACTAAATCTTCAAAGATTTAAGATGTGCTTCTCTGTTTTTTAGCCGCTTTCTCCAGTAGAAGTTGAATAAACCAACTTGAAAACTGTAATACGGTTCCTGAACTTTATCACCTTCGTCCAAAGCATAATTTCGTATACTTAAAACGAATTATACGAATATTGTTTTTACTAAGAAATTGGTCGCTGTGACAAGTGAACGGCAAAAGCTTTGGCCTTCGGAGTTATCGTTCAGTGCTGCCGATCAAGATTTCTGTGTATTTTACTGAGCAAAGCAACTAGCGTGGCTCGTCTGTATATTGCTGAGAATGTTATTTGAAAGCACAACGTAAAATGTTCGTTTGGTGAATAATGAGGGGACGGGAAATAGTGGCACCGTTAAATTAATTTTTTTTTAAAAATGCACCCAAATAATACATCTTTTACATAAAATTATTATCCCTTGTTAAAATGTTTTGTTCGGAATGTAAACATTCATGACCATCAGTAGAGCAAATTTCCATTAAAAATTATAAAGGCAAATTATTCGGATGAAAAATGGCTCTAAAAGATGAACGAAATTTAAATATTCTTCGACTTGAGTTCAGCAATTTTCCATTCGAAAAAGCAAAAATGTCAAATCATTCGAAAATAAAATGCCGCTCAAAGATGGACGTTTCAACCGAGATTTTGTGTCAGCAATACTTTCCTTTCTATATAATTTGCACTTAAAGAAGTTTCGATTTGTCAACAAAAAAAACCCCTCAATTGTTGGTTTGTGATACAAATATACCGAAACAAAATGCAACACCAATCGCAACCGTTCCTTATTTTTCATTCCAGTCCCTGGACTGGCATAACCGGGACATGTCTTGTCGTACGTGCATCCGTTTAAAAAACAATTTTCCGAACAGCACACGGACACAAGGGCCGATTCCGCTGCCCGCATAACAAACGACTTCCAAAAAGGCAACTGTAATTACAGAGTTCTACCCTTCTGAAATGTTTATGTATCCTGCACTGGCGATGTCCGCGTGCGAAGGGATCTTTTGACATCTGAAATATAGATTCAAGCCATGGCGAAGGAGAGAACCTGTGATTATCCAGGTATGCGCGTTGGAAATAGTTCACTCCCACCATTTTGGTTTCTTTCTTTTTTTTTCTTTGTTTAGTTTTTCTTTTTTGGTTTTCTTTTGGACTTATCGGCGACATCTATCAAGTGCACGACTTTCCCTTTTTTTTTTTCGGGAAGGGGCCTGCCCATCTCACCTTTTGTTGTTCGCTTCTGGCAAGGTCCGGTTATTGGCGATCGTGGCTACCTTGTCGAATGGATCCGAAATCGCCAAACTAACGAAAAACTATCGCCAAATAAGATTTTTTTTCTTTCAATACTGGCTTTTTCTGGTTCCATGTTATGGCAATGTAAGATTGATTAAAATAGTCACGTAATTAATTAACCTTTAGGTTTTAAACCAAAATATAACGTGATGAAGCGGGACATGAGGGGGGAAGGGGGTAAACATGCATAAAACTGCGTGACGTAATAAATGAACAATCCGTAAGGTTATAAGCAACAAGTGTAAATTTAGTAAATATTTATTTCCTTTGAGAAACCTATGATTTTATACCTGTTGAAATACTAATAAATTTCCAATAAAAAATCTGGTAGATACAGGCCGTACTGTACAGTAAGGTCTGTTTCGTGAACACTTTTGGGCCCCATGCGGTACAAAGTCAGAGAGAGGAGTGGTGAAATGGCCAACCTAATTGACGTGACGCACCTTCCTCTACACGATGGTAGGTCATTTATCCTCAAATGCTGATTCCCCGTGGAGTTATGGGGGCGGAAGCTCATACGGCAGCCAAAGACGACATTTCATTCCACGCGGTACAAAGGTCACAGAGGGGAATGGGTTAACAAACGGTTTGATCGACGAGTTTAACTTTCCTCTACACGATGGTAGGGCATTTATCCCCATAGGTTGATTCCCCATGGGGTTATGATAGCTCAATCATATACTGCAGTTGAGTGCAACTCCCCCCCACCCCTCACCCCACCTAGTGTTCAAATGTCAGAAGAGGGGATGGTTTGATAATCAGCCTGTTTAGAACGCTTCACTTTCTTCTACACGATGGTATGTCATTTATCCCCATAAGCTGATTCCACCTGAAGTTATAGGGATTTAAAGGATCTCACTTTTTACTCTACGACTCCGTGCGGACATGTACCCTTACCGATTTTAAATACGTATTCAGGTCAAAAGTGCTTAAATTATTCTCTAAAAATAGATTAAAGTAGAAAATACCAATATTAAAAAAAAAATCGCCAATTTCGCAAATGGTCGCCAAACATAACAGAACTGTTGGCGATGTGACTTCTGGAAGATCTTTTTCGAAATGACGGGTTCTCTCTATTTTCCTCCATAGATCACCTGTTTTCTTGGGACTGTAGTGACTGGATATATTTTGCGAGACTGTTATTATTTTGTGATCAGTGACGGCTTTGTTTTCCAATGGGACTGTTAAGCCGGTGTTGTAACAAATATTGAGCTTTGTGTTTTCGTGTTGTAGTCTATGAGGTGGAGATGAATCAATCTTAATCATCACTTCATGGGTCATTTTCTACAAACGAAACTCCGTTATTTTCACTTTTGGTTTTTGTAAAATAACCTTTTTTTATTTTGGTATATTATTTTAATAATATAAATCAACAAATTTTCTATTGATATGCTAATTATGCATTTGTAGTTATTTTTGGTGCAATGACTGAGTACGTACATAACGGTAAATAACGAAACATTTCAACGGTTTTGTAACATAAACGAAAACTTATCTGAGAAAAATATTTAGTTTATCCAATAATTATAACCATTTATTATTTTTAAATGTAAAATCCTCATAACTGTTCACATTAAAATATAAATAACTGTAAATTCTGAAATTAATGAGATGTTTTTTTTTAAATGTTTAGTAAAAAAAACACTTCTTGAAACCTTTTTCAGTGTAGTTCATTACTTTTTCCTCATTGTAGATTCCGATGTGAGATAAATGAAAAAAAAAATGCTATATATTTAATCAAATAAATGAAAATAGATTCATTTTAATTGCCCCGTACGAAAATAATTTTGAAAGACAATATCTTTTTATAATACTTCTTCTATATCTACAAAGAAGAGTGTGTTTGTTTTATGCTAATCTACAATTTTATCCCGAACTTGATGCAGTTTCTACACTTGACCTTCAAAACAAGGTTTCAACAGAGGGCAACAAAAATGACCAAAAGGGGTTGCGATCCCATAACATGCCGAAAAACACCTAAAACCAATCAATATCATTCCTTTTACCTGTCCACACTATCTGCAGCCATCTACACGTCTCGATGTCTGGTCCCTCAAACCCTGTCCCTTCTGAAAGGTCATCTGTAAACTCCAGCGCCGGCCGTCACACCCCCTCCAGACAATAGGCACCGCTTTCCCAAAATTACCAGGCACCATGAGTCGTCACAGTCGGACCACTAGACCGTCCCCCATTGTCCCACCTGTTGTCGGAACCCACATCACAGGGCCCTCCCCTTAACCAAACCTGGTCATTGACGAAGTCTGGAGCACCAACACTCCTTCATCATCAAGTCCACAGTCCTGGTCGTTGTCAACCCCCCCTTTTCCCCTTCGCATTGTTGGTTGGTTTAGTTTGCGGTCGACCTTTTGACCCCCCTCCTCACAAACAACAGTGCGAGAAGTCATGGAAGGTTTCTTCTTTGGTTTGGCGACGCTGCCGCCAAGAGTCATTTTTTACAGGAATCGTAGCTCATTTTCCCCGACCCCCTCGTCGGTTCAGACGATGACTGGTAACGAGTGAGGGCAACACCTTGTTTTGGTTCTCTCTGACTCGTCCCCACCCCGTCTTGTTGTGGTGGTTCTCCCGTCGCTGTTTGTGGTGGTCCGGTGCCACTCGCTTTTAACGGATTCCCGATGCATCTGAAGGATTCGGAGGGTAAGAATTTGTGTTATTTGAGGATTCTTGGTTTGTTTACTGTCCAGTAGATGTTTTTTAATAAGAATTCAATTTTAAATGCACTGTAGGAATTTTATTTCTTTAATTGGATTTTGAAAGCATCTGTGTTCGTTATGGTGGTCCCGTTTCTTGCTTTTAATGGATTCCCAATGTATATGAGGGTTTCGATAGTTAAGAATTTGTGTTATTAATGGTTTTTGGTTTGTTTATGTTTACTGTCCAGCAAATGTTTTTAATAAGAATTCAATTTTAAAGGCACTGTAGAAATTTTATTTCTTTAATTGGATTTTGAAAGCATTTGTGTACGTTATGGTGGTCCCGTTTCTTGTTTTTAATGGATTCTCAATGTATTTGAGGGTTTTGATAGGTCATAATGTGTTATGTAATGGTTTTTGGTTTGTCCACTGTCCAGCAGATGTTTTTTTTAGGAATTCAATTTTAAATGTACTGTAGAAATTTTATTTCTTTAATTGGATTTTGGGAGCATCTGTTTTCGTAATGGTGGTCCCGTTTCTGGCTTTTAATGGATTCCCAATGTAATTGAGGGTTTCGATAGGTAAGAATGTGTTAGATAATTGTTTTTGGTTTGTTTACTGTCCAGTAGATGTTTTTAATAAGAATTTAATTTTAAATGCACTGTAGGAATTTTATTTCTTTAATTGGTGTGTGGGAGCATTTGTGTACGTTATTGTGGTCCCGTTTCTTGGTTTAATGGATTTCCAATATATTTGAGGGTTTTGATAGGTAAGAATTTGTGTTATGTAATGGTTTTTGGTTTGTTTACTGTCCAGCAGATGTTTTTAATAGGGATTTAACTTTAAGTTCATCGGATAAATCTATTTTGATTTCAATTGGATTGTGAGAGAATCTTTCTCAGTGTTTGTTATGGTGGTCCCGTGCATTGCATTTAATGGATTTCTAATGCATTCAAGGGTTTCGAAAAGTAAGCATTTCTGTTATGTGAGGCTTTATGGTTTGTTCACTGTTTAACTATGTATTTTTAATAAGAATTCATTTTTAGATTCATTGGAAAATTCTATTTTGATTTAAAAAATATATTTAAATTTGGGGGCATCCGGTGGTCTTGTGATGTATCTGATGATTAAGAGGATAAAAATGTTATGTCTTGTTAGGTATATCGTGATATGCGATAAAGTTGTTTCTTTAACAGGAAATTGATGCATTGAAAAAAATATATATGCCGTTTGATTGAATCTTTTAATCCTTGTCAATAATAGAGTTCTTGGAGTTTTTAAGTCTTCTTTATTTAAAAAAATTAATTTCTAAAGTATTTCCCAAGGTAAGCTTTATGTATGTGTGTGCTTTGACAAAATGACTGTAGAAATGGGTTTTGCGAAAAAATGTTTGATTTAAATTAAATATTATTTATATTAATAAAATTATATTTTATTTGAGATTCAGACAGTGATGTATTTAAAGAAAGAAAAAAGGATTGTGTTGATATTTAAAGGTCTCGGAATTTCGAGGTTTAAGGTCAAGGCCTACTGTGCCTATTTGAACATCAGGCAACCATTTTAAAATCTCTTAAACATTCATTTCGAATATCAGACGTGTTTGTTTTGTTCCTTTATGAATTTTTTCAAAAAATATTTTGTGAATTTTTTTTTTCAGTTAAAAGCCCGTTGAACATAAATAGAAAAGAAAACAAGAATAATTCATGTTTTGTTTACTGTTATTAAGAAAGTATTGTTTAGATCGTTGTGATATTTCTTGTTTTGTCTACATGCAAACAAGATTCCCAAGTTTTTTTAAATACTGTTTTATCCTAGTTTAACCAACGTTAATCTTCAAAAATTATCAATTTGCTTTTTAAACCGTTTTACGATTATTTTTGTTTGTCAGCAAAACGGTTTTTAATGTTAAATTTCTGTCAACATATTAGTTATTCAAGGTTAAGTAACACTTTTTTTTATTCGTCGTGGAAATTCTAGTTTTTGTTCATATTTAACACGAAAGTGATTCTTTCAAAATATGTTGTGAAAGTATTCCGGTCTTGTTGAAGATTAAACTGCTTTATATCACGTTGGAATTTCTTGCTACTACTCTATTATCATTTAGGGTTTGCTTTTTGTCACAATATGATATATTATAAATAAGATTTTTGAATTTGTAACTCTAATTTAATATTCTTAAAATATTAAAAATATGATCTTGTGTGTTATGGGGGTTGTGTATTGTTCACATTGGATTTTAGTTTTGAAAAAGTACTTAAGTTAATATTTTTTTAAAGAATACTGTGTTCTTGGGAATATTGGAAGGTTGTATTTTTTAAATTTATATTATCATATATTTTCTTATATTTATTTTTAAAAAAAGTCTTTTGGTTTGCGATTGTCGACCATTCATGATATAAAGATTTTATTTGCTACATTTGACAATATATTTTTTTAATAGTCATTTTAAACGAAATTTAATACCCCCTCAAAAAAAAAGCCTTTATTACTCCTGAATTATAAAAAGTAAAATGCGTAATAAAACACATAAGAAAAACAGTTTATTGCATTATTCATAAGCTTTTACTATTCTTGGAAGCCTAAAAAAAATATTGCATGGGCCTAGATAAATTTTTAGTTTGTTTTTGTTAGATGCTAATTTAATGCAAAAGAAGTACGTATATCTGATATAACGTAAACAAATTAATATGGTGTACATATGAATGACTACTTTTATATGACCCTTGTGCGTTACCCTGCTAACGATGCGTCATCTATATTCTTCCAATCGTAACTTGAATATTTTGATAACTTATGAAGAAAACATCACGATAGTAAATAAGTCTAACATTGTATGTCACTGATTAATTGGTGGTTAGGTAACTTCTATCAAAACTGGTTTCAACTTCCACAAACGAGTTAAGACAAGTTGACCAATTGCCTTATTTATATATTGTAAACAACGTGACGTCACAGCAGCCATTTAACCAGATTTATTTCTTGCAGCCTTGGACAAGTTGGGATTCCGCCACCTGTTCAACTGCCACCAGGTGGAGATTGTGGAGCCCAGCATCGCCTTCGACGTCGCGTCCCTCATGCTGTACGGGACGCAGGCCATCCCGGTACGCCTCAAGATACTGCTGGACAGGCTTTTCAGCGTCCTCCGTCACGAAGAAGTGCTGCAGGTCTTGCACGGGTTCGGATGGACCTACGAGGACTACGCCAGGGGGTACATCATACAGGTCAGAATTGTTTAAGCCTCTTCTTGTAAGCGTTTGGTGAGGTTGATTGTGACAGTCACTGTTGCATTGAAATTGTTGAGATTGCTATAAGGGATGAATCTTCACTATGTGTTTGCCATTTTGAGTTTAACTTTTTTGTTGCACGATATTTACACCATTACGGGGCAGCAACAAATATATTTGTTCTTTTTGACAGCAAAGACATATATTTACAAATTTCCTTAAAATAATATAAAACTAATACAGCTCTTTTGAATGGTTAACTCAGCTATGCATACTATGGTACCTTTCTTTGTGCCATTTTGTATCATTCTATAAAATTTCAATAATAACAAAAAACCTTTGTTTAAGGGTAAAAAGTTACTCGTTTAATCTCAGCCAAGTACTTTGGCAATCGAAATTGCAGTGGACACCTAACATTTCATGCTAATTAATAATTGTTTCGAACAATACTTTAAAATTTAAAGTTTTGATTACAAATTGTTTCTATAGTCTTTATATATGTGTTTAAGAAACAATTATAATTTCTTAATTTGAAACAACTGATGTTCATACATTACCATAACACATTAAATTTTATGCTTAATCTAAAATATAGCTTCTTCCTTGTCTAGTATTTATATATATGAATGGGTGAGATTTAAAAGGATAAAAATTCCAATTGGATTACCATGGAATATTTTCCTTTTCAACCTCACCCATTTATATATATATTCCACGTATGAGTTAATAGTAACAAATTCATTTGCCAATTTAACATTCTATGCAAATTAAAGTAGGAATATCTTTGAATATATTTTATAAATTATTTTATTACTTATAATCACCTTTATTGTTTATGTTCCCACATTTTTTGTATTAAACAACAGCCATTACATACCTCACTTTACACAAAGCAACCTAATGGTAGCCACACCTGGTTCGTCACAAACTGACCATCGTTCGGCACCACCTCATCCATCCCTACATCTCTTCATCCATCCTAAATAAGTCTTCCGCCACACACAGAACCCAACATTATATTTCATGCAAATTCAACCCCCCAAACCGTCCTTGTTGAAAGGCCAACATCAAGACAAGACTCCCAACCCTTTAACGATGAAACTTCCCCCCCCCCCCCACACGGACCTTCCACAAGCCGATTAATTCCGAACTGGACAAGAGAGAAAGCTTGGGGTCGATTAGTTTCTGGACATAGCAGAAAGCAGTGGGGGGTGGGCAAACCTCGAGTCGATTAATTTCTGACGGAAATCGGGACGACATCAAAAGGGGGGGAATGGAAGACTTGGGTCAAACCAGACGATTCCGTGGGAAGAACGCAGGCTTTTAATGCAAAGACAGTGACCATCTCCTTTTCGGACGTTGATGATGGCATGTAGCGAAGGGTCAGTCACGCCAGAGCTGCATTCTGGTGGCTCGAGCGTCCACTGTGTTGGGATCGTGACGAGATACGATTTGGGTTTCTGCGGGTGAAGGTTTCCTGGTTAAAGTCACATCATCAGTGGTCAGAAACTGAAGGGAGGGGGGGATGGAATGATGAGTCGAACAATGGGCTTTGGAAATTGTTTACTGGATTGTGCGGGACAGGGTCTGGGTTTAATGGGATGTCGTTGAGTGGATGTGGAAAGGGAGGGTCGTAAATGGAACAGTTTGGGTTTTATGTAAAGGAGTGCTGAGATGCGATTAGCGGGAAATTGGTTTATTTTGTTAAACAGATAGCGTTGTGGAAATGCATGCTTTGATGATTTTTCAATTGAATATTGATTAGCAAACATTGTTTTAAAAACATGACTGCACTTTTAATAAATAGAACAATATTTTTTTTTATCTTGCTGACGTTTGTCAATTTTTTTTTTATATATGTTCTTGAACTTACTAAACGAATTTATTTAGTATTTAAGTTAGCACCCATGTAATAATGATAGTTTCATAAATGTTATCACTCTCCCTTTTACTGTTGGTATTTTTGATGGTTGTTTAACGTACGAAGCCCTCTGCTTTTATATTAGATTCAACACGAATATTTTCACGTTTGTTTTTACGTTTTGGATTTAAAAAAAAAATAGTCAATGTTTGTCAATATTAGTGTAACAGTTTTTATAATAAAATAATATAGTTGTTAAAGCAAAATAATTATATTTTTAAATATCATATGAAGTATGTTCAAGCATCAAATTCTAATCTTAAAAAGCTATTAATGTATGTTTACTATTAATAATAATTTGACATTCTCCATTGCTTCATACTGTTATACTATTGTTAATTCGTTTGGATATAACAGGGTTTCCAGTTAGGGAAATTGATAAAAAGCCAGAGAAATGAAAATTGGTCATGGAAATTTACAATTTTCCCATAAAAGTTAGTACAATTTGCAATTTTTCCGTAAAAGTCAGGAAAATTATGAAATTGCTCTAAACAGTACATTTCCCTTAATACTGTTTTAAATTTGTCCTTTAAATTTCCGGAATTTTAAAGGAATTTTACATTTTTTAATTCAATCCGAAAGTATGTCGGGAAAATTTTACATATGATCAGGGAAATTGCTGAATTTGAGTCAGGGAAATTGATGAAGTTATTTGAGGAGGAACCTTGTACAAACGTTTCAGAATTTTTTGTATATATGCATTATGATTTTGTAAATTACTTTATATAGTTTTGTCACAGTAAGAAAGCAACTAATTAGCACTCATATAAAACAATTTTTTTTGCTGACATACACATTGAACTTGATTGTTTACATCGAAAAATTTATTTCGAATTCAAACATGTCACGCTGAGTCATTTGGGAACAAAACACACAACATATTCCTACTTTATTTCCACTCCAGAACATTCCACAATCCGAAGCACCCACTTACAACCTCAAAACGAATTCCCGACATGTATTACAATACACTGAATATGTCATCATCCGAGCCCCCATACACTAAAAAAAGCCATTCCTAATTGTCTCGCTGACATACCCATTATACCCCAGGTTCTCGAGCCAGTTCCTGCTTACAACGAATCTCATTCCACTTGGCTAAGTGCGGCCTCGGCAAAACGGGGGTCCTGATGACAAGCCATACGATCCAGGCGATGATATTTTTACGCACTTGGCATCTGTGTCTTTGCGGACCCGTCTGGTGTGAGAAATATTTACAAGACTCTGTCAGAGTGCGGGAAGATATGTTGCCTATTAGAGCACATGTCCGGTGACTTGACGTCGTAATTTCTGCGTTTCGGGAAGAGAAGGAAACCGGTGTGTGTGTGTATATATATACTGCCTTCCGTTCTCTTGACGTTCGCGGCTGACAAATCATCCGCCCACGCAAATGGCCAAGGGGAATGACAGATGTCTTGGTGTTTAAGGGAGGGAGAGTCCGGTGATAGGAACCAGAGGTGTGTATGGAATTAGCACAACTTTGAAGGGTTGTGCTTGAATTTCAGAATTCATGTGGTATGAGTCTTTGAATTTTGGTGTTGAGATTTTTTTTTTTGTGCCACAAGCGAAATATATGCTACCCTACCCTATTGGCGAAACGGACGGGCCCGCAATGCAGGGAGGCCCAGGCTTCTAACGGCTCCATGGAAGTTATGAAAACAAAAACTACACAAAAGGCACAAAACAAAAAGAAAACGGCTGTTTAAAAAAAAAAATATATTTTGAACAAAGAATGGTTACTGTGTCTACATACAATAGCAAAGTTTATTACTAGGATAATATTTCGCAAGTAATTAAAATCTATGTCGAACGCTGGGTTGCTTGTGTTGAAATAGTTTTTCGAATTTAATATTCTAATTATATTTTCAAGTAATATGTTTAAGTGGGGTAAAGATTCGAGATTGGCAATCATTTTTATATTATTGCTCTCTCTCTATGGAGGGGGAAGGGGGCTAAAATATTTTTTGACCCTGGTCAGAACCGTCCTACCCAGAAAAAACGAACTAAAACTTTTACCTAAGTTTTCATGAAACCTGAATGCTATTCCATATACATACATAAAACCTGCATGTTTTTTTAAGTTATTAGTTTGCCTGCATATAATCTTTAAAAAAACTGCATTTTTCTCTCAGAAATTAACGCTGAATTTTGCAGCATTTAATCTTTATAAAACCTACATGGTTTTTTTTTAAAGTTTTTAATTTATCTCCACATTACAAAACCTTAAAAAAAAACAGTATTTTTTCTTCAAATTATTTCAGTGCTAAATTTTTCGGCATTGAACTTCCTAAAATCTGAGTGTTGTTCAAAATAATTTTACGAAAATTTTATTTTCAAAACTTTTATGAAGGTTTTATGCTGGTTTTTTGTTTGAAAGAAAGTCGGGAAAATTGAATGTTTGTTAAAAAATTAATTTGACAATATTATTTTTCAATAAGTATTTTATATTTCTAACTAATACATTTTGGATACGCTATAGGAGGGATAAATCTCGTATAAGGTTCCCGATAGTGATTCAATTGTATTATTATCTCCCCTCCCCCCCTTTTTTTTATTAACAAATCAATGTTGTAATTCCCGATTGCCCATTTTTATTTTACGACTGCCCAATTAAGTCACTACTGCCGAATTTAGTCACTATTGCCCAATTTAGTCACTACTGCCCGTTAGAATAGGCCATGTCTTATTGGATAATTGAAAGTAAACAGAATAGCTTCGCTAAACAATACGTTTTTAGTTAGTTCTTAGAAAACCAATCACACTTGCAAACTAAAAACAGTTCAATTCAACGAATCGACAGCCATCATCAGAAACTGGTAATTGAACTTAATTATTTCTTTAATCCAAGACAAAGAACGCCTCTCTAAACGCCCATCTGCAGTTCCAGAGAAACAGGATGTTTAATCCGTTCTTCCGCCCGGACTCACTGAGGGGGGGGGGGGGGGGATGACAAACTGTGTGTTTATAGAACGGGATCTGTTTATGCCGGAGTTCGTCACCGGGACTAAAAACGGGGTTTATTTGCTGCAGAGGAGATGGAGAACAGGGGCACCATGTGTCTCTCTCGCGATGTGTCCTTTGCAGATCGTCTGTATGACGTCATCGTGTGAGACGCTTTTGTCTTAAGGGGGGGGGGGGGGGCGATGTGTTGGGAAGGATGAATTAATGTGAGACGCCGAAGTTGCGCAGTGCATTTGACAGACGCCCGGAATCGAGCCAGGAGTTTGTTGTATGCTATTCCGATGCTTTATCCGTCGAGCTAAAGCGATTGATCGAGCCCGAGGGAAAGGGTCGATTGTTGGAAGGAACCCTACCTATTGAACTAACTGTATGGTCTGGAAGGCTCAAAAGTTGTTACCTCTATGGGCGTGTTGGAGCCAATGTGGAAGCAGCCATACTGAATCCCCAATTTTTTTTTAAATGATTTTGTGGTGTGTATTTTATACCATAGCATTGTAGAAATATTAAATGTATATAAATATTATATTTTCTAATATAATTAATTTTTATATTGCCAAACAAACAGTTTTTGCTTTCTAACCACATCGACTTGCAAATGGCTTTCAATTTTAATAGCAGATTGCATTTAAAATGGGTTTCAAAAGAAAATGGAAAATAAACTCAGCCAAAAGCAATACATTTCTTATTTTAACATGAAAAATATACGAAATATTAAGGTAGCGATGAAAGTGGGGGTACAGTTGTTACCCCTTCAATTGGCTTCAAGTCACCAAACTGTTTTGCCCAATCCAGAAGTTACAGTTAGAAATCAGTGCTCCCACCACACCGAAACCAGGTGAAATTTAAAAATCGAAATATGCCTCACAAATGCGTAGCACAGATGCAAAACTAGTTATATTCCAGAATTAAAAAAATAAATAGATTTTGTTATGATTTGCTGCATAGTTTTTAGGCTTCCCTTTTTAACTTACAATTAAAAAAAAAGTTTTATTTATAAAAACATTTTAAAAAATACCGCAGAATTAAAACCAATTATATTGTTTGACGGTTTTCCATGATTATCTCAAAATAGATAGAAGTGTTATGTAACATATATTGATTACGTCCTTCCAATCACCTCATATGTTGATGACGTATTAAAAAAAAACAGCTCCCGTATTGGGATAAAATCTTCTACATTTATAATAAAAGTTGATAAAATAAATGTTCTAAATCTAGGAAACATTTATGGGTTAGTTTAAAAGTTTTTAGAAGGAATTTTCAGAACCTCAGATACGTAAACACAGTTTGTCCCTCATTTCCGAGACATGTTAAAATTCCTGATGTGTATGTTTTTAAGATAATAAAAATTAGGATTCTGAACGTTTCTTTTAAAAATATTTAAATACGAGCTTACTAAAATATTTTGCTATTCATTTTCATAGGGAAATAATTGTCATCATTTTTGAAACAGCGTTACTTTATATTTATATATAAAAACCTAAATATTACATGCAAAATTTAACTTAGGTCTTTGTTTGTCTATATATTAGTCACATTTGGAGACGAAAATTATTATAATTCCACGTAGAATAAAAATCTACAGTAAATCTGCCGGAGATTTTTTATTAACGTAATCTAAAAATACTCTAACGTTTATAATAAGAGAATTAAAAAAAATTATAAACAATTTGATATTGATTCGATAATGATGATAAATAAAATAAATGGTTTTCTACACATCAATTTAAACACTAGCCCATAAACAAGATCAGAAGAAAAACTACGGAGTGCAGCGCCATCTAGGGGAACTCTATCAAATTATATATTTTTATTTCGAAACTTTATTTGACAGTTTTAAATCTTATCAGAATACTTATTTACCATTAAGAAATTTCGACTAACATCAACAAATATATCTTTTATTACTTGAACTATAAAAAGATGTGTTAATATTTATTAATGCTGCTTTCTATTTATTATATCTTAATATGGTTGGGATTTTAGTAAATTTTCTTAAGAATTTGAAATTATCCACCTCTCTATAGTCCAAGTATTTGAATTAATTCGCTACCCTTAAATACTACAAAATGGCTGATTCCAGTTTATTGTAATTATTTTATTAAATTTTAACTATTAAAATGATAATTTTTAGAGAGATTTTAAAGAAGGTTATCGGCAGGTAATTTTTTTTTTTACAATAGTAAGATTGGTGTATAAAATAAATAACTTACGATATTGCTAAACGTTGATGTTCAATACATTTGTTGTATGATTTCGCGCTAGTCCTTTTGTGTCACATCTGAAAATAAATAAATTATCTATTGGAACCCGTTTTTTTATTTGTTTAATGTATAAGTGTTATTAAAATCTGGAAAGAATTATCCACAACTTTTAAACGTTAAGTTTCTTAAATTTATTTAAAGATTTACGCGTTACTTTACTACACATTTTTATATGTATATATTTTTAAAAATCATAAATTCATATTAAATTCCATTAGGTACTAACAATTCCGTTTCCTTTTTCAGGACCCATCTGGAGTGGTTTTAGACAGGTGGCTCTTAGCTTCCAGAGAAGAAGAACCTTTGATTCTTCAGCAGTTCCTACGTTTCGGCGAGACAAAAACTATTGCACAGCAACTATTGCTCCAGGAAAGCAGCGAAAGGGCAGATTTCGTAATCCAAGCCCCGAGAACCGAGTCGGACATTAAGAAATTCATCGAAAGGACAAACAGAGGTGCTGTCAATAGTTCCCTTTTCAAACAGCACAGCAATCATATCTATAGTCACATAGGGTGCTCCTTGCCACCCCTGCCCCTATTAGGCAGCCGACAGCCCTCATCGTTCAGACACCCCTCTTCCAGTGTCAGCTCCAGGCAGTCTGTGTCGCCCACCGTGTCCTCACCCACAAACTGCACCAGCCCCATCGCCCTGTCACCCCTCAACAAGCTGCAAAACATGCAACCTTATGATTTTCGCCAAGAGAAGAACAGCCCCGAACTGCCAAAGAACGACCCCCACTCATCCAGCGTCAACGCCAGTTCGTATGGTGTCACATCTCCTACCACTTCCGTCCCTCACATGTCCTTCACGACGACCTCTAGTCTAACCAACGTTTCCAGCACCAACAACTCGTCTACCTACACGACGGCGAGTTCGGAGAGAAGCGGTAATGAGGACGGCGTGTACTGCTCAGATGGCGAGGACCCCGACGACGTGGACACTGCCATCAACTTGACGAGGTCCTCGGTCACCACCAGCTACATGGATTCCGTGTACGCCGCCAAGAAAGTCAAGCATCTGAGGAAGTCCGCCAACCCCATGAAGAGGAGGTGGAACCCCACCGTCTTGGCGACCTTGTCGACGAATCCGGCGACGGGAAAGAAAAGGGTGCAGTGCCACGTATGTCTGAAAACCTTCTGTGATAAAGGTGCTCTGAAGATACACTTCAGTGCCGTTCATCTCAGAGAGATGCATAAATGTACGGTTGATGGCTGCAATATGATGTTTAGCTCTCGGAGAAGCAGGAATCGGCATAGTGCGAATCCGAACCCTAAACTTCACACTCCAAACTACAGAAGAAAGATTAACCCGCACGACGGCAGAGCCGCCAATCCGTACCCACTTATGCCATCCAGTGGTCTTCTGGATTACACTAACGGAATGGTGTCTTATTCTTCTGGACCACACGATGGTGACAGCAGCTCTGGGTCAGAGGATGAGCACAGGCCTATGACGCCTCGAATGAACTGTGTCACGCCAGAAATCAAAAGCGAAATCACACCATCTAAGGAAACACGTTGTAGGTCGTCCGTTTCTGAAGATGACGTGCCATTGCCTTTGACGAAAAAGTTCCGCATGGAACAAGATTTTGTGAATAACAGTGGCGAGAATGCGGGCATAGATCTGAGTATGAGAGACGATCGTCGATCGGTTGAAAATCATTCGAGTGAAGTGAAAGACTTGCGTAGGACTGAACCGCCACTCGCGACTTTCAAGCCACCATGTAACACTGAAGAAGTTATAAAACGTGAATCAAATGATGATGTTAAAACTAATGCGGAACCCAAAGATCTTTCTAAAATGAATTCGGGGAATAATATTAATGTAGAAAATCATAATAATAACTTAGATTCTAAATCTAATGTGGTAGAGAAAGATAGGCAAATATCCTCTACAAAAGGTGTTCGAAAACGTAAAAGTCTCAATCCTATAAAATGCCCAACAGCTAGTGACGACGACTTGCAGTTTGCGTCTTCCGATGATTCTTCCAGTGATACTTACATTGACAATGACGAAAACGGAATGCTTGACTCTAAATCTGATTATTTAACATCCGATGCTTCCGATTCTCTCAATGATCTTGATGACATGGACGACAACAACTCGGACAGTGTCAAAGA
This sequence comes from Troglohyphantes excavatus, assembly GCA_963932185.1. NCBI lineage: Eukaryota > Metazoa > Arthropoda > Arachnida > Araneae > Linyphiidae > Troglohyphantes > Troglohyphantes excavatus. The sequence goes on from OZ010675.1 coordinate 44,773,101, forward strand.
GAAGTTTTCTGATCTGAAAATGCCACGCAAATCTTTGACTCCTCCAACTTCATCCGTTGTTACTACCACCTTTCCCTCGTCGACGACAAAAAACCCTTTGGAGAGAGAATATCACACTCCCGAAAAGTTTAATGGCTTCTCGATATCCGACTTGAGCAAATTCCGCCAGGAAATGTCTGCGAATAAATTGAAGGACAACGAAGACATTTGCGAAAATCCCCTGAGGCATTTGGAGTCGCTTTCCCTGGGAGCTTTCAACAACATGCTGAGCATGAACAACAGGACGCCGAATTTCAGTCACCGTGGAGCCAGCGTATCGAGCGGCGTTTCCTACCACGCCCCTGGACTCGGACTAGCATCCGTGACGACAACGACTGCACCCAATCGCGCGGAATCCCCAGTGGCGGACATGATGCCGGCATTAGTCAACAACTCTGGTTCCCACCACCAACCACCACCGATGTCTTCCAACTGCCACCTGAGCAACAACAGCGACACCGAGAACTCGATGTCCGACCAGCAGATGTCCATGGTGCCCGTTTACAGGGACGCCTCGATGGTTGGGTCCTTGGAGATACCCGTGGACAAAGAGAACCCTAGACGGTGCACTGCCTGCGGGAAGATCTTCCAGAACCACTTTGGGGTGAAGACCCACTACCAGAACGTCCACCTGAAGCTCATGCACAAGTGCACGGTGGAGGGTTGCAACGCGGCATTCCCCTCGAAGCGCAGTCGCGATCGTCACAGCGCCAATCTGAACCTCCACAGGAAGCTGCTGTCGACGTCTTCAGACAGATCCGCTTCTGGGTACTTCGACAAGGGCGGTGCCATGTACCCCTTCCACGCCGACGCCTATAGGGGAGATCTGTTCACTCGGCTCTACGACCACAACTCGCTGCCTCTGAGTTTCGCTGACATTTACCACAACAGACTCTCAGTGGAAGGTGCTGGCAGTCCTTTCCTAGGTGGATCACCCTTCGCACACCTTCCCGGCGGCATGCCCGGGTTCCATCCCGCCTTCCTATCGCCCAGTGCAAACTTATCGAACTTCAACAACAACAAATCCGAGAACCATTCCCGGTACCACCCCCACCACCAAGATCAAAACAGCTCTGTGAGTTCCATCAGCAATCCATCTTCCCCTTCGCCGAAGGGATCGCCGAGGGATGGTTCTTCTGTGTCTTCACCAAACGTGAAGCTGGAAGAGGAGCTGTTGCCAGATCCTGAAGGCAGGTTCGCGTGCACGATCTGCGAGAAAAAGTTCCACGAGGGGGTGGTGTTGCGAGAACATTACGAGAAGAGCCACACGCAGGCCCTTCTGCAGTGCTCCATGAACGGATGCAACAAAGTGTTCCTTTCGAGGCAGTCGCAGGACAACCACAGTGATAGTCTGCACAAAGAGAAGTGCGTGGAAGCTACGTAGCAGAGAGATCCTAGTGTACATTTTACTCAAAGCTGTACTTTGGTAGAAAAAGGGCATATGTGTCTGTAATGAAGACCATAAATTATTTTAAAAACTAAGCTATACTGAGAGTTGGGGCACATTGATACAGCCTTCATAATTTCACAGTAAGATTAGTGAAGAATTTAATGTGTCTACTCACAGATGGCACTGCAGCACAAAGCTTCCCCAGAAGTTTCTGACAAGCCAACTGAGAGTGGATAAACCAATTCCTTCACTAATCTTAGTTGGAATTTATGAAGGCTGTATAATTATTCCCAGTGAACTAATGTGTTCCAATCCCTCCTGACTGGCCTTCTGTTATTGACTAATAATTGATATTACGGGATATGGGTAAAAAGGGGGCACAGTTGTTAATTTATCTCAATAATTGATCTCTTTAACAAACGCAAACCTATATATGAACCATAATATTTAGCAATTAATCAATTTCAGCCATTGGTATCACATTTGCTGTATTCTTATTTTTAAGTATAATTTATTTTCAAAATTAGCCTCTTTTCAACGAAAGTACACTACCATACTTTGGTAGAAAAAGACATATGTCTGCAAAAAAGACTACCAATTTTATTTAAAAAAATTAATCTGTAATGTTGTTTCCTCAATATTGCTATCACAGGATGGTTCAGATATGAATTTATTTGTGAATTCATCTGCAATTAGTATCTGATTTGTTTAACAGGGGTATACCTCTATTTAGACCATCATATTTAACAATAATTTGAAACCATTAGTATCACCTTTGCTGTATTCCAAATTTTTTTAAGAAATTTGTTGATATATTGAAAAATTTTCTTACAAAATCTCGCCCTTTTTCTACAAAAGTACACTTATAATTATAGAGTGGTTGTTTTTGAAACTTGTTACGTGCCAATGTAGAGCTTTTTTCTGCTTTGTAAAATCTACTAAAGACAATAACGGGCACATTTACAGTTATATTTTTAAATACTTTACCATAGTTCATTTTTATTATAGTATAAGTTACGCACATTCGTGTTGCATCCGGTTGTTTTATTTACATAAATTAGTTTTAATCAGCTTTTTGGTTTTAAAAAAATAAATCGTAACTAGCGATGATTGGATCAAAATTCGTTTCTGTTATAAGAAGTTTTTATTTCGAAAGTTGTTCCTGCAAACTGCCTAGAAACTTAGTTTAATTTTTTTTAATCATATATACGATAATTTACTAAACAGTTTGTGCCAACTATAATGATTTATCATTTCATTTTTATATTATGCGTTGATACGGCAGGCCTTATCATCCAAGAGGTGTTTAAAAACATCTCTTGTCAATTACATTCTGTTTATCTTGTACTGAGAATTTTTGGACTTGAAATTTATGTTCTCAACGCTCTGTATAGTAACAAACAATGTACATATTACAAATCAAGTTGGAAATTTAAGGCAGTGTCTTAAAATATTTGTTTATCCTATTTTTCGGTTGATCCATCTGTGCTTTATGTGAAGTTAGCAGTTTACCCGAAGATTGGGGTTATTTTTTGGAAACTGTGCCAACCACACCGCCAGCATGCCAAATTTATCAAAATTGGTAACTTTTCGAGACAAGTGTGTTCACTATGCATTGAAACGTCATCAAAGACTATGTTCATTTGGCGCAAGGGTTTACCAGCCCGTAGTACAAACAAAGGGCTGTCATTGTTTCTCAAGGTGCAATAAAACTTCGTATTCGTTTAACTGCCTCGTTATCCATACCTTGTGTTTCTGAGAACTGGAGAACTCTTGTTGAATTTGTGAAGTTAAGTTATTGTACCCCTCCATCTGTAAAATATTACCCGATGCTATAATTATTGTTACAGTTTATTTTCCTTTTTGTGTATTGCAGTATAAAATGCTGGAAATAAAATATCGTCTTTGAGATGCTTTTGATTTTATTTTAAAATTGAATATGTTAGTCATGTGGTACTGATGGACATATTTGATATTTAAGTTATTTTTATGAAACAGTTATATCAATTTCGGGTAATTTTTTAAAGAGGTAGTCTTTATAGCGTGTTCTTTTTTCTATGAGGAAGGATAATTATAAAAATATAATTATATGCGTAAGCTGAACATTAATCTCATTATATTAAACATATATATTCAGTGGTTTGACATTTGTAAAATGTTTTTTTAAAAACAAAGATTGTGAGGAGTTAAAATCTGAAGACAGTTTTAGATCATCAACGTACTTGGTTCTTTAAGAGGACAGAAATAGTATCTATTGCTTTTTAAACCCAAAAATATGTTGTTCTCTTTCATTTTGAAGAACAGAGAAAAAAATAACATATCTGTATTTTGGCGACTTAACCCTTTGCACTCCGAAGGCGCCTCTCATGGGCCAACATAACGACCCGTTCTTTTTCCCCCCTGTTCTTTAAAATAACCGAGAACAGCAGGATATTGTGTTTAGAACATCAATCTTTTTTGCAACTTGTTCTCTTGCAAATACAAAACATATTAAGATTTGTTTCCCTTTATGAGTATAAAAAAAATCTGTGGAAAAGAACGCAAAGAGGAATAACTGTTCCATAGAAAGAACGCAAATCGCAAAGTGTTCGCGGAGTGCAAAGGATTAAAGGCAACAATCGAGTGCAAAGGGTTAATAAGATATGTTGTTACCCAAGTTGTGTCATACTTTTAAATGGAGTTACATTAATATAAAGCTAATGAGAGAAAAGCTTTTTTTAATTATGTTCAAGAACATCAAGTTCTCGTGCAATTTGAAGAACAGGGGAAAAGAACAGGTCGTTATTTTGGAGACTGAGAATCACTACTCGAGTTCAAAAAGTTAGCAGGCAATATATGCTTTTGAAAAAAGACAAACGTTCGAAAATTAATGTCTGTTAATACCAACCACAATTAGTGAAGTAAGTCTACTATTTTTAACTTACTGTAAATCCTATTATTTAAAATGACCAACGGACCCTTTCGAAATCTATATTAACCCTTTGCACTCGTAAGGCGCCTCTCAGGCACCAACATAACGACCAGTTATTTTGTTTCCCTGTTCTTTAAAATAAACGAGAACAGTAGGATATTGTGTTTAGAACATCAATCTTTTTTGCAACTTGTTCTCTTGCAAATACAAAACAGATTATGATTTTTTCCCCTTTATGATTATAAAAAAAAATCTGTGGAAAAGAACGTAAAGGGGAATAACTGTTCCATAGAAAGAACACAAATCGCAAAGTGTTCGCGGAGTGCAAAATGTTAAAGTTACAAGAGAATTTTTGATTTTTTTTTTTAATTCATTACATCCTTGATATAATTGGTAAAAAAACTTTATTTAAAATGTTTAATTTCTTGGCTAATGTAGAACTCCAAAATTATTTGTCAAGTTTTCGTGAACAAATTCAGTACCCCAGTACTAAACAGATATCTTCTGTAATATTTCATACCTGAAATTACGAATAGGGAAATTTAACTCCTTAGTATTTATTCCCGTTTACTCTTTTTTCGAAACATAATAATGTTTATTCAGTTAGGGTGTTGATATTAAAGTTATATTTAAAGTTTTATCTTATCCTATAGATAATTAAGTAATAATTTTGATGATTATTTAGGAAATTAAATTTATTAATATTTGTTATGCAGTTGCATATATAATGATTTTTCTAGAAATATAAACAAAAAATCGAAATGATTCCGATACAAGAACAGCGACCTTCCATTTAAAGTCGTACAGGGTCATTCGAATTAAAACTTGGTATTAATTGCGTAATGAAATCGACAAATAATTAATAAATAAAGTAGCCTAATTAGGGGGACATCATTGGCAATCCCTCCTCTTATGTTTAGAATAAAGAGTAAACGAGAATAAGCCCGACACCAATATTCTGAAAATCCCAAAAGTTGTGAATTTCAAGTTTTAAAATTCCCCGAATTAGAAAAATTTATGCCTGAAGAAAATTAACATTATTACCAAATGCAAACTATGGAAAATTGAAATTACCCAACTAGTAAGATTACATCCGAGCCGAAAACGTGTGTACTGTATGTAAAAAAGTTTTGATCGTATTTTCTTGTATTTTTGAACCATCGTCAGATGACGAGGGTAACACCTGAGCTTCCACCCAATGCCTTCATTAGACGTCGGGACTTTGGACCCCGATCAGATTTATCGTGCACGAGTCCCGTATACACGCCGATAATTTGTGGATGTTCTGGACGACTTTTCTTGTATTTTGTAGCAAAGCTGCCAATCCTCCGATCACAAGATCACTACTTTTTTACTTTTCCTTGTCAAGTCCGTCGCACAGGATCGAACCAGTAATCCTCTGATTCACAACTGACGCCTTTATCCACTGGGCCACGGAGTATATGCTTGTGAGAGACTGTTTTATATTACCTAACATATATAAAAAACTATGAAAAATGCCGAAAAGTTGAAACTGGAAATTGTCAGCACTGTTAAATTGGGAATTTCGAATAGTTAAGTTGGGAAATTTCTTGTTTCAACCCCCGAAAAAACATTTTGTGTGACGGCACTGTTCTGGACGCCCTGATTCCCATGAATAAAGATTATTTCCTTTAAGTTTCATCACCCAGTTAATTTGTGTGTCTATTGCAACTTTATTTTGCTTACATTATACACGTTTTCGGCTTAGACAGCGCCAAAATTTCCCCTGTCGGGAATATTTAGGACTAAAATATTTTTTTTATTGAAGGTATTTTCCATATCCTTAATATGAAATTTGGTGTAAATCCGTTAATTAGTTTTAGGTACAGATGCCTCTAAACAGGGAAATTTATTTATCCTCTATGAAGTGTACAAATATTTTTTATATAAATATTTGTAGACTTCATAGATGTTGTATAGTTCACATATTTTCTTATAAAAAAAAGCTATAAGATAAAAACTCGCTTTATAGAACATTGCCTTAAGAATATTACGAATACAACGTTAAAATATAAATACAACATTATCATATATTTAATTTTCTACCCACATTTAATTTTCAAACCCAAATCTCCAGTTGAACTTGACTTCCTGGAGGCGTTTCATATTTTTAGCAATAGTGATTCGATTGTGAATGAAACATTTGCGATCCCAGTATTTCCCGCTTGTTTACACACAATCCAATCGACCGAGATAGTTTTTGTTCTTTGGCAACACTTTCAATTTTAGGTTTATTTCCATTTTATTGTACACACACACTTTTTATTTCTGCTGATGAAGGGAGATTATCTCCCGAAACATGAATTTTTATTGAGTATTTTAACGTTATATATTTTAATAAAAAATTATACCCTAAACTAAGTTTTTTAGATTTCAAGTACTTTAAAAAGTAAAAGATATAATCCAAAAGTATTTAAATATGAAAATAAGCTTGACTGATTTCCTCTTATAAGATGGAAGAAAAGGTGTTGGAAAATCACGTGGACAAAACTCCCACGCCTGTGAAGCGTCCAATGAAATGGCCGGAGAATGCTGCGCAGAAAAGCTATGATGACGCAGGAGGGTCGCCATTTTTTAGGCAGAGACTTGTAAACTATACTATGAATAGGAAGTGCCAGTTTAGTAGGAGCACTTTCGTTAAATTGTAATATAAAAAATGTAATCTCTCTTAAAACTAATTATATCTTAAATTTAGATACACCTGAGGAGTTAGTTTTCTTTGTGTACGCTTGAATTGATTAAGAGAACCTTTTTGGATTAAGTGCCCGTTGTATATGGATAGCAGCAACCACAATAACAAAGGATAATACCGTCCTTGGATACACTAAAAAAGGCGATTAGATGGAAGATTATGCTTGCTTGTGCTAAAAAAAAAAATCTTTGGCCCTTTACTACAATCCAAGGATATATATGCAAATTAAAGTGTACAAACAAAAAGTGATAAAAAAAAATTGAACCTTAAAGAAAAATGAACGATTTGTTCCAATCGAAAATCCGATATTCGCGTCACCCCAAGAATAATGACTTTTCTTCCTGAGCAACGAGGTACCTTGACTTGTGAGCTTCCCGCTGTGACCATCCACATCTCCAAAGTGACGTTCGACGCCATGTGCTTTTCTGTGGATTGCCAGTGACCTGTTCGCCCACGCGTCCTCTGTCACCTGGCTCTTCACATCTGACATGACATCGAGGGACTGTCGAGCCAGGTTGCTGGGAATGACGGGGTGCTGCTGGATTGTTATTGAAATCGCTAATGTTGGCGAAAGACGTTATACGAGGTGAAACACTTTATGATACGCTGGTTCTAATCCGTGTCATTGCAAGTAAATACCCTTATACCTGAAGGGAGAAGTCGGGTTAAATTTAATAAATATATTATGATACGCTGGATCCTTTAAATTGTTCGTGTTTAATGTGTTTTTTAATTACAAACGTTGTTTGGCGAAGAAAATAAAACTGGAAAATCACGTGACTGTTTAATCCCATCCATCAACGGTGAAACAGAGTTATTAGAAAACACGTGTAGGTTTGGTTTGATTAATTAACGCTACGCAGTGGGCTATTTGCGACGTTTCGGGGCCTATCTCGAAGTAAAGACCCGGGAACGATACCTCGTATTTTTGAACCATGGTCATATGACGAGTACAACACCTAAGCTGGCACCCAACGCCTTCAATAGACGTTGGGACTTTGGACCCCTCAGATGTATCGTGCACCAGTCCCGTATAAACGCCGTTATTTTTTGTGGATGTTCTGGACGACATTCACCCCCCTCAACATTGGAACAGCGTTAGTAGGAAATGTGTAGTTTGGTTTGATGAATTAACGTCGCACTAGTGCTGCGCAGTGGGCAATTGGCGACGGTTCGGGGACTATCTCGAAGGAAAGACCCGGGAACGATGCCTCGTATTTTTGAACTATTGTCAGTTGACGAAGACAACACCTGACATGGTACCCGACGAAACCTTAATAGGCATCAGGGCATTGGACCGCGATCATATTTATCGTGCACAAGTCCCGTATACACGCCGACAATTTTTGTGGATGTTCTGGACGTCTTTTCTAGTATTTTGTAGCACAGCTGGCAACCCTCCGATCACAAGATCACTACTTTTTAACTTTTCCATGTCAATGTCCACCGCACAGGATCGAACCAGGAATCCTCTGATTCCCAGCTGACGCCTTTATTCACTGGGTCACGGAGGCCCTAAACACGTGTAGTAAATTAAACGTTGTTCGTTTGCATTTTTTTCCATTTAAATACCATTGTTTCCAGTGATATCCAAGTTAAAAAAAATAAGACGCATTTTACATCGATTAATTAATTGAAGTACGACAGATTAATATAGTCTCACATTTTTTAAAAGTTAACGCAATAAGAAAATATAAGTTAACTTTCAACTAATAAAGTTATTTATAAAACTATTATACATTGTTTAATACCCGACTAATAACTAAATTGTATTTAATACCAAAATATTTTTTAGTCATATTAAAAGAAGGAGGTCCACGACTTGTCCAATGTTCAACGACTTGTCCAATGTCCAATATTCAACTGTATGGTCCGTGAAACACTGTTGTTAACAGACAATATAAAAGATACTAAATAATTTTTCATTTTACCACTTTAATAATTGTCTTTTAAAGGTATTAAGTTAAGAATGGACATAAGAACTCGGATGTAAAATTTACGTTCTTCTTAGCAATTAAATTTAGTTACAGTGTTTTCCTACATGTTTTAGGTGAGTATATTTTTAGATTCTTTACTTGTAAATCAAAAAAGTACTTTGTTCGTCAAACCAATCTTGACACAGAAGACACTTATTAAATGGAATGCATCGAATTATATCCCGTTCTTCCATTACTCCACAGATTAAAGTCAATTGAATAGACTTTACAATGGTAGCCAAGAACCATCGCCAACTACGTTTGAAAAACACGGGCGCACCTTTTCTATCCGTGGCAATCTTCAAAACAGCATGGGGTCTCCCTATCCATTGAAGCTGGACAAATTGACCGTGCGAAATGCTAAAAAATATAACAATAAAAAAAGCCTTATAAAGGGCCTCTTATCCAAATATCTGAAACATCTTTTCTTCTTGCGGACCCCGTTCTCTGATGATAAGTTCTGGGCGATGTCATTTTTTATATCTCCTTGTGACAGGAATTCAAGAACTGATTTGCCACAGCCGTCTCCTGCGGTGGACAGTTCCGCCAACTGGTGACAATGACTGATTGTGGATCCGACATCCGCAGCATTCAGATCCAACCAGTTTTGGTTTAATCCGAGGCCGTTTTGAACAAGGCGTATTTTGTGTGGCATCGGGGCATTTTGATAGTCAGCGACATTTATAAAAGCATGTCGCATTCTTCGTTCTCGGATGCGTCCTGAAGTGTGAATAAAAGCCTTGCAATGTCACTTGTAAGTCAATTTTTATTTTATGCGTCACAACCATAAAAAATATATCCAGTTGGAACCTTCTCCCCCCCCCACCCCTCCTCACTTCTACAGAGAATAGTGTATTGGGTGCCAGCTTAGATGTTGGATTTGTCATCAGCCATGAACTGTGTAGTTCAAATTTATGAAGCAGTGTTCCCGAACCGTCGCCTATAGCACATTCTGTAGCTTTAGTAGGTTTGGTTTCGTTATTTAACGTCGAACTAGAACTGCACAGTCGGCTATTGGCGACGGTTTGGGGCGTATCTCTCAGGACAGACCCGGTTTGGTTTGGTTTTGTTTAATAACGTCGCACTAGAGCTGCACAGTGGGCTATTGGCGACGGTTCGGGGCCTATCTCGAAGGAAAGACCCTGGAACGATGCCTCGTAGTTTTGAACCATGGTCAGATGACGAGGACAACACCTGAGCTGGCACCCGACACAACCTCAACAGGCGTCAGGACATTGGACTCCGATCAGATTTATCGTGTACCAGTCTCGTATACACGCCAGTATAATTTGTTGGATGTTCTGGACGACTGTCTAGTATTTTTGTAGCGAAGCTGGAACCCTCCGATCGCAAGATCACTACTTTTTTACTTTTCTATGTCAATTCCATTTCACGGATTGTATCTCGAAGGACAGACTCGGGTACGTAGCTTTTATCAGATGTACGATGTTAATTCAATCAACTACTTTACAATGAATTATCGTTCCCGAATCTTTCCTTCGAGATAGGCCCCGAACCGTCGCCAATAGGCCACTGTGCAATTCTAGTGCTATGTTAATTAACTAAACCAAACTTTACAATGAATTATTGATTCGGTTTATTAACCTTGCACTAGAGCTGCACATTGAGCTATTGGTGTCGTTTCGAAGCCCATATCAAAGAAAAAAACCTGGAACAAAGGCTCGTATTTCTGAACCATGGTTAGATGACCAGAACAACACTTGAGCTGGCACCCGGTGCAACTTCAATAGATTTCAGGACATTGGATCCCGATCAGATCCTGTATAAAATCGTAGAAATTGAAGTTAAGATCGGAATACGTATATTGTTACTTCGCAGCGAACCTGGCAACCCTCCGATCACAAGTTCACTTCATTTTTAACATTTCTGTCAAGTCTCGTGTATCAGTCGTATGCGAACTCGTTCCCCTCTGGTTGCTAGCGAAGGACGGTACCTCGGGGCTGTAGACTCCACCAATGAAATATTGAATACTGTTGTACCAGTCAGCTATTGCTACCATTGACCAAGAAATTATTTAGGTTAACAAACTTTCAGTTTCGGATGCTCAAAGGTCTAAATTAACCCTTTTAACCTCTCAGGCGCTAACAGAACGACCAGTTATTTGGTTCCCTGTTCTTTAAAATAAACGAGAACAACATGATCTTGCGTTAAAAAAAACATGATCTTTTTTTAACTTGTTGTCTTGCTGATCTAAAATAGATTAAGGCCTCCGTGGCCGAGCGGTTAAAAGCGTCAGCTGGGAAATGCGAAGATTCCTGGTTCGATCCTAGGCGATGGACTTGTCAAAGAAAAGTAAAAAAAAATAGTGATCTTGTGATCGGAGGGTTTCCAGCTTCGCTACAAAATGCTAGAAAAAACGTCCAGAACATCCGCAAAAAATAACGGCGTGTATACGGGACTGGTGCACGATAAATCTGATCGGGGTCTAAAGTCCCGACGTCTATTGAAGGCGTTGGGTGCCAGTTCAGGTGTTTCCTCGTCATCTGACCATGGTTTTGAAATAACGAGGGGCATTTATGAATGTGTGTGTGTTCCCGGGTCTTTCCTTCGAGATAGACCCCGAACCGTCGCCAATAGCCCACTGTGCAGCTCTAGTGCGACGTTTATTAGCCAAACCAACCAAAATAGATTATGCTTCTGTTTTCCTCAATGAGCAAAAAAATATGGGGAAAAGCAGGGCCTGATTTCCGAAGAGGCCCGGGAAGCCCAGGCTTACACTTTACATTTTTAAAGGGCCCCTAAATGCCACATTTTATATAAATATCTAACACTCTTAACATAGTTTGCTACTAATTTTATCTTAAAAAAGTGGCATTACTAACTTTAGCAAAAAAAGTGGCTACTTGTGTTAAATGTGTTCGAATATTGGAAAAAAATATCAAAAACATACAGAATATTAAGAATATTCATTACCTATTAATGTTTTTTTAATATATTTATAATGTGTTTCGTTTTAATGCCATTCAGGGGCAAGGATTTTAGTGCATGTAAAAACTTGATTTGATGTTCCAGGGTCTATTTGAGAGAAATAGGGCTCCTAATTAAAGACGGGCTTCCCTTGCTTCAATGTCTTAATCGGGCTCTGGGGATTGGTTTTTGGTTTTGTTAATTAACGTCGCACTAGAGCTGCACAGTGGGCTATTGGCGACGGTTCGGGGCCAATCGCGAAGGAAAGACCCGGGAACACATACACATTCACACACACATTCATACATGCACCTCGTTATTTTAGAACCATGGTCAGATGACGAGTAAACACCTGAACTGGCAATCAACGCCTTCAATAGACGTCGGGACTTTGGACCCCGAGCAGATTTATCGTGCACCAGTCCCGTATACACGCCAGTATAATTTGTTGGATATTCTGGACGACTTTATAGTATTTTTGTAGCGAAGCTGGCAACCCTCCGATCGCAAGATCACTACTTTTTTACTTTTCTATGTCAAGTCCATTGAACGGATTCGAACCACCAATCCTCTGATTAGTAGCTGAAAGCCTTACCAACTGAGCAACTGGGGCCCTCAGGCTCTGGGGAAAAGAACATAAAGAGGAATAACTGTTCCGTAGAAAGAACGCGAAACACAAAGTGTTCTTGGAGTGCAAAGGGTTAAGTTTCGAATTTATAGAAATATTCCACATAAAAAGACATTACATCTCCATACATATATTAAAGAAAATTTGATTTGAAAACCAGTCAACCCTAACCAATTTTCGTAACATAAAAATACAATGAAAAATGAAAACAAAGATCGCCATTACGTTCCGAATTAAAAACAAACTTCAGAACATGAGAACTAAAACTTTTTTTTTTGAAAATAAAAAGAATACCCCTCCATGCAAGACCAACCCTTCAGAATAACCTTGTCGCTTCAATGTGAGGCACTGGAAAATTCACCAAGAAAAAAAAAACTTGCATGCGAGAAATTTCTTGATCGTTTTTCTGACTAACGAATTTTGACTTGCATTCCTCCCCGGGATCTGTTGCTTTTTAGGAGTGGGGCACTTCCATGCAGGGGCGTACTTCCAGGGGGCTGGGGGGTAATTGCCCGGAGTTCTAGGAGGGGAGGGGTGAGCCCTTAACTCGATTTCCAGGGGACCGCACAAGCATTTTAGGGTCTCTTCAACTACATTAAGTTCGGATGACAATGGGCTAGAGGGGTGGGGGTGGCGTTTTAAAAACCGTGTCGTAAAACGTTTGGAGTTTTAAAGGTTTTTTTGTGGGGTTCGTTTTAGGATTTTTTTTTCTTTTGCTTGAAGGGTCGGGGTATCATCCATCTTGTGGACACTTTTTTTTGCCCTTGGGATGGGGTATGAGAGATGCTGTGCCCTTAGTGGAGGAGTTTGTGTTTGGTTGGCTGCTAGTAGGTTATTTTGGGCTGGGAATGGATTTTGGTTTGTTTAATCCATGTTATGTTGCAATAGAGCTACACGATGGGCAATTGGCAACGGTTCTGGTTGGTTGGTTGGTTGAATTAAAAACGCACTAGAAGTGTATATTAGGTTTTGATTTGGTAAATTAACGTCGCACTAGAGCTGCACAGTGGGCTATTGGCGACGGTTCGGGGTCTATCTCGAAGGAAAGACCCGGGAACACATACACATTCACACGCAAATTCATACCTGCACCTAGTTATTTTAGAACCATGGTCAGATGACGAGGAAACACCTGAACTGGCACCCAACGCCTTCAATAGACGACGGGACTTTGGACCCCGATCAGATTTATCATGCACCAGTCAAGTATACACGCCGTTATTTTTTGCGGATGTTCTGGACGACATTTCTAGTATTTTGTAGCGAAGCTGGTAACCCCTCCGATAACAATATCACTACTTATTACTTTTCTTTGTCAAGTCCATCACCTGGCATCGAACCGGGAATCTTCGTATTCCCAGCTGACGCCTTTAAACGCTTGGCCACGGAGGCCCTAGTGTATAATAGGTTATTGGTGATGGTTTGGTTATTTGGTTATATAGCGTCGCACTAGAGCTGTACATCAAGCTATTGGCGACGGTTCGGGGTATATCTCACAGGGAAGACGAGGGCCTCCAGTTGCCGGGTGGATAAAGGCGTTCAGCTAGAAATCAGAGGATTGCTAGTTCGAACCTGTGCGATGGACATGGCAAAGAAAAGTAAAAAAAGTAGTGATCGTGCGATCGGAGGGTTGCCAGCTTCGTTTCAAAATACTAGAAAGTCGTCCAGGACATCCAACAAATTATACCGGCCAGTTTACGAAACTGGTGCACGAAAATCTTATCGGGGTCCATTTTCCCGATACCTATTGAGCTTGCGTCGGGTGCCAGCTCAGGTGTTGCTCTCGTCATCTGCCCATGGTTCAAAAATACTTTAGGGTCTTTCCTTCCAGACAAGCCCCGAATCGTCGGCAATATCCCAATGTGCAGCTCTAGTGCGACGTTTTTTAATCAAACCATGAATCTAAAAGATAATTATTTTTTTTAGACAAACATGTTACCAAGAACCAAGTTTCTTATTTTGTAATATCATCCATTGCTTTTCTTTTCTCAAGTTAAATCACGTATAAGCCTCACAGTTCCAGTGATTGAACTCACAATAAGTCACAGGACCCCATACCCGCGGCTCACCACAGGGGTCCCGCGCCAGTGGTACCCCGCTGCATAAGTAATGCGTTCGGGTTAGGACAAACAAGTGTTCATAACGACAGGTACAATGCGTGTTGAAAGAACTCGAAGGCAAATGTTAAACTAGTGCTTCATACTACGTGAAATCCCCCAGTGAAAAATTCATTTTGGAGTTTGCTGGTTTTAGATAAGTTATGTTTTGTTTGTACTTTATCGATTTTATTATTTTTCCTTGAAGTTTTTATTTTATATTTGTTGATTTTTAATATTACACAAAAAATTTCTAAATTGGGTTTTTCTAATTGTTACTTCATACGTTCAAAATGTGTTTTGTTAAAATATTCTAAAAATTAGATTATTACATCACTGAATATGCCCCACTAAGTTTTCTATTAAGCTGAACTATTTTATTAGTTTAAAACTCGTTTTGTCCAATTGAAATTAACCTGTATAGATTGGAATCTGCATACGAGACAATGCATTTAGGAAAAGTTATTTTCACTATCCAGAGAATCACAGTGGGACAACAGTATTTTTCACATCAATGGGGCGGAACTAATTATTCCTACAAATTTAGTATTACAAATTTCATTTAATAATAGTTAGATACATTATTATATATACCTCGTATAATCTGATTCGTGCTTACAGGAAATTTCCACTTCCTATAGTGATCTCAACCGCTATTGATAGCAGTGGCTGCGATCGGGTGCTAAAAGTGAGGGAAAAAATTAAGAGCGAAACAGAAATCAATAGAATTTTTTTTTGTTGAAAATTTATCTCTGCGTAATTAGCAATCAAGCTTGCGCACTTTTTTTTTAAATATCCAAGCAGGAAAATTATGATGCGATGTGTGTTCTGAAGTTTGACTTTGTATTCTGATGTCTTTAAATTAAAAAAAAAAAAAATGGGGATTTCGAAATTTTGCTGTGAGTAGGGTTGCAACCCAGCTGTTGCCCTCGTCATTTGACCATGGTTCAAAATTTCGAAGAAGTATTCCCTGGTCTTTCTTTCGGGATAGATGCCTTAATCGTCACCAATAACCCATTGTGTTGTTCTAATTAGACCTTAATTCAACCAACAAGTCAAATCAATTTTAATCCTTTATGGTGAATTCGAAACGCACCTGCTTAATTCATACCCGGAATAAATTTCTAAAGAATATCTAAGAGAACTTGAACTCGGTCTAAGAACTTGTGCATGCCATCAGAAAGACATGCGGAATCTTCGCAAAAGCAATCTACTTTTAGGGTAGAAACTGAAACTAAAAAAAAAGTTATTTACATTCGTTATTTCACACCTTCTCCTCAAGAACATCCCCGGTTAAAAAAAAAAAATTCAGAATTGCCTATTCAAACACCAACATTCCAAAAAACAACTCCACATCAAGTCCAGCACCGCAACTTTTGTCCCATATCCCAGGCACCACAAAACAAAGAAACAACAAACGGAAGGCAAAGAAGGAAATAAAAGTCCAAAAACCAGAAGGCGACGCCGCTTCCCATTGTATAGTTCTAATTAGCTTAATTACCTTAATTCAACCCACAAGTCAAATCAATTTTAATCCTTTATGGTGAATTCGAAAAGCACCAGCTTAATTCATGCCTGAAATAAAATTCGAAAGAACTTGAACTCGGTCTAAGAATTTGTGCATGCCATCAGACAGACATGCAGAATCTTCGCAAAAGCAATCTACTTTTAGGGTAGAAACTAAAACTAAAAAAAAAGAGATTTACATTCGTTATTTCACACCCTCTCCTCAAGAACATCCCCGGTTAAAAAAGTAAATAAATTCAGAATTGCCTATTCAAACACCAATTCTCCAAAAAAAAACTCCACATCAAGTCCAGCACCGCAACTTTTGTCCCATATCCCAGGCACCACAAAACAAAGAAACAACAAACGGAAGGCAAAGAAGGAAATAAAAGTCCAAAAACCAGAAGGCGACGCCGCTTCCCATTGTATAGTTCTAATTAGCTTAATTACCTTAATTCAACCCACAAGTCAAATCAATTTTAATCCTTTATGGTGAATTCGAAAAGCACCAGCTTAATTCATGCCTGAAATAAAATTCGAAAGAACTTGAACTCGGTCTAAGAATTTGTGCATGCCATCAGACAGACATGCAGAATCTTCGCAAAAGCAATCTACTTTTAGGGTAGAAACTAAAACTAAAAAAAAAGAGATTTACATTCGTTATTTCACACCCTCTCCTCAAGAACATCCCCGGTTAAAAAAGTAAATAAATTCAGAATTGCCTATTCAAACACCAATTCTCCAAAAAAAAACTCCACATCAAGTCCAGCACTACAACGTTTGTCCCATATCCAGGCACCACAAAACAAAGAAACAACAACCCAACAAACGGAAGGCAAAGAAGGAAATAAAAGTCCAAAAAGCAGAAGGCGACGCCGCTTCCCATTGTATAGTTCTAATTAGCTTAATTACCTTAATTTTACCCACAAGTCAAATCAATTTTAATCCTTTATGATGAATTCGAAACGCAGCCGCATAATTCATACCTGGAATAAAATTCTAAAGAATATATTCGAAAGAACTTGAACTCGGTCTAAGAACTTGTGCATGCCATCAGAAAGACATGCAAAAGCAATCTACTTTTAGGGTAGAAACTAAAACTAAAAAAAAGATATTTACATTCGTTATTTCACACCCTCTCCTCAAGAACATCCCCGGTTAAAAAAATAAATAAATTCAGAATTGCCAATTCAAACACCAACCCTCCAAAAAAACAACACAACAACAAGAAACAACTTCACATCAAGTCCAGCACTACAACTTTTGTCCCATATCCCAGGCACCACAAAACAAAGAAACAACAAACGGAAGGCAAAGAAAGAAATAAAAGTAAAAAAACCAGAAGGCGACGCCGCTTCCCATTGTATAGTTCTAATTAGCTTAATTACCTTAATTCAACCAACAAGTCAAATCAGTTTTAATCCTTTATAGTGAATTCGAAACGCAGCCGCTTATTTCATACCCGGAATAAAATTCTAAAGAATATCTAAAAGAACTTGTGCATGCCATCAGAAAGACATGCAAAAGCAATCTACTTTTAGGGTAGAAACTAAAACTAAAAAAAGAGATTTACATTCGTTATTTTACACCCTCTCTTCAAGAACTTCCCCGGTTAAAAAATAAATAAATTCATAATTGCCTATTCAAACACCAACCTTCCAAAAAACAACTCCACATCAAGTCCAGCACTACAACTTTTGTCCCATATCCAGGCACCACAAAACAAAGAAACAACAAACGGAAGGCAAAGAAGGAAATAAAAGTCCAAAAACCAGAAGGCGACGCCTCTTCCCATTGTATAGTTCTAATTACCTTAATTTAACCAACAAGTCAAATTAATTTTAATCCTTTATGGTGAGTATCTAAAGAACTTGAACTTGGTCTAAGAATTTGTGCATGCCATCAGACAGACATGCAGAATCTTCGCAAAAGCAATTTACTTTTAGGGTAGAAACTAAAACTAAAAAATATATTTACATTCGTTATTTCACACCCTCTCCTCAAGAACATCCCCGGTTAAAAAAAAAATTCAGAATTGCCTATTCAAACACCAACTCTCCAAAAAACAACTCCACATCAAGTCCAGCTCCACAACTTTTGTCCCATATTCCAGGCACCACAAAACAAAGAAACAACAAACGAAAGGCAAAGAAGGAAATAAAAGTCCAAAAACCAGAAAGCGACCCCGCTTCCCATTGTATAGTTCTAATTAGCTTAATTACCTTAATTCAACCAACAAGTCAAATCCATTTTAATCCTTAATTGTGAATTCGAAACGCAGCCGCTTAATTCATACCCGGAATAAAATTCAAAAGAATATCTAAAGAACTTGAACTCTAAGAATGTGTGCATGCCATCAGAAAAACATGCAGAATCTTCGCAAAAACAATCTACTTTTAGGGTAGAAACTAAAACTAAAAAAAAAATATATTTACATTCGTTATTTCACACTCTCTCTCCTCAAGAACATCCCCGGTTAAAAAATAAATAAATTCAGAATTGCCTATTCAAACACCAACTCTCCAAAAAACAACTCCTCCACATCAAGTCCAGCACCACAACTTTTGTCCCATATCCAGGCACCACAAAACAAAGAAACAACAAACGGAAGGCAAAGAAGGAAATAAAAGTCCAAAAACCAGAAGGCAAAGAAGGAAGGCAAGCAAGCAGCAGCAGAGACTTGATCAAAGTTTCATGTTCCACGGGGATACTGCAAGTGTCCATTACGGGAGGTAAAATAATTCTGGGGCCACCGTCATAACGGCAGCGGTAATTCGGACAGGTATAGCGGGGGAGGAGGGCTGCACCGGGGCCAACAGCCCTGGGACGCCGTGCAGCGGGGATGGTTTCTCACTTTGGTGGTGCCCTAACGCAATTACAATCCCATTTACTCGGTTTTTTCCCGCTCCCGGAGGACGGCGGCAATGTCCATTACTCGGGGTCCCGCCATCAATATTTGAGCATCCGTGTGCTCGGAATACGACGCCGCTTTCTTTTCTTTCTTGCGGGAGGAGATGCTGGCGGTGTAATCCTGGTCAGAAACGTCGTTGCGATGCTTTTGGTTTTGGTTTTTGGGTGTCCTGGGAGGGGGTTTTGCTGCTAGTGCCGGGTGTGTGGGGATGACAGTGGTGGTTGGGTAGGGAGTTTTATGCGTTTTGGGGATTTTTTGTTGTTGTTATGGAATTGGAGAAATCGCGAGTATGTCATTGGTCGTAATCTTTATTTTGGGTTTTCGCAGAACTGGAGATGTGGGTGGAAGGACAAGATATCTCCGGTTTTTAAAATTGGTCAGAAAGGACGAAAAACACGTTATTAAAAACTTATCAAATTTTTGTAAAACATTAAAAATTACCTTCTTTTGTACAACAAACCGGTTTTACTTTTTTTTTTCACCTATTTTTGTTTTTATTTATTTTTTACCTATTGTTGTTTAAAAAAATAAATAATGAAGCCGTCTATTTTTTTTACACCTAACATTGGAATTTTGTAGCCAGGCTTACCAATAGCATCATTGTAGATACTTCTCCGAAATTATCAATTATGCGACCGTGAAATTCAAACAACCAAAAATATTCGTTTCATTTAAGGATTGTACAATAAACTACATATAGATATAGTCTAGTTCGGAATTACACCCTTTTAACAGAATTTCGGATGTGTAAAACACCTTTTAGCTGGTTCAACAAACAACACACCTCCAACAAATTGGCTGATGCAACATGGAAAGCGATCCAACCAAGCGACCGAACGTTGAACTAATTCGTTGCAAAAACAAGACAGCTCCAGGATCGGTACGTTTCTTGCACCGTATCATACAACAGTACAGCTCCTTTCCCTTCATATTTCTACAGTCATTGCTTGCAGCTGTCTGGTTCTTGCACCAATCATTATAACGTTTTTCTTTAAGTATATCAGAAAAAAGTGGAACTGTCCGATTCTTCCACCCACGTCTTTAATTCAATTTCTTTTTACATAGTATAATTTCTGAATAAATCTGTGTGTTAATATTTAAATACAACACAATTGAAGGGTACATGGTAAAAAAATACTTCATTGCATGAAAGTCGATTGAGAAAAACGCAATTTAAAGTGTATCATTTAATGGAAACCCTCGGCACACCAACTATTCAACCTTACTTTGGAGTGCAATAATGAGATTTTTCACCAGAAAGAACGGGCATTTAATATAGAATGCTGGTCACAATTTGTCGAACGATGGTCTGTTACGATAAATCACATTTAGCTGTATTGGCATAATAAACCATTTTTGCCGAACTACTTCGCTTATTTTTTTAAACAAGTCGCTTAGCTTTAGTAGCAAAAAACAGTTTAATTATAGCAAAATAATTTTATTATTATGTGTAGTTAAATAACTAAGCAATGTCACCCCAACCAATTTTGACCACCCTGTAGAATATTTTGTAGTCAATGTAAGTCTTATAAGTTCAAATTTACTTAATTTTCATAGTGTTGGAATTGCACGGAAATCGCAGTTTACGATTATGAATTATTTTTATGCGATTTCAGTATACATTTCTCTGCACTTGTTTGCTTCTATTGTTCTTTACACTGTTCTGTACACTTGTATATATAACTATAGAGTTCAATTTGTTACTTTTTAGTGATGAATATTCAAGCCAAGACTCACCTGTGTAGAGCTGTCCACAGCTTTACATCCTCAGCTGGTGCTCTCGTGGCTTAAATGTATAGTAATGATGTAGACAATTATTTAATTATTCTATATCTACTTAACTTCTATAGTTACTTTATTTTTACCCTACTTAACGTCGGTGAAAGAAGTTGTTGTTTCGCTTGAGTTTAGTTGAACATCAGCTCTTCCGCGCCAAGAAAATGTTGGTGAAGTAGCGATTAATTTATTGAATTAAAGTCGCAGTGAAGCTAACTACACAGTGGGTTATTGGCAGCAATTCGGGTCTATATGGAAAGAAAAACCCGGGAACACTCTCTCGTAATTTTGAGAGGTCTCCGTGGCCGAATGGATAAAGGCGTCAGCTAAGAATCAGAAGGTTCCTGGTTCGATCCTGTACGACGGGCTTGACAAAGAAAAGTATAGTGATCTTGTGATAGCAGGGTTGGTAGTTTCACTACAAATACTTGAAAAGTCGTCCAGACCATCCACAAAAAATAACGGTGTGTATACGGGACTGGTGCACGATAAACCTGATCGGGGTCCAAAGTTCCGACGTCTATTGAAGGCGTTGTGTGCCAGCTCAGGTGTTTCCTCGTCATCTGACCATGGTTCTAAAATAACGAGGTGCATGTATGAATGTGTGTATGAATGTGTGTGTGAATGTGTATGTGTTCCCAGGTCTTTCCTTCGAGATTGACCCCGAACCGTCGCCAATAGCCCACTGTGCAGCTCTAGTGCGACGTTATTTAACAAAAACCAAACCAAAAACCAAACCCGGCTTAGTTGGGGCCAGTGATTGGCTCAGCGTTGCGGTAGAGTCAAAGAAAGCAGTAGGTATAAGGGTTCGAATATCGACTTGGACAGTGCAGCGAATTCGCGATCGGAAGATTGTCAGTTTTGTATTTCGTCGACCGCTAAAAACGTCAAATGTTTATAGGTTAGTTGAAATAATGCAGTATTAGAGCTACATAATTGGCTATTGGCGACGGTTCAGGATCTACCAGAAGGGAAAGATCTTGTGAACAGTGCCTCATAATTTCAAACCCTTGTCAAATGACAAAGACAACACCTCAGCTGGCAAATCACACTCATGTGTAGGCACGATAACGTTTGAATCACGATAGATTTAATTTGCACCAGTTCCCTATACACCTATCTTTTGTGTAGACGACAAGTAGACGAGTGGAAACCGGCAATTATCTGAACACGAGCGCTCGTTGCGGTTTTAAAGCCGAGATTCGATCCTACAACCCTTCGATTATAAGCTCGTTATTCTAACCACTCTTTCACCGTGGTCCTTGTATCTGGTTTGGTTTTGTTAATTAACATCGCACTAGAGCTGCACAGTGGGCTATTGACGATGGTTCGGGCCTGTCTCGATGAAAAAAGCCAGGAACGATGCCTCGTATTTTTGAACCATGGTCACATGACGAGGACAACAGCTGAACTGGCACCTAATGCCTTCAATAGGCGTCGGAACTTTGGACCCCAATCAGATTTATCGTTTACCAGTCCCGTATACATTCCGTTAATTTTTTGTGTATGATCTGAACGACATTCTAGTATTTTGGTAGCGATGTTGGCAACCCTCCGATCGCAATATTACTACTTTTCTACTATTTCTTAGTCTAGTACGTCGCACACCGGAAACCCTCGGATTCCCAGCTGACACCTTAATCTACTCGGCCACGGAGGCCTGACTTTCCTTTAGAATAGAGAGCCCTTGGTTGCCCAGTTCAAAAATACGAGGCATTATTCCTGGGTTTTTCCTTCGAGATAGGTCCCAAACCTTCGCCAATTACCCACTATGCAGCTCCATTGCGACGTTAATTAACCAAAGCAAACCAAAATTCACTGTGCAGCTCTTGTGCAAAAATGATCAACCAACCAATATAGGCTTTGTGTTGATTGCCTTGTTTGGTTGAGTTACTTTTAACCAGAGCTACACAACGGGCTATTGGCTGTGGTTTGTTCGAGATCTATGCCAAAGTAAACATTCAGGAACAATGACTCGTCATTTTGAACCATGGTCGGATGACGAGGACAACACAAGAGCTAGTACTCCTCTTTCCAAACTTCTAGACATACCAGCAACACCCCCAAAAACTTTTATACCGAGGAATCTCCCAGTACCCTTTTCCATCCACTGGCATATACTCGAGAAGTCCCCAAAATTGGATGGAAACCTGCCTCTTCCCATCCCCCAACGGCCGGAGAACATGTCATCTCCAAATGCAGCTTTTATCTGCCATTGCATATTCCCCCCACCGCAGATCCTTGCGAGAGCTTCTCTCCTTTATGGGTCGTTGAGACGGCCGTCTAACGACCAACGACCAATGTAACGATGTCGCTATGAATAAAATGCAGCGTGGCCAAAAAGTCACGTAACTCGGGATGCCTGGTCGTTAGAGTGACAGAAAATCACCCGCGGTCCCTCTTTCCGAAATTATTCCTGCATTTATTCCGGTTTTTTATTTATTTGTGGGTTTTGTGTTGTTTTTGCTGTTTGGGAAGTGAGAGAGAGAGAGTGGATGGTGTATTTTGTATACTACTTTTACAAAAAAAAATTCCTTGAAATAAAACACTGTTAGAAATGAGGACGATTTCAAATAAAAATCGACGACACGGCCTGATTTGGAAATTTTAATACTAATGGCACGATAGTACTGATAGGGATATTTTTAGCAATATTGATTCGATTGTCGGTGAAACATTTTCGTTTTCAATATTTCCCGCTTGTTGGCACACAATAGTTAACTCCAACCGATTGAGATAGTTTTTGTTCTTTGGAAACACTTTTAATTTTGGGTTAATTTTCATTTCATTGGATTCGTTAAATAACGTCGCACTAGAGCTGCACAGTGGGCTATTGGCGACGGTTCGGGGTCAATCTCGAAGGAAAGACCCGGGAACACATACACATTCACACACACATTCATACATGCACCTCGTTATTTTAGAACCATGGTCAGATGACGAGGAAAAACCTGAACTGGCACCCAACGCCTTCAATAGACGTCGGGACTTTGGACCCCGATCAGATTTATCGTGCACTAGTCCCGTATACACGCCAGTATAATTTGTTGGATATTCTGGACGACTTTCTACTCTTCGAGCATGGATCCTTCATAGTAGAGAAAACATAATGTTATAATCTCGCTAACATCAAAGTGAGGCCAACATGTATGGCCTCAGACACGTGGTTAATTACGTCATTCCATTCATAAGTTTTCACTGTTACACATTTACCAATTCATCAGCCAATCGCGAGTATTTTTTAATTCAGAATTTTGAAAAGAAGTCACGTGCCTGAGGCCATTCGGTCTGAGATGTTGGTTTCACGATTATTACGTCATATTATCTCTACTACTGTCCATTCATGCTCGAAGGTGCACATGGACTTTTCATTTCTACTGCATGAAGGGAGATATATCTCCCGAAAGAAACATGTTTAGAATTTATGTATTTTTATTGCGTAGTTATAAAGTTGCATTTGTATTTTAATATAATTACTATGCATATCATTACTACATTTAATTACTATACATATCAAAAACAAGAATTATGAAGTTTTTTCGGAAAAATTGTTGATAAGTGATGAAATATTGCAATAATAATGACGAAATTTTTTAAGTTTTGGCGACTATTACATAATTTTATGTGTAATGAAATAAAAGTCTGGCCTTAAAGACGATGGCCCCAAATATGAGAGTGTTACTTCTACTTCCGAGAGTGAGGTTGTTGAAATAATTCTACCCAAAATAGTTTTTACTACACTTTAATGTAGGATTTTGTTTAAAAAAATATATTTAAATATTATTTAATTAGGTTTACAGGATTTTTAAAGCTACTGTCAACTAAAGAAATTCAGAGAAATTACCTTATTATTTTACGTATTGATATCTGGTAAAAAAATTTGCCGTTTAGTTAAAGAACTTAAAAGTTGTATGGGTAAATTTATATATATGATCTTATGGATCCTAATTAACGTAAGGAACTTTAAGCTACATATGTACCAGTGTCCTCTGTGGGCATGCATTTTTAACTAATTAAGATATCAAGATTTAAAGTTTACACTGAAATATTAGTTTTAAATATGTGATGGTTAACTGCTGCGAAAGTTATAGGGTATAACAATACTTAAGATATGCTGGGATTGCACACTATGAACTTCCCCCAATTTGTCTTCATAATTTATTCATATATATACCTTAGAGCAGTACTTTCGGACCCGTAGTCCTAAAGTAATGTATCTACTGTAGCCTTTAAGGCCCAAACTTATTTTTCAATCGGGGAGGTGAAAGTAATATTAAAAGTTCGACTTACCCCACTGTTCTGCCATTTGTATCGACATTCCTTCCCTTAGTTACTGAACGCAACTGGTGGAAGAGTGGCGTAAGTTTGACTTTGCCCTACACCGCTATTACTTAATTCATTACTGTTAATTTATGGTTTGGTTAATAAACGTCGCACTAGAGCTGCACAGTGGGTTATTGGCGTGTTAATTTATGAAAAAAATAAGTCCGTTTTTAATAAATGATATATATATATATATATATATATATATATATATATATATATATATATATATATATATATATATATATATATATATATATATATATATATATATATATATATATATATATATATATATATATATATATATAGTACTAGAGCATATATGTTTTTTTTGTAAAAAAATACTTCATATTTTTTACAAAGCGAATGCGATTTTTACCGAAAATGTGTAGTTAAACATATATATCAATTTTTTTTATGAAATAATCAAAATTATATAACTTTCTTTCAAATACGTCTTTTGAAGTTATAAATGTTCTATTTAAAAAAATAATTTTTTGATTTAAGAATGTGATGTTGTTAACGTTTCACACACTCAAAATTTTTAATTTTCTGAAACTTAATTGTGTAATATACAAACTGAATTATATGAGTATAATCGTAGTTGGAAAACTTCAAAAATCTTCACAAACTTCAAATCACGTTTGGCAATGTTTAAAAAATGTATTCTAGATTTTTGTGTGTGTTTTATTTTGCGGCATCTCGGTGGTGAAATGAAATCGATGCACTAAGTTCAGTGCAAAAGCAACAATCATATTATCTTAATGAAAAGGGTGCAATTAGTTTTAATTAAAATGAACGAAAATCTAAAATATAACCTTACAAGTTGTCGATCAAAAATTGCTTTAGCAAAATGCCTCCAAGTTACATAAATTTAAAAGAACATCGGATTGGAGTGAAACTAAACTATACTTAATATGATACAGCAAATGATATTTTCATCAACACAGTTTTTTATTTTTTATTTTGACAATATTAAAGTATTGGCGCAAATTCACTGAATATTCAACTTCTTTACCAAAGTTTATTACATTAAGAGATTTAAATGCTTCAATGAGAAAACTAACGGAAAAGCTAACATTCGGAGATGTATATGAAAACGAGAATTCTAACGGGAAATATCTTATTTATATAACATTTTTTATTTGTTTAAGCGACCTATTTTGAAACTCTATTGTCTGAAAGGGGTTGTGCACGTTTCAATTAGAATAAAGGCGACTCAGAGAAAATAAACAATTTAAGGAACAACGTATTTAATATGAAAGAAATCCTAATATTTCAGAAACTTTGAGTAATTACTTTTTTACTTCTTTGTTTATTGGTGTATTTTGAAATGGTTCATTATATCTGAAAATGGTTCATTTGATGTAGGTAAGCCATTTCGAATATATTCTAGACAATAGAACAGTATTATTTCTTTCGAGAAAAAAGAAAAATACAAGTGGGGAACGAAGCAATGAAGGACATTTTATTTAAACGCGTGTGATACCGCTGGTAACAGCTAGTACTTCGTAAATGCGAAAGCCCTCACTCATCCTTAATTTTCCAACTTCTCATGTACCCAGAAAGATAAAATTCGGTAGAGTTATGCCTTATGTATTAAATAAAAAAAAAAAATGATATCGATGATTCTGGTCACCATATCTTAAAAAAGACATTGCATTGTTAGAGAAAATTCAGCACAGGGCTTCTAAAATGGTTCAAGGGTTTTCAGGCATGAATTATGAAGATAGATTAAGAAATTTGAATATGTATACTCTGGAAGAGAGAAGGGTTAGGGGAGATTTGATTCAACTATTCAAATTTATCAAACAAGGAGATGTGGAGGGTTTAGATTTTAATATGAGTGATAGAACGAGAGGTCATGGGTTCAAGTTAAACAAATCTCATTTTAATCGGGAAGGGAGAAAACACTATTTCTATAATAGGGTAATAGACAAATGGAACAACTTGCCAGTGAATATTGTTAATTGTAAAGGAGTAACGGATTTTAAGAAGAAGTTAGATATGCATTGGGGGATAGTTAAGAGGTACTAGATGGACCAACCTTGTTGGGCCTTGAGCCTGTTGTTGGACGTCAATATTTGTATTTGTATTAAATAACCCACTATTTTCGGAAAGTTTTAGCTATCATTTAGTTTAA
The DNA here is from genome assembly GCA_963932185.1 of Troglohyphantes excavatus. NCBI lineage: Eukaryota > Metazoa > Arthropoda > Arachnida > Araneae > Linyphiidae > Troglohyphantes > Troglohyphantes excavatus. The sequence continues at coordinate 44,800,444 of OZ010675.1, forward strand.
TATAATTCCAGTAGATGGCAGCACGACCTAGTTCATTGCATACAAAAAGAAAACGTATACAAGCGTTCTTATGAATATTTTTTTCTTCGAGTATAAATTATTGAGAAATAAAAGTAGGTAGTATATGATGGAAAACATTCAATGTTGGAACCTTGGTATTTTTGGTGTCTCCCACCATAACGTACTAAATTCATTGTTTGGAAATCCAAATTTGATGTTAATTTTAGTTTTAAATTTAATTAAAAAAAGAAAAAAATACTAATATGAGCAACGAATAATATACTAATGAATCTTAGGCATTGTAGTTTGTAGTATTATATAATATACTCATTCATTGGGAGTATAACATTACGAATTTGGGTTTTGTGTAAAATAGTTTGATTTTTCAGCTCATCATGTTGACCAGAATAATGTGACACACTTTTATATTTATATCTCTAACCATAGACAGCAACGTCAAAGCTAGTTGATTTGTTATTAAATATTTAGTTATAATATTTTTTATGTATTTTTATTATTATATAAAAAATTACTTTTAGAATATAAGGCAGAAATTATAAAAAATTTGCAACGTGAAATAGTGATAAAATATTTACTACGTGATAATATTTTTAGTACGCTTCAATTCCAACAGATGGCAGCATTACAAAGTAGTTAAGCAGCTATAGATTTCTTATAGGGATTCTCTCTCATATCGGTAGAAGTTTAAAATAAGATCTTAAGCCATTTTGCGGAAAGAAGAGAGGTTATCAATTTTTTTCCCCCATTAAAGAAATGATCGTGCCTTTTTTTGAATTATTATTATTATTATTGTTAAATATAAATGTTAAAATAATGTATTTTTTATCATTCTGTCTTAGTCCATCATAGATAAAGCATCTCATATAAATAAATAAATATTTTTTTTTACGAATTTGCATAAACCCTTTTGCCCTTTTAGTACTCAATAAGAAGTATTACTCGGGAAATCCAAATTCCCTAATTTTATTCAATTTATTTTTATTATTTTTGCAGTAATTTTGGTTTCCAATTTTTTTTACTTGACTTACTTAACTTCGGTTATTATATCGTCATGTATAATGGGCGGGGTTTGAACCCGTTGAACCCTCCCCTTACCTACGTACTAGCAATTATAAATTTTTTAATGAAAGTAATTTACGCCGATTCGTTTCCGGTGGTATAAGTTCATTCGGTTCTAATTTCTGTTCTTAGATGTATATTTCCGCAGCCCAGATCGAGCTCAATCTATTGCGCGTGAGAATTTGGACCAACAGATCCATGGCTTGAGTCGTGAGTTAAATTTGAAATATTTTGGTTAAAATAATTTTTTGTAAAAGAACTGCCAAAATAAATTTCATTAGTTAAATGAAATATTTATTCGGAGCATTTCGCAACTGTTTCGTCAAAATTACGAAGTTATTTTCAAAAATGAGCATCCATTTTTAAGATTGAAGTGACGGATATTTTTGTCATGTTTCTAAAATAAATTACTCTAAAAATACTTTAGGCCTCCGTGGCCAGGTGGATAAAAGCGTCAGCTGGGAATTAGAGGATTCCTGGTTCGATCCTGTGCGACGGACTTGACTAAGAAAAGTAAAAAAAGTAGTGATCTTGTGATCGGAGGGTTTCCAGCTGCACTATAAAATATTAGGAATGTCGTCCAGAACATCCACAAAAATTATCGGCGTGTATATGGGACTGGTGCGCGATAAATCTGATCGGGGTCCAAAATCCCGACGTCTATTGAAGGCGTTGGGTGCCAGTTCAGGTGTTGCCCTCGTCATTTGACCATTGTTAAAAAATACGAGGCATCGTTCCCGTTTCTTTTCTTGGAGATAGGCCCCGAACCGTCGCCAATAGCCCACTGTGCAGCTCTAGTGTGACGTTAATTAACAAAACCAAACTAAAAATAGTTTAAGCTTTACTATTTAATATGCGGCTTTGGTACAAGCAGGACCAAAGTAAAATTTATCATTTATTTTTATTTCTAAGGCTACACGAACGAATAAAACTCGCGCGAGCTTCTCGGTGATTCAAGAATTCGTACCACGTGGTATGATTTGTCATATCACCGAGAAGCTCGCGCGCGTTTTAATCGTTCGTGTAGAATGGGCTTAAGGAAATAATTAAGGAAATTATTGAAATATAAGCAGATTAGAATGCCAAAGTTTGAGAAGTTAAAATAGTAAGTTGTAACTATAACTCATAACTCTGTGAATCTGTGGTAAGTACGACCAATTTAATTAAAAAAAAATTTAAAACAGTTTTTAAAACTGTTTCGAATCAAGCAATTCCGTGTTTTCCGTAATATTGCAATACGGCTTAGCCCCAAACTTTGAAGCCAACAAAAACTGTCAATTATGAAATTTTTTTGTTTATTCCCAGCCAAAAAAATATAAACAATATTGTTTGATATTATTAAGTCGACCATTTAAAATTAGTATTCCTAAAGAAATCGGGAATCGTATATCAAATCCTTTAATAATAATAACAATAATAAAAAGAAGAAGAAAAAAAAAACTCGGTTTTTATTGCAAATAATTTTTTTAGCAGAGCTATGATCTTGTCTTGAATAATTTAAGGTAGGGATCCTTTAATTATACAATGAGTGAACAAAGCATTATGACCATACGCATATCATTACCCAACACGCTGAAGTGTAGGGCGAATTGTGCTTTGAAAGGATTCTTGATTAAAAAGAAAAGGATTCTTGCCTCTTATTAGCCGCTGAGGACCATAATAACCAGGTTTTTGGCTAACAACCCAGTCATTAAACACTTTTTACTACAGCTGCTCTTGAGCATCTCACAAATGCAGCAGTTTTATTGATGCTACTTCCATGACTCCGAGCACCCACAATCACCAAAGTCTTAAGTCCGTTATATCAAATTTTTAACCAGTTTGGAAAAAAACGCTTCTACTAACGTTGTAAGCAAGTACCTTTTTTTTTTTTAAAACCCCTTTCGTTCTTTAGTGGAAACAGTGTGACGTCATAGCTCTTTGACTTAAAAACGTTAGTTGATCGTAATATTGTGGCCATTCAGTGAATTAAAAAATGAGAAAAAATAATAATTTTTATTTATTAATTATGAAACTTGAGATATCATGTTTTCTGGGGAATGATTTTTATGAACGAGTTATTATTTTTTTTCGTTTTCTCCTATTCGTACACAAAAGCGCGCAAAGTAAAATAAATTGTCATCCTCTTTGACGGTTGGCGACGTTTTTCTCGAGAATCGGGCTTTTCGTCGCGCTTCGTTGGTTAAATTGCTTTGACTCGATGAAATCATTCAAAGAAAGTGAAAGTTAAGACTTATTTTCAGTTCATTCAAAACAGTTGCATCAATCTGAGCTTTACTGAACCTTGAACAAATAACTAAAGCTTAGACGAGTGTTTTGGTGAGGGGTAATTTTTTTTTTTTATGATTGTTTCTGTGACATGCAATCTGAAGAAGTCAGGAGCGACTCAAAGATCAAACAAATATTTGTGTTGTATTTTGGGCGCTAATTTTCGAGGGGTAAGTTAAAAAAAAACATTAACGAAAATTAAAGAAATCGTGCGATAATTATCGCATGAACCCCCTCCCCCCCCATTCCCAAAGATATTAGCGAATTTTTGATAGCCAAAATATAAAAAAAAGTTTAACAGTTCTACCCATAGATGGCAGCAGTATCAAAGGTTCGTTTAGAAACTGCTTGGAAAGTAATTATTTGTAAACAAACCGTTAATATTCATGAGACAAAATTACGATTCGTCACTGCACCCGAAAATTCCCTTTTTTTACATCTAGAATGTTAAGATTCGTCGTTGTGAAATTCCACAAAATGGATCTTTACTACTGAAATAATTATATATATATATATATATAATATATATATATATATATAATATATATATATATATATATATATATATAATATAATATATATATATATATATATATATATATATATATATATATATATATATATATATATATATATATATATATATATATATATATATATATATATATATATATATATATATATATATATATATATATATATATGATAAGAAACATTGCAATATAAATGTAACATTAAATTCAGCATTTTTTTAAATTTGTCTGGTGAGCACGTCGCCACCATTAAAGTCCAGGTGAAATTAAGCCAACTACTTCTTGACATTGACACATGCTTATTGAATGCAGGGGAGGGGTCAAGATTGACCCTCAAACTGCCACTCTCCAACCACATGCCTGCTACCCACCTGCTGCTGGTCACTGTAGTTTTTCTCAGAATGACCTTGAAATGTTTGTATGTGTTGCTTTGCTATTCCCTACAGAAATTAGCTTTTAAATTTTGTCTGATGATCGCTAATAAAGTATGAAAATGAGTTCACAAAGAGATTTTTCAAATTTTTTTTTCGTAAATGAGAATTAAAAATAACATTATGCCTATGGGACCAAGTTCGGGACCAGACACTAGTTCGTAAAATCGTGAGTGTTCGTAAATTAGAGGTTCGTAAAAACGAGCGCCTACTGTATCTTAAAAGTGATGATTTATCGTAAAAACGAGCGCCTACTGTATCTTAAAAGTGATGATTTATACCCATTTCTTTTAAGAGATTGAATAAAACAACAAAGGTTAAAATTTCACTGATCAATTCAGATATTGAAGAGAATGAATAAAACAACAAAGGTTAAAATTTCACTGATCAATTCAGATATTGAAGAGAATGAATAAAATAACAAAGGTTAAAATTTTACTGATCAATTCAGATATTGAAGAGAATGAATAAAACAACAAAGGTTAAAATTTCACTGATCAATTCAGATATTGAAGGGAATGAATAAAACAACAAAGGTTAAAATTTCACTGATCAATTTAGATACTGAAGAGAATGAATAAAACAACAAAGGTTAAAATTTCACTGATCAATTCAGATACTGAAGAGAATGAATAAAACAACAAAGGTTAAAATTTCACTGATCAATTCAGATATTGAAGAGAATGAATAAAACAACAAAGGTTAAAATTTTACTGATCAATTCAGATATTGAAGAGGATGAATAAAATAACAAAGGTTAAAATTTCACTGATCAATTCAGATATTGAAGAGAATGAATAAAACAACAAAGGTTAAAATTTCACTGATCAATTCAGATATTGAAGAGAATGAATAAAATAACAAAGGTTAAAATTTTACTGATCAATTCAGATATTGAAGAGATTGAATAAAACAACAAAGGTTAAAATTTCACTGATCAATTCAGATACTGAAGAGAATGAATAAAACAGCAATGGTTAAAATTTCACTGATCAATTCAGATAGTGAAGAGAATGAATAAAACAACAAAGGTTAAAATTTCACTGATCAATTCAGATATTGAAGAGGAGGAATAAAACAGCAATGGTTAACATTTTACTGATCAATTCAGATATTGAAGAGATTGAATAAAACAACAAAGGTTAAAATTTTACTAATCAATTCAGATATTGAAGAGAATGAATAAAACAACAAAAGTTAAAATTTCACTGATCAATTCAGATGCTGAAGAGAATGAATAAAACAACAAAGGTTAAAATTTCACTGATCAATTCAAAATCGTATGTTTTATTTTAAATAAAACAACAAAGGTTAAAATTTCACTGATCAATTCAAAATCGTATGTTTTATTTTAATTAAAACAACTTCTTAAATTTAAAGACGCCCATTTTTAATTTACGACTGTTCAATTAAACTACTACTGTTTGATATCAGCTACAAATCTTCATATAATTAAATTCATTCGCCTGTGGGGGCGCTTGTTTTATATGTACAATTAAATAAAGTTTCTAAATTACTACTGTAACGTCTCATAATCATTAGGTCCTGAGTTAGAAGACTGATTTTGACTCGACATTATAGCGGGCTATCGGATGGTTGCCAGCTTCGTTTCTCATTGTAAAAAGAAAACCACACATCCGCAAAAAAAAGAACCGCGTATAAGGGACTGGTGCACGTAAAATTTGTCTTGATCTAAAGTTCTCATGCATATGTCAAATGACGTGGGGGAGAGGGGGGGGGGGGCAGCTCAGGTGTTGTTCTCGTCATCTGACCATGATTCCAAATTACGAGACAATATTCCCGGGTCATTCCTTCGAGATGTATCTCGAATCTTCGAAAATAATCCATTGTACATCTTTAGCGTGACATTAATTCAACCAAATTTCGTCTACGATCATTTTTATTTTGAATGACATATTTTTCTTCTTTTGTTTTTGTTGTAATATTGAGGGTTGCCCATGTGATGTCAATCCATATATTCTGAAAGACGAATTACACAAAATCTAACTCCTATTTCTTTCTGAAAACAACTTACTTGCAGCGGAAAACATTCAACAATCAGACTTGATTGATCTCACGCTCCGCTTCAATAGACAAAGACCATAATTCTTTTAAAGAATCCCTAAGCTAGTAAACCAGAGATTTAGAACTTACTTTGATGTTATATTTTACACTCAAAGATGAAATAGGCGACAATTCTTTGGAAACAATTGACTTAATTGAATAACTCTATCTATATATAAGCAGCCGAAAACTAGATACAAATACACGAACACTCTAGAGTTCAAATAAAAAATGTTTTATTCAGTAGCTTTAGTTCTTGCTGCGTTTGCGTTTGCTCAGGTAAATGGAGCTTGCGATCCTGGGAAATACCTTGTGACGATGGAAAAGAAAGAACTCATCGACGTTGTGGACTGCGTTTCTAAAAGTAAGTTGAATTTTGGAATGTTTTTTGTGGGCAATAACCCTTTGTAACCCATTGTCGTCTCTCATGTGAAAATATATCGATTATTAAAGTAACGATCGTATTAATTACGAATATTCTTTTACAGCTTACTTTTCATTATTATAATTTCTTTATTTTCTATTGTACTTTTATAGTTATAATTTTATGTGGTTATTCAGTTACGTCGTTCTTTGTAATTGTTGTATTTATGTTGAATGAGAAATGTTATGTATATCCATAAGTTTACTATGCAATTGAATCAACATAAAATAGCGATGTATATAATAGTTCGTATTTTGAAAATAAATGTATAGGAAAGTTAGATATGCAGTACTGTATTCATATTTGAAAATTGCTAAATTATAATTAAAAATAATATTCTATGAACAACTTATATAACAGTTTTTTAAATATTTATGAATGTCCACAAGTTGGTCGTTGGACGTCCCTAAAATGTCATCATGGTTTGAAAATACGAGTGTGTCTGTTCTTTAGTATTGATCCCAAATTTTCAAAAATAGCTCATTGTGCAGCTCTAGTGCGGAGCTAGTTCAACCAAATATCCATACTAAAAAAAATTATAACTATTTCTTTAAAGTGTAGTTATGAAATTATTATTCATAGTATAGCTTTTAAGTTATTTTTATTTATACTTTATTTTTTAAGTTTTGATCAATCCTGCAGTTTTAGAATTGCTACTCTATAGTCTTAAAGGATGCAAGCTTTAAAGTAACTGTTGTGTAATTAATATCTTATAATCTATTTAATGTAATTAGTGTTTCACAGTTACAGTTATACGACTTTCGTAAACGGTTAAGCAGTTTGAATTAAAGGCTTCTAATATTTTATACAGAGTGGTCATAAATTATTGTACGATGATCAATGTTTGGTTGTATCACATTTAGCTGTATTTATATAAAAAGTATTTGTTTGCCCAACTACTGCGCTTATATTTTAAACAAATCATTTAGCTTTAGTAGCTACAAGAAAAGCAGTTAAAGAATAGAAAAAAATCATTTGTTTATGTGTAGTTAAACAATGATATGGGCAACAATTTGTGACCATTCTGTAATTAGACAATATATTTGTATTTTTAATTCGTCATTTTTAGACTGGAATACTGTACTCAGGGACAACCTAAGTTGAACCTGAAGCGGAAGCTATGATATGTATAAATATTCAATTGCTTTAGTCTCAACTTAGGTTGCCCCCGAGTATAGGCAATTAGTTGTCTCTTTTGTTTAGAAATAGATTTTTATAGTTTTCTATTCTTGATCTTTTAAAGGTAAAGACCCTCTGCTGTGTACCAAGTTTGCTGCATGCGAAAGACTCATGTCACCAAGGGTGAGTTACATTTTAAACTGTGTGTTCCAGCGTTGTCGGGAGAACAAAAAGGTCTTTAACCCTTACCAGTCGAGGAACTTGTTTGATCATTACGTTTTTTTTATGGAACTGTTACATCCTCTGTTCTTTTAAAAGAAGTATTCTTTATTTTTAAATTTAAGGTGAATAAATATAAAATAAAAAAGTTATGCGGGAAGTTGAATTTTTATCTCAGTATACAAAACGTATATTTAGCGGTTTATGACATTTATTAATATTTTTTTTATTGTACAGGGGTTGTGAGAGATTTCAATCTTAAGAAAGTCTTGGATCACCAACATATTTGGTGCTTCTAGATAACAAAAAATAATTCCTATCACAGTTTGTGTGATAATAACTTTTTAGACTCAAGAATGTGTTGTTGTCTTATTTTGAAGAAGAGATGACACAAATTGTATGTTGTTATTTTAACGACGTTAAGGCGACGTTTGTGTGGTGTTTTAGCAGAGAAAGGAACACAAGAGGGTAGACATGACATTATTGAAATATATTTAAACTTTAGGTTCAAGCTAAGATAATATTTAAAGATAGGAACATTTAAGTGGGTGCCTACGAGATTAACCCACTGGGACGACACAGGACTGATTACATGAAGATTTTCAACATGAATGATAAGGGTGTTGCCACCACGAAGTTACATGTTTATATGCATGGGTTGTTCTATTACAAACAAGCAGGGGTGATGGGAAAATGGACATTGATATCCACAGTTTGATTGCAAAGGGTTATTAACATATCTAATACCAAGCACAACAAGTTAATAATAAAAAAAAACATCTTTTAGATTCAAGAGCATGTAATTCTCGTTCAATTAGAATAAAAGAACAGGTTGTTATTTTGGTGACTTATAGTCGCCACTCGAGTCTAAAAGGTTAAATACGACTTAAATAATTAATAGTTATTTTCTTTCTTAGATGTAATGGAAAAAATGAATTGACTTCCCATTTAAAGGGGTACCGGCATATAAGAATTAAAAAAAAAAACGTTTTTAAGATTTTTTTTCTTTAAAAAAAATTGAATTGTTCTATTTAAAATAATATTGTAGTAATCTGTTATTTTAAATATTATTAAAAATAGACTTTGGTTATTGTATCGCATTCTCCAGATGATGAACCCAATAACCCATTGACTCGAAAAGTACCTATTCTAAAGTTTGGGAGCACACTATACTTAAAAACTACCTGAAATATATCTCAAAAACTTTTTCTGATTGTTTTAGTAAAATTTTTAAGAAATTTAACATATAGAATAAAATATGAAATTCATATATCTTGTAAAAATATATTCCCCAGAACAATGATTTTTCACAGCCACATTTTTAAAAATTAGAAGCCTCAATCTAGAAAAATATGGCTAAAACAAAACCATCTTTAACTGAGGAGCATTTCCTATGATCCCCAAACACCTGTCCACCTTTAGGGCTGACAACTTTGTCAAGAAAGGGACCATTTGTTTTAGGATGCTACATTGGAAATTATTATGACACGTATACCCATTTGCTTTTTGTAAAAAAAATCATTAGATACAAATTCTTACTAAATTTTTTTATACTATTCAATCGTAAATTAATTCGTATTAAAAAAAACATTTATGTGTATTATTTCATTTGTTGTGTATTTTCGTGAGCCTCTTCGGACCCACAACTTTTTTGGGGTCATAGGGGTCAATTCGGTTGTCACATATTTTTATAACCCTTTGCACTCCGTTGGCGCCGCTCAGGCGACAACATAACGACTTGTTCTTTTGGTCCCCTGTTCTTTAAAATAAACTCGAAAAGTGCCTTGTATGTAAAACACATCCATCTTTTCTTTTCAACTTGTTATCTTGCAGATCCAAAACAAATTATGATTTTTTCCCCTCTATGAGTTCTGGGGGAAAAACAGAAAGAGGAATAACTGTTCTTTAGAAAGAACGCAAATGTAAAAATGTTCTTGGAGTGGAAAGGGTTAAATATTTGTCCAGGTCTCTGGAAGGTATTTTTTCAGGAAGAAAAAAAAAGGAAGGTATTTTTTCAGGAAGAAAAAAAAATATATGCAGAGATGGATTAAAGTGAAATAAACTTTAAAATTTCGGGATTTTCATATCAACTCTCCGAAAGTTTAATATTTGCAAACGATGTTAAATTAAATGAGGGATTATGATGTTTTTCATGTCTTATTTCCATGTCATGTTTGTGTTCCATGTCTTATAGAAATTTGAAGGTGATTAAATAGTTTTGACCTCTACCTTGTAGGTGTTGTTCGCACTGGAAGAGTGCAAAAAAGAAGTAGTCCCTGACGGCATCAAGAGATGTAATCCGAGATCAATTATCTTTGAATCAAAGGAAGTTCCGGAAAAAGTAAGATTTTTAAAAAAATTTTTAAGTAATAAATATTTATAATGTGGTTACAAATTGTTGGGCGATGGTCATTGTTTGGTTGTTGAAAATACACACATATTAAACAATCATTTTTGCAATACTTTAACTACTTTGAAAGCGAAGTAGTTGTGCAAAAATAATATTTTATTATGTCCAATATAGATAAATGTGATGCAGCCGAACAATGACCATCGCCAAAAATTTGGCGACTTATCTCACCAAAATAAACGGTTATTACAAATAGCTAAAACATTCGAATTTTCATGAGCACTATTTTTACATATAATGGTTCCGAATGTATACAGAATGCATACCATCTAAATATTAAGTTATTGAATAAAACAACAAAGGTTCAGATTTCACTGATCAATTCAAAATTGTAGGTTTTTATTTTAATTAAATCAACTACTTAAATTTAACGACTGCCCATTTCAAATTAATGACTGCTCATTTTTAATTTACGACTGTAAAATTAAACCACTTCTGTACATTACTTGGCATTTTTCAAATATACATATGCTTGTTTTTAGTGTATATAGGATTTTAATATTGATTACAATCAGTTTTTGGGTATAACAGTTTTCAACAAAAATACAAAACTTAAAAAGATCAATCTATCTTTCTAAAACTATGATAAGATCGGTGCGTGATCGTTCGTTACATAACGTGGTTATAAATGTGTTATAACCGCCTTTGCACATTTTTAATAACTTTAATTTTCATAACTTCAATAAAAAAAATTATGCTTTCGTATTTTAAATGTCTTTACATTCTTTTTAGAATAGTACTAGCTACATTAATTCTGAGCCGTTTTCTGGCAACATAATCATAGAAAAAATGAAAACAATTTTAATTACCTTGCTTAGAAAATCCTTAAAAGATGGCAACTATAACATTGTAGGTAGGACTTGTGATTGAAAGTTTGTGAAAGGAACTCTATAATCCCAGAACCATATTTGAAGAATTATTCACAATGAAATCCTATTACACAAAATGTAAATAATCCGGTGAATCAAGCTTCGCTAAATTTCAAAATTTTTAGAAAGTAGAGTAGTAGTAGTACCTATTTAACTGAATAGAAAAGTAGAGATTAAAACAAAACAATGCAATTTATTTATGTACAGTTTTTACTTTAATGTGTCTAATTTATAATTTATACATTATTTTTTTCAGATATTTGATTGTGTTGTCGAAAAAGTAGAAAAGGTAAGTAAGATAAAATAATTTTGTTTTAATTAGTGATTATAAAGTCAATTGTAATGTAAATTATATTAAAAAAATTACTGAAGGATTTTAAATATAATTTCTTATAAAAAAAATTAAATTGACTATTAATAAAGATCGTAAACTATACAACAGTACTTTCAATAAATAAACAAGTTTATGTTATACAATAACATTGGTATTGTAATGATAAATACTGAAACAGGATATCATTGTAAAATTTATATTAAAATGTATTTTAAATCTATTAATATTAAATCTTTTAACAATAAAAATACAATGCATTAATTTGTGTATATTGATTTTATGAAAAAAGTGTACAACAATATCAATTGTTTTTTAGCTGACTTTCCCGGAAAAGAAAATTATGCTCAATTTTGAAGTACGTATTGAGTTTTGAAAAATATTATTAATTAATTAAAAATATTATTATGTTAACTTTTTCACATTTCTTTTAGACCTTAAATGTGTTTTATTTGCTTATATTTATTAATACTATATAATCCTCTAATAGTAATTTGTAATTTTTTTTTGTCTTGTTAATTAATTGTTGAAATTATATTATGATTGATACTTTAAATTTATTGTTGGTGTAATTTTTTTATTATTCTGCAGGAGTGTACGAAACTATTGTTTGAAGAGGCTTGTGAGAAGAAGAAAATCTGAAAATGTCCAGTATCTAAATATTGATACATTGTACCATTAATTTATTTTAATACTATTTAAATACCACTATTTTAGTAATTTATATTTATAGTTTTTACAGAGTGAAATGTAAAGGGTTTTCAAGCGAATGAAAATCGTAAGTTTAGGTTTTGAAACATTTAAAACAAATACTTGAATAAAGTGTATTTTAACGAAATGTTTGCTGATTGTTTATTTTTAGTTTGATTGTAATTTCGACTGTACTGTTACTCTGCATATTTAGGTTTTATTGCATAAAATTAAAGTACATTTTTATCGTTTCCATTTTAAATGACTCTTTAAAAAATATATCATTGAAATCAATTTAAATTTTATTCTTACTTTCCACTGATTTCAATGCAAAAATTTTAACGTTCAGTATAGTAATGTAAACACAATAAAAATATTTATTTAAGAAGAAGAGTCATATAGAGCAATTTAACCATCCTAGTATACATATTTAAATTTATTTTAATTTAATGAAAGATATATGATACATTTTTATTCTAAATAAACTAATTCATTTCATTATTAATAAATATAGTATTTAATAAAATACTACTTAAATTCATTAATTATAATTGACTAATATTAATTGATAGGTTCATTCTAATTCAAAGAGAGATTTTTATCATATTTTTTATTTAAAATTATTGTAAGGTTCAAGGTATAAACAAGTTCAATTTAATTCAATAAAAGATTTCCATAAACTTTTTAATGAATGTAAGCAATATTTAAGTTTAATATTAACATAATGAAGTTCTTCGTACATAATTAATTTAATATATAAAGTCATGATATTTAAGTTAATATATAAGTTAAGTTACGTTATTTAAATTAATATATTAAGTTAAAATATTTAAGTTAATATATTAAGTTAATATATATTATTATTAGTTAATAATAAATGTTAAGTTAATATATATTATTATTAGTTAATAATAAATGTTAAGTTAATATATATTATTATTAGTAAATAATAAATATTAAGTTAAAATATATTATGATATTTAATTTAATGTATTAAAAGTTATGATATTTAAGTTAATATTATTTTTATTATATTATATTTTATAATTATATTCTATAATTTAATTTGCGCAATAATGCAAAAAAAGAAAATCTCCGATTGTGTATTACGAGTAATTAGTGATTATATGATATTTTCAAAATCTTATTCTTTTATTTTACACATAACAGGAAAGAAATATATTAACGTTCATATTAAACATCAAAACAGTATATAAAATTTATTTATATTTCACAAATATATTTTTACGACATAAAAATGGCATTAGTATCTAATATTTATTAAAACGAATTATTAGTGCTGCCATCTGTACGCAGCTGTTGTAAGTAATTGTTGTCCACTAATTGCCAATGTTGGGTTTTTTAACTATCTTACGTTAAAAAGTTGGGAAAAAATGTGCAAATAAAAGTAGGACCTTTCAGTTTTACTTTATAAATGGGGCTATCCTATGTATGGTACAGCTGTAAACTATTCTTTGAAAGGTGTTAGAGATTAATGTTTTAATCTGTTAACCATGTATATCTTTGACAGATAAAAATGCCGTTAACAAAAGTAGTAGAACAATTTATTCATATTATATGCCGTGTCGTCCAAATTGTTTTTTTTATAATTATTACACATACTGACCCAAACTAGGTCTCTATTAGAAAATATTTAAAAATAATAAGGTAGAGCTTTAAATAGTTTAACTAAAATTATATATTTATATGTATTTATTTAAAAATATTTCTCCACAAAGATTAAAACGTACAATTGAACATTTACAATTAATTAAATATTTAGTAAAAAATTTTACGTTCTCGGAAGAAATTTAGTATCACAATTAATAATACTCATTAAAAAATATTTTTTGACGACTTAATTAATTTTTTAAATAACATAAAAACAATTAGGTCAAACACTTTTTATACTGATAATAAAACGAACTATCGAATAATTGCATGTTGCATTATTTTTTTTTTCTTTCAAGTAAATACTTGAAAAATAAGGCAAACAACATTTAACTATGAAAACGTATATAAGCTGCATGCAACAATATATTTTTTTTAATTATTTTAATTTTATATTTATACTAGTATTTGTCATACATAACTGTCATTAATAAAAGTAGATGAAATATATAAAACATCGCATTTCGTTATTTGCGTTTTTACGTAATAAACTGCATATACCTCTAAACAAGAAAATTTATATTATGTACAGTAGTATATAGTATATAACATTCGTGAAATAGTGAGGAATTATGTAATGTCTCGTTTACCATAATCAATCAAACCATTTATTTGATAACTGAGGACATAGAAAATGATATACAGATATGTACATAGTAACATACATCCGGCGCAGTTGGGTTAAACTGACAACGCAATTCCTTTGACTTCATGAAGATTGTTCGGAATATTTCTTATTATTCAAACACCCTTTTCGTTTCAATTACTTTTATTGCATTTTCAACAACTGCGCTTATACATTCTTATTGAACTTGTATAATATTCTTATTTAAAAGAGAATACATGCTTTAGTATTTTTTACTTTGTAATAACTGTGTGGCCCATCGTTCCTGAGGGTTCATTAAAGTAAAAATAGACCGTGTTATGCAACAAACAGTTAACTCACACAATGATCACTTTGGGAAAACTGGCTTTAAAGCAAATCCCTCAATAAAAAAAATCCATACTACAACCATTCCCTACATATCCAATGTCGATACTGATTTTTTTTTAACATAGAAAGTGAAACGTAGGACTTCTTTTTACGTTGAAAACGACATTTTTTAAATTTGTGGGTGGGTTAACCGGTTTTTGCATAACACAGTTTAAATAAGAAATATTATTAATATTTTTAATAAACAACAAATGAATTGGAGAGAATGCTTCAGTTCTGAAAGTTACACATTCTTATGCGCAATTAATGATATAACTATTTTTAAGTTTATTATTTAAATATAATCCGGTTATTTTTTTAATAAATCAAACATCCCTTTACAAGCTTTTCTTTTAAGTTTACAATTAAACTATTAACTTCTATTGACTTATTTTCAATCACGAAATCTTAAAATAAACTATTAATTGTAACAAAGACGTTATTGAAACGTGACAATTTGAAATAATTATTTATTACACTTATGGTTTAAAATATGTAATGAACAAACTTTATTTTTAATTTGCCGAATTTAATAACGATATGTCTTTTCTATTAAATCAATTTGAAATAAAAATCGTCATTAATTATCTAAAAATAATTCTATCCCTTAACGATATGAAAGACTTCAAAATGATTAACTCTGTTTTTTTAACGTTAAACAGTTCATTTTTGACTCCAGTATCTTTAAAGATATAAAGTCATTATTTTAAATATTCAACGCTGGACACAACATTTGTTGAGAAAAGTAATTAATTGATAAACGTTTGCGGAAAATTTAATTATGAATAAAAAAAACTTCCATAAATAAAATAAATAGGGTAAAAGGAACTATTTTTTTTTACAATGTTGCACTTTTAATCTTTTCTTCTATTTAGGATTCGAAATTTGAAAACAAGTTGGATCGCAGCCAAATCGAATTCTTAGGAAATATCCCAATAAAAACCAGTGCGGCGAAAAGAAAAATGCAAACGATAAAAATAAATGCAAATGAAGAAAAGAATGCGAACATGGTACGGTTGATTAATTCTTTTCATAGTCAGGAATTTATTTTATATATAGTTAGGGCACAGCTTTGAGAGAACGGATCGAACTGACATGTTTCAAAAGAGAGTTTTTATTAGATTTTTAGGCAAATTTTAAATTTATTTCATTATGGTTGTTTTTAATTTTGGTATTTTTATTGACGGTTTCAATCTTTAAACTATTCTTTAGTTCCCAAGATTCGTTCATCCGAAATTGAAAAGAAAAATGAATTCTGTCAGTAAAGTAAAGATTTATAAAGATTGAAACCCCAAACCTTTGACATTATAAAGGGCAAGAAAAAGTGCAGGCCACTTTTTCCCACACAAGGAAAACCGGTGCAGGTATATAAAGCCGGACAGGATGGTATATAAAGCCGGACCGGATGGTATACAATGCCCATGCCTGATCATGGGCGTAGGAATGGGGAGCTCATGGGGCTCAAGCCCCTCCCCCCGTAATTTTTTACCAATATCCTAAAAAATATTTCTACACAAAAATAAATTCATACAATTTATGAAAATTCTAATCATAAATAGAATTTTATTATACAATTCTAATCATCATATTTCAAATCAATAATATCAATATACAATTCTAATTTTAAAAAATAACCAAATTGTTAATTTCTTAATATTAACTATGCAATTAACTAATTATTGCAATTCAAAAATTAGTGATTAACAACTAATTGCTAAAGAATGGTTAATTACTTATTAGAATTTACTTTTATGTAGGTAATATTTTGGGACCGGAACTTGTTGAACCCTCCAACTCATAATTTTTGAATTACTACGCCACTGTAACGGATATACAATGCTGGATCGGACTATGTGGAAAAGTCCTAATTGGATAATTCAGGAGACTCAAGCCCCTCCCACCCCCCTCATTTTTTACTGATATCCTAAATAATATTTTTACACAAAAAGAAATTCCTACAATTTATGAAAATAATGCTAATTCTAATCTTAAATAATAACCACCAAAACAATAATTTCTTAAAAAGTTCATACAATTAACTATGTAATTAACTAATTATTGCTATTCAACAATTAACAACTAATTGCTAATTAATGGTTAATTATTAATTAGAATAACTTATAATTAAAATTTACTTTAATATTAGTAATATTTTGGAACTGAAACTAATAGAGCCCAGGCACGTCGCACCGGGGGTGGGGAGGGTGGTTACTAACTACTTAAGTTGAACTACTAAAGTCCGACCCCCCCCCCCCCCCTAATAATCTGGAAACCCTGAAAGTAGGTAATTCCAACTTCTAAAAATATCGAGTTGGGGAAAATTTATGCCTGAAGAAAATTAATATTATCAACAAATGAAAGCTAGGGGAGATTAGAAATAGTCCAATTTGTAAGATTACATTTAAATTAGACCTCAGAACGGACACTGCATTGGAATATGGATGCAACAAATCAATGCATGTGAGACAACTGTTTAATATTACATAAAATACATATAAAAAACGACAAATAATGTCAATAAGTTGGAAGTGGGAATTTTCAGCACTGTTGAGTTGGGAATTTCAAATAGTTGAGTTGGGAATTTCGAATCGTTAAGTTGGGAAATTTCTTGTTTTACCCCCTCCCCCAAATATTTTGTGTGTAACGGCACTGGTTGAGCCCCCCCCCCCCCTCCATAATTTTTTAATTGCTACGCCACTGCACTGGATATACAATGCTGGACAGGACTATGTGAAAAAATTCTAATTGGATAGCACTGTCACCGGTGCAGACACCGGCTGCGGTTTTCCGTTTGTGTAAAAGAGCAGCCCTCATATTAAATAAAATAATTTAGAAAATGAAGGAAAAACTTGAAAATACACTCACTAATAATAGAATTCCCTTAAATATTTCTCACTTTTAATTCAGAAAACGCTCAGAAAGTTCCGAACTAACTTATAAAAGCTTCTAATTCTTTTGCCGTAAAGGTAAGGCCTTGCCAATATTTAAACCTACTTAAATCTCAATTACTCAGGTTTCAGGATTTATACTTCATCCAAATTGGATAAAATTACTGCTTTTAGTTTTCGAACAATGCTTGCAGAGCGTTCAATTAATATTGAGTACTGGCATTACTCGCTTTTTTTTTCGTTCGAGTTAGAAATCTAGTATATTAAATTACTGTTTCTATTACGGAGACCAATATTTAATCCACTAACAAACCATGGTGCTTGGAAGAGACATAAAAACGCAGTGACTCTAGGACTTTTACCTCACAATTTGATCGGTTATTCAAAAAGAAATATTTCTTTATGCTTCCGAAACTTATTAAGAATTTTCGTACTATAAAAAATATATTTTACGAAATTTTCTTGAAATATATGACAGTTTCTGTAGTTTGGGAATGTATTATTTCACCTTTTTTTCAAAACTTTTTACATAACTAAACTAATGTTATTAGCTTATAGTTAAGATTATCTGATTACTGTGGAATGTTTAACCCTATGACGGAGCTATATATATATATATATATGGTATATATATATATATATATATATATATATATATATATATATATATATATATATATATATATATATATATATATATATATATATATATATATATATATATATATATATATATATATATATATATATATATATATATATATATATATATGAAAGAAAATTCCTATAACCACCCCCTTTTCTAATCCTGACCCCTTGTAAAACCCCTCTTAAAATCCCTTAACATCTATCCCTTAAATTAACTAAGCACAATCTGTGCCTTTTCTCTCTTATTCCAAGAACTCACTTTTTCCCTAAAAGATTATCCCTACCAATCAACGACTGTGCTTCCGAACCGATACGAATTCCCCATTTTCCCTCTTGGTAATATGAAAAATCCCCATCTCACGACACTTGGTGTTCGGCTGCCGACACGAAAGGATGTAAGCTAATTCTCTGAATAAACATGTTTCTGTGAAATCTACTCGGCCCAATCATGGATTAATATAGTCATGACTGCAATTAAACTAATGAAATGACCACCCAGTGGAACATTTCAAAAAGTCGACAGCGATTGAAGTCCTGTTACGGCGAATTTTAGCGCAAATAGCTTCCCATAGCCTTGCTAGCCGAACACTAATCCAGCAGATGTCCGAGCCAACGTACAGCGATAAGTGGCCAACCGGAATACCATTCTGGAACTGAAACGCATCCATCCTAGGAGGTTTCCTGCCGTGAAAAACTATCGTTCATTACCGATCCCGACGGATTTGTAAGCCGGTTGCCGAGAATGAGTCCTACTGCGTAGTTCCTGGCACATAGAAAGCCGAACCGAAAGTTGATATCCGCAAACACCAGTACACGTTCAAGCTCCGAAAGAACAGAAGCCCGTCTACCTTTTAGAAGATGCGACGACCGCTTCGACAAACATGGGCGATTCGAACTTGCAACGGCAGCGACTCCAGAAGCGCCCTACAGAAACGAAAGCGACCGTTACCTGCGGCGCCATGACGTACGGAGCCAGCTCCCGGCTTGCCCTGAACCGCCGACTCGTGTGTTTTTCAACCTGCTGAGAAATTAAACTCCTCATCTTCAAAATAAAGTGTCTTCGAAACAGTGAGTACTCTGCCCATCGCGAAATCAAAGTGATCAGTGAAACTGAAACACCAAGAAACGAATGTGCTCGTTAGTTTCGATTCTCATGTTGTGTTCATTTCTACAATTTGTGTGCTGTTTCGATACGAATCAAAATATTCAACAGTATCAATGTTCGTGAAATCAAAGTTCTGCAAGTTACATAAATCTCCGTGATCAGTGTGAAAGACCAAGAAATGAATGTTCTCGACGAAAGTTAGTTTCGATTTTCCTTTTGTGTGCATTTCTACGATATGTGTGCTGCGTCGATTACGGTCAAAACATTGACCAGTGCCAATGCTTCGACACGAAACCATGTGTATTTTTGATAATGTTTGAAATATTTTTAAAACTTAATAGTTTTCAAATTTAAGCAATATTGATTTTTTTTAATTTAAATTGTAGAAGTTTAAATTGAATTTTATTTGAATAATTCACTGTTTAATTAATTAATTTTAAATGCTTACTAATTAACTGATGTTAGTTTTTCATATTAATTATTTTTAAGTGTTTCCAATTAAATTTATTTTTTGTAAACAAAGATTTTTTTTTTATACAAGAGTTAGCAGTTTGTAATGTTGAATAGTTTCAAAGAATTAATTAAACTTGATAGTTTATTTCAAAAACTGTTTTGAATATGATCATTAATGAGCTATTGTGTAAAATTTTGTGATCAGGAAATTGATTTTGAATTTTAATTATTCTAATTATTATTATCCATTATCTAATTTGCTATATTGGTACAACGTCAAGTTAAAATGTCAGTAAACAAAGACACACCGAGTAGTCAAGCTACTTTAATTTCAACTGACAATACTAACTCTAATTCTGCCATGAACCAACAATCCTCTGTAAATGAAACTGAAGCTAGTTCATCGAATTTAACTCAGGCTACGAATTTAATTTTCCCCAATTATCTTCCGTCTTTAGTATGTTTTGATGAAGGTATGTCCATCACTTCTTGGTTGTGTTATTTTAATACTCATGCACCTAAAGATGAACAATGGAAGTTGGAAAATATTAGTTCCTTCTTAAAAGGAAATGCTCTTAAGACCTATATCAATGATGGATTACACTTAAATGATTGGAACTCTTTGCAAGAATTACTTATTGAGACTTTCCTCGAACCCAAATCAATTTCGTTTAATACTTTCACAAATCTAAGATTCTATGCGAGAGATGATATTTCTTTGTACTTCCATCGTAAAGTTCAAGCAGGTAGGCATTTAGGTCTTTCGACCGAGTTGATTATTCAAGGATTGACGGATGGTTGTCCAAATTTTATGCAAACTGCTCTTGTTGGACATACCATACCTTCCACCAGTGATTGGCTAAATTTAGCAAATAAAGTACACAAAATCAATCCACCCCCTTCACACCAAACTTCTTATGAACCTCGCAATATTGGCAACAGACCTTTTGGACGTTTCCAATATCCCCAAGGTAATCGATATCAACAAAATTTTCGCCCTTTTCAACCTCGAGAGCCATATTATTCTAATCACCGCCCTCAGGCGTTCCAAAATAATCGGCCCTCAGCTGTCCCCTCGCAGGATATTAAACGCCCAGTTAACCAAAATCATACCAACACCTCTTATTACCAAAAAAGCCTTCCTCCTACTCCTTGTAGGTTATGTGAACAAAATGGGATATATAATGCTTATCACTGGATGTCCACATGTCAATTTAGACATGTCAAAACTCCATCAAACACTGAACATGTGCGACATCCACAAAATGTCGCAAAAAGGGAAGATCCCGATGAGACACCAGAACCTGACCCTGATTTGTAACTATTTTTTACGTCCGGATACATAAAAACCAAACCAGTTGAATGCCTCATTGACATGGCTTCAACTTTATATAATTATATTATTGTTTAAATTTGTATTACCATGTATTTTATTATTTTAAGTTGTTCATTTTATTTGTATAATTATTTTCAAATGTACCCAAAGTGTTATAGTATGTCAGTACACTTATTTTCCACTATTCCATGGAATAATACAGAACTTTGGAACAATCAACCTAACATAGGTTCACGAGGATCCTCATCACTCAACATTCACTCACTAAAAGTGAACTGTTTTCAGAAAGTTCAAACTTTCTTCAATGGCCATCTTTATTTTTCAACACCTTTTTGATGTAAAAGGTCCTTCAACAAATGGCGGCCAAAACAACATCTTTCATAAAACATGCAATTTTGATACAAAACTCGAATTAAAATTTGTAAAAAAAATTTGTTTTTTCGTTTTCAGGTACTTTTGGCGACAACTCGAACTGATGAAATTGAGTTAGTCTTTCATTTAAAGTTCAAGACAAAAATTGAATTTTCAAAAAGAAAGGTATTTTGAGTAACGTTATGCATGAAGCTGTTTGTTGAAGCCTACCATTTTCATTTTTTTTTCTTTTTTCAACATGTGTGAAACATCACGCAAATGTTTCCTTCGATTTTATTTTTGTCGACATGTCATTTTGTATATCATATCTATTGCGCGTGCATTTCTTTTGAAATATTGTGTATGGAAATACTTTTGATGTTTTGAAATGTTTGATGATATAATTTTTTCTCTGTGTTTTGTGTCTCCAGCAGTCAATGTTTGTTTTTGATAACAATTTTTATGTTCTTGTGAATCGAACCGGGGCACCGTCGTTTACACACCGTATGTCCATGAATATTCAAAATTTTCACTCCACCTCCGTCATTAATATGTCTTTTCCACTTTCAGATTCTTCATGTTGAGCTTGTGGTCTGATCAACCATTTGGTTAACATTCTCTTCATTTCTTTGCATGTCTTTTCTCGCATTTGTGCTCATCGCTGGCCGATGTGTATGATTTTGCGGGAGGGAGATGAAAGAAAATTCCTATAACCACCCCCTTTTCTAATCCTGACCCCTTGTAAAACCCCTCTTAAAATCCCTTAACATCTATCCCTTAAATTAACTAAGCACAATCTGTGCCTTTTCTCTCTTATTCCAAGAACTCACTTTTTCCCTAAAAGATTATCCCTACCAATCAACGACTGTGCTTCCGAACCGATACGAATTCCCCATTTTCCCTCTTGGTAATATGAAAAATCCCCATCTCACGACACTTGGTGTTCGGCTGCCGACACGAAAGGATGTAAGCTAATTCTCTGAATAAACATGTTTCTGTGAAATCTACTCGGCCCAATCATGGATTAATATAGTCATGACTGCAATTAAACTAATGAAATGACCACCCAGTGGAACATTTCATATATATATATATATATATATATATATATATATATATATATATATATATATATATATATATATATATTATGTGAAACTTTTATTAGAATAACATGTAAAGATTTTTTAAAAATAAAGTTTGTTTAATTTCTATCTTAGTCAAATAACGAACTATTTTTTTAGATTGATAATATAACAGACAATTTTATTATAATTATAATATTAATAAATATTTTTTTAATGTCACTTTATAAAGAAAAAATAGCCACTTTAAGATTTTAAGTCTTTTGTAAATTTCTTTAAATTATTAATTATTTTTCATTAAGTGCCATTACATTGAATTATCCAAAAGCAAACTCATCATAAAATGATTAATGGATAACTATTTTTTTTTTATTTTAACCATATTCTTCATTCTAAATTTATAATTAATTATTTTTTATCTTGATTAAAGTTGGTTTGATTAAATAATAAATAATTATTTAATTCAATTTCTTTCTTTTTTTTCTATTGAACTTCTGTAATTCATAAATTAGTTTCTCAAAAATAAATCGAAATATTTATTTTCAAGTGTTTTCAAACAATTTTCAAACTTTTTTTGTAATAAAAAAAAGTTTATAGAAATTTTTAATACAGTTCTCCACAGTCCACTAATTGAGTTTCTCAATTGTAAGATATTCATTCAAATCCCATATTCGTTTAAAATACTAAATAGACAAAACATTCAATACAAAACGAACGTTTTGGATCACATTTTAAAATTAATCAAATGTGAAAATTTCACGATGATATTTAAAATGGTTTTCATAACAATTTATATAAGTACATTTTTTTATAATAGAAATTTATATAATTTGTTTATACAATTCCAGTCTATTATTTGATCGTCTATTTGTAAGATATTGATTCAAATCTTCTATTCTTAAATTTATTTAACCAATATCGCAATTTTAAATTTGGTCGACAAGTTTTTTTATAGAGTATACACTGTTAAAAATAGGTACTCAAATATAAGTAATATGTACTAAATTTTTATTATATTAGATGCAAATAATAATCATTTTTGAAAAAAGACATCTACTCAAAAGTGAGTACACTGAGTAAAAATGAATGCTAAGAGCAGTAGCTTGCTTATATAGGCTGTCTTCATAAATCAATTTCAATAAACATCGACAATTACAATCAAGACTTACCAGAAATCGAACCCATATCCTAAGGCACCGCAAGTCCAGTTCCTTATCCGTTGTACTACCAGGGTGACGTGAAAAAGTTATAAACAGAATTTTTTTTAAAAAGGTGTGCCAAAAGAATGGGAAGCAAGATAATTGAGTTGTAATAATTCAGTTTCCATTTATGCAATTTACATTAAAAAAAAGTGGAAATCATATCCTGAACAACTATTTTAAGTTTGTCGGGCTTCTTTGTTAGCTGAGATTATCAATATTAAATCACACTGCTCATTTTTTAGAAAATACGGTTGTTTAAATTTGAGTACGTCATCGCTCATTTACGATGCAATTGTACCCAAATATAAACAAATATGTGTAGGTACTCATTTTTAAGTAACTTTTTTTATAGTGTATGTTTGTATTTATTTTGACATTTAAACTGTATTCTTTATGAGCTACTTTATTCAGCTAAAACAAAAATATAAAGATTCCTATTTTTTATTCAATCAATCATTTAGGATTTATTATTTGAAGTAAAATTTCTCACAGACCTAATGGCGCAAAAATAATCTAAAATCATGCACTCAGTCTGGAATGGCAGAGAAGGCTTAAAATAAAGAGTTAAAATTCTTGTTTTGTCATGTAAGTTCTTGGACAACTTGCTATTCTTGAGTGATTGATCATCAGTTAGATAAATCTCACCACAACTGACGACATATGGGCAGTTTAGTTTTTAAAAGCGAAGAACCTATTCTATTGTCGATGATAAAAATTGCGAGTAAGCCAATAAAAAACGTATAAAACTTTTCCAACGTAGAGTTTACAGAAAGCACATTCATTAATGAACTATTGAACAACTTTTCCGAACTATTCCAAAATCAAATTTTTAAAAAAATTACAATGAGTGATTCCTTTAAAAAGTTCTCCATTAGTACTTTTTTAAAAACTTTTTCAGTTATATATTGACGCTGTTAAGAACTAAGCGAAATTCACAAACTTTTTATGTCGAGTTTAAATAACTCTAGTGATCAATTATCCTTTTTTGTATAGTTGGAAATTTGAAATAGTTACTTGCGAAATAATTTTTTTGTTTAAATATTTGTGTTTATTTATATTTTTAATGTCAGAAGGAGGGACTTGAAAAAAATATTTGTAACTTATTCAATAAGTTCAATATCCATGGTATTTAAAAAAAATTTACATAAAAATAATAAAAACAATATTCAATAAAAGTTCAATGTTCAAGTAAAAAATAAAAAATAAAGTGCACGGCAAATAGAGAGGGTCCTTGATTAAAATATACCGTAACTTGCTGCACTGTTTCCCTTCGGTTGTTCTTTAAAATAATGAACACTCTTCCTTCGCTTGAGCATTTAGATGCCCCTAAAGAACACAAAAAGCACATTGGGACCCAGTTTTTTGTCTAACAGACCACTATCTAAACACTTTCACTACAGCTGCCCTTAAGCATTCCACAAATGCAGTGGTTTTACTGATGATCACTCTATGACTACTAGAACACAGAATAACTCCACGTTAAAAGTCTGGAAAATAACGTTTTTACCCGTTCCTGTTCGAACAAAATGTTTCACTGACGTTGTTAACAAGCACCTTTCCTTTTTAATACCTCTCTCACCCTCTGGCGGAAACGGTGGGATGTCATAGTCCATTTACTTAAAAACATCTGGCGACCATAATATTTTAATTATATAATATTTTAACCACAATATTTTAATTATAATATGGGGTATTTTTAAAGGAAATGGCCCAAGTGTAAGTGAAGGAAGGAGGGATACTCCCTCCTACCCTCATCTTAAAATACTGGGTTGGGGGGGGGGGGGGGGGGATTATGATAAAAATTTATTAAAAAAAATTTGTTCGTTAAAGCGGCAACACTCTCATTTTTTAGCATTCAGCTCACTTCACGGTTGTTTTTATCCATTTTGACAATCCTTTCGTTATAACGAAACCAGAATCCTCATGTATGTATATTATCACGTCCCAAAACAAATTGTTGTGGCTTCCCCGATAGCGCTTTGAACCGAGAGGTCCCAGAATCGCATGAATTACCTTCGATTTTAATTTGAAATCGTCCTAATTTTTGACAACATAACTTTCATAAAAGAACGACGAACAATGTTCCTAAGTTAAAAAAAAAATAACCGGAGCATTTCTCCGACAACTGTTTTGTCAAAAATTATTAAATTTTCTTAAAAACTGAGCACGGTGAAGTGGTTATTTTTCTAAAATAAAATGATCTTATAAAATAACACCAAAACGCGTAAAAACGTGAAACCAACAGCGAAAGAAATTTGAAGACACTTTATTTAATATTTTACTACTTACTCTGGTACACAAACTCAAAAAAAACCATAAGTATTAATGGTATTTGAAATACGTAAAAAATAAATTGATGAATGTGTGACTTAAGTCTTCTACGAATCCGCAGATTGCAAGGTCATCGATCTTCAATCAGAATCCGCTTTTCTTCTTGGAATAAAATAAAGATATCTTGTATTTAATATTTTTTTTTATTTCTTAGAGTTGGTGAATATTTATCGATAAAACGTAAAAAAACTTTTTTAAAGTTTGATAATATGTTTTATTCAAATTTTGAAATTTCGTAATATATTTTTTTACGAAGCATATTATTTTACTAAGTTTCATCTTTGTTCTAGAAATCGGAAACGATCCACTTCCTTTGCAGATATGCAAGTTTGAAATATTAAAAATATATAGTATTCAAAGTTTAAATTTGTGCCTCTAGAGACATATTTTTTTTTTATAAATGGATTAAAATTTATTTTGACTATTGGATTGAAGTTCCATTCCATCTATATAGTTTTCAACATAATTTATAAAGTTTCACACAAATCAAATATTTTTTTTGTCTAGAGTCCCCAACGAATCTGCAATGTAAAAAAAAAAAGGTGATTAAAAAAGAGTGCATAAACATACTCATTTTTCTTTGAATACAATTGCATCGTAAATGAGCGATGACTAACTAAAATTTAAGTAATCGTACTTTCTCAAAAATCAGCAGTGTTAATTAATATTGCTAATCTCAGCTTCTGTTCAAGCCCTCTTTACAAAGCGACATGACAAACTTGAAATAGTTGTTTAGAAGATGATTTTCCACATCATTTGATGTCGATGGCTTAAATGGAAACTGAGTTATTACAACTCAATAAATCTAACTTCCCATTCTTTTAACATAAATTTTTAATATTTTGTCTGTTTATCACTTCTGCACGTCGCCCTGGTAGTACAACAGATAACGCACTGGACTGCGGTGCCTTAGAATATGGGTTCGATTCCCGGTAAGTCTTGGTTGTAATTGTTGATATTTATTGAAAGTGATTTATGAAGGCAGCCTACGTAGGCAAACAACTGCTTTTTTTATACATTTTTATACATTATTATTGTACTCATTTTTGAGTACATGTCTTTTTCCAAAATGAAACTTATGTATTCGGAGCCATGGTAAGCATCGAATGTATTCAAAATAGAGTACATTTTACTTATTTTTGAGTACCTATTTTGAACAGTGTGGTTTCGTATTTATTTATTTTAGAAATCGCGAAAGGTTCACGTCCGTTGCAGTTCCGTTGCAGAACTCCCGTTGTTCTTGCGATAATTATAGCACAGGAATGCTTGCAGCTTCTTATTTTAAATATCTGCTTTTTGAATTTTAAAAACATAAAACATAATTTATTATAAACATATTTTTCTTCTAAAACCATCAAATCTATTTTTTTATTCATCAAAGGCATTTATCAATTCATTTTTTTAAAATTGCATTTATCAGTTTTGGGATTCATCAAAGTTTTTGCATTTATCGAAGAAAATATTTACCCCGTCGTTAATATTTCAAAAAAGAAACACGAACGGAGTTCTAATTTTCTATTTAAAGGAAAAACGCGTTAAATGCTTCAAGATCACGAAACTGTTCGAAAATATGAGCGTGCAAGACTTCCTTCCTTCGAAGTTTTCTTTCTGCCTTCCATGTCACGCAAGGCCTTTTGAAGTACGAGTTTTAAGGTAACAAATTAGTTGTGGTTTCTCCCAAAATAGAAAGATTCGTTTTTCTTGTTATGTTTACAGATTTCTTTTGATAATGGCTATAAAAAGTAATTAAAAAATATATTTTGTAGGGCATTTAAATGGAATTTTCTCTTGAATAAAAAAACGATTTAAAGTTTGATAAAATAATGACGGTTTATATTGATTTTTTATGCTTATAAAGCATTTCTGTCTACTGGTTTTGAAATAATTAAGCAATTTTTCTGTGTTTTAAAATAAAATTAATTTATTAAAGATCGATTTTATGTAAGCCGTATTAAAAGGTTTATTAATAAACTACTTTAAGGAAATGAATTAATAAAAAATACATTTATGGTAAGATACTAAAAGTAAATTGAGTATCTGTTCTTGAAAATTAACATATGTGATATATGTTATTTCTGTAGTAAAAATCATTTTTACGCCCCTTAAACACAACGGATCTTAATATTTTGATATAAAAAGAAAGAGAATTTCATAGACCACCCGTGACGAATCGTAATTTCATCTCAAATATCGACGTTTTTTTTTTAAGTGCGTTTAAAATAATTCAGTTTAACGATTTTTTTAAACAACCCTTTGATAATGCTGTCATCTATGAACAGACCTTTACACTGTTTTGATTTTTTGGCTGTAAAAGGTCCGCTAATATTTTACATGGGGGTGGGGGGTTGTTCATGCAATAATTATCGCATTGGCAGGCTAGTTATTTAATAATTTCGTATTTTACTTTTAAGATATTTTATAATATATTCAATGAATTATATATTAGTTTTGATTATATATTCAATCAATTACATATTAATTTTGATTATATATTAAATCAATAATATATTAATTTTGATTATATATTAAATCAATTATATATTAAAAATCAATTATATATT
The DNA here is from genome assembly GCA_963932185.1 of Troglohyphantes excavatus. Classification (NCBI taxonomy): domain Eukaryota; kingdom Metazoa; phylum Arthropoda; class Arachnida; order Araneae; family Linyphiidae; genus Troglohyphantes; species Troglohyphantes excavatus. The sequence goes on from OZ010675.1 coordinate 44,829,486, forward strand.
AATTTTGATTATATATTAAATCAATTATATATTAATTTTGATTATATATTCAATCAATTATATATTAATTTTGATTATATATTCAATCAATTATATATTAATTTTGATTATATATTAAATCAATTATATATTAAAAATTAATTATATATTAATTTTGATTATATATTAAATCAATTATATATTAATTTTGATTATATATTAAATTTGATTATATATTAAATCAATTATATATTAATTTTGATTATATATTAAATCAATTATAGATTAATTTTGATTATATATTAAATCAATTATATATTAAATCAATTATATATTAAATCAATTATATATTAATTTTGATTATATATTCAATCAATTATATATTAATTTTGATTATATATTCAATCAATTATATATTAAATTTGATTATATATTAAATCAATTATATATTAAAATTTAATTATATATTAATTTTGATTATATATTAAATCAATTATATATTAATTTTGATTATATATTAAATCAATTATAGATTAATTTTGATTATATATTAAATCAATTATATATCAATTTGGATTATATATTAATTTTGATTATATATTAATTTTGATTATATATTAAATTAATAAAATAATAATTATTTATCGTATTTAGTTTAGTTTTATTGAATTGAGTTAAACATCAAGAAACTTTTATATTGCCTTCAATAATATTTTGTTTTAATTTCGAATATTTAAGAATAAACTATGTAATGCACGCCGAGTGGAAAAAATATTAGGACCACTGAACTGGTCTGCGGCTTCCATATCCCAAATGCTGAAGTGTACGCCAAATAGTGCGTTCAGATATCCTTTGAGATGATCATTACTTAAAATCGCCTATAATTTTCTGCACTGTTGAACTTCGACTGCTCCTTACAAATCCGCACGTTTCTTTCCGCTTGATCATTCAGTAGCGATGATGACCACAGGAAGATAGTTCGGATAAGTTCCCATGGTGTACGTTAAACGAAAAAACGAGCGTTGTACGCATTCTATTCATAGCATTCATGTGCGAAAGGCGTCTTTTCGTACTAAATCAATGTTCCTCAACAATTTTGTAATTGAATATATTCTTGTATAATTTTATATTGTGTAACTTTTTACATAGGCAAGCCAAATTTACTCTTGTGTGCTGTAAGCAGTCTCATTGTAAAGTGCATAACCAATTTACTATATCTTGACGTCACTTTCATGACTATAGCTGTCGTTTTTCAAAAGTTAAGGGAAGACAAAGGAATTTAATGGGCACCTGTATAATGTTTTACGTTTTTGAAAAGGGATGTTTAGCCTGTGGCTATTTAACAAAACCTCAAGAAAATGAATTAGCATAAGAATGGAAATCAATTAATCAATAATAATTAGTCTGCGTAAGGAAAATAAATTATAGGAAAACTGGCAAATTCAAGTTAGAATATGTAATTCATTTAACAGGTGTTTTAAAGTATCAGAGGAAAATAAGAGTTTATTTTAATATTATTGAATATTTTATCGCGTTATTTAAAAATAATTTAGATTAGGCATTTTTATTTAGGTATTGAGGTTAAATATTCAATAATATACAAAAAACTTCGGTACTTTAAAGTATCGATTAATACGATGAAGATGATTATGCTGACTGATGATTGTTTCATCCATATTTGATAAGACGAATAAGTAGAAACTTTATAGTTTGCAGATATTAAAACTTTTATCAAAGCTTTTGTAAATAATTGGATTTGTAAGCTTTAAAGTTAAAATTCTCAATTCCTGCATGTAGATGAATTTATAAGAATTCTTTGCTTTTGAAATATGAAAACTAAAAAAAGTCGGGTAGACGCAGTCCTCACTGTACTTTAAAGCTCGGTTCGTGAATACTATATAAGTGCGTCTGCTCGGCCTGCTCCTTTCTGCGTCATTTGTAACAGCTCCGCACTTGTCATAAGTTTAGATTTCTTGGAATCATTTTGTCCGTCTTGAAACTGTTTAAGTTTCGTTTGTCGTAATTGAACTTTTAGTGTGATATTTTGGCGTTTTAGTGAAATCTTCGACAAATAGTCAATTTCCAATTAACAAAACTTTCAAAGGAATTAAATTGTAAAGTAGCAAATATAACTGTAAAACTCGTCGTCCTCGTTAGTTTAAGTATGATACAATTCGTCCTTTCCAACTGAAGTTACGGAAGTTAAACAGGCCAGAGTTGGCCCGATTATACTCATCCACTAACCTTCCACGCTGTACAAAGGTGAAAGGGAAGAGTATATAAAATGGTCAACATGGTGGCCGCGGCTGATTTTTTTTACACGATGGTATAAGTTCCAATTGCGGCCCATGGCAACCTTTTGTATGGACGATAAACAATTGTTTTTGAGAATATGGTAAACCTGGCTCCCTTTGACCGCAATTGGGCTATTGCCATGGTATGCCACTTATTCTCTGTGGTTTATTCTTTTTGAAATTACGGGCTTTGGAGTTGTAAACACTTTTTTATTTCTCTCAAGTTTCTGCCAATTACCCGGACTAATTTTATAGGCATATTCTCGTTAAGGAGTTATGCAATTTTGATACTACGGCATTCATTTAGGCTTATATAAACCGGGTTCTTAAAATGTAATTTACGTCTAATACTGCAATGTTCAAAATAGGTACTCGAAAATAAGTAAAATAAACACATTTTTGAGTACATTCGATGCTCATTATGGTTCCGAATACGTAAGTTTTGAATTTGAAAGAGACATGTACTCAAAAAGTGGTAAAAAAAAATAAAAAGAGCAAATGTTTGCCTACATAGGCTGCCTTTATAAACCACTTTCAATAAATATCAATAATTGCAACCAACACTTACCGGGAATCGAATCCATATCCTCCGGTACCGCAGTTCAGAGCCTTATTCTTTATACCAGGGCGATTTGAATAAATTATAAACAGAAGAAATTAAAAAAAAAAGTGTGCCAAAAGAATGGGATGTAAGATAATTGAGTTCTAAAAACTCAATTTCCATTTAAGCAATCCACATCAAATAAAGTGTAAAACCATCATCTTGACAGATATTTTAAGTTTGTCAGGTGGCTTTGTTAAAGATGGCCTGAACAGAAGCTGAGATTAGCTATATTAAAGCACACTGCTCATTTCTGAGAAATTACGATTATTTAAATTTGAGTACGTCATCACTCATTTAAGATGCAATTGCGCTAAAGAAAAACGAGTAGGTTCAGGTACTCATTTTTCAGTGCCTTTTTTACAGTATATGGTATGTCATTTGTTCACTTAAACTGATTCCCTTTGGAATTATAAGCTTTGAAGTATCAAACATTTGATATTTTGCTCAAATTTCTACCAATGACTGCTTTACCGGGACTAATTTTAAATGTATATTCTCGTTAAGAAGTTATGTAATTTTGATACTACGGCATTAATTTAGGTTTTTATAAACCGACTTTCCTAAAATGTCTTTTACTTCTAATACTGTGTAGTCAATCGGTATATCAAATACTGATTGACTACACAGTATTAGAAGTAAATGGCATTTTAGGAAACTCGGTTTATAAAAGCCTAAATGCGGGGTCAATAAATTTTTGATAGCCAAACAATTTGATATTTTGCTCAAATTTCTACCAATGACTGCTTTACCGGGACTAATTTTAAATGTATATTCTCGTTAAGAAGTTATGTAATTTTGATACTACGGCATTAATTTAGGTTTTTATAAACCGACTTTCCTAAAATGTCTTTTACTTCTAATACTGTGTAGTCAATCGGTATATCAAATACTGATTGACTACACAGTATTAGAAGTAAATGGCATTTTAGGAAACTCGGTTTATAAAAGCCTAAATGCGGGGTCAATAAATTTTTGATAGCCAAACAATTTGATATTTTGCTCAAATTTCTACCAATGACTGCTTTACCGGGACTAATTTTAAATGTATATTCTCGTTAAGAAGTTATGTAATTTTGATACTACGGCATTAATTTAGGTTTTTATAAACCGACTTTCCTAAAATGTCTTTTACTTCTAATACTGTGTAGTCAATCGGTATATCAAATACTGATTGACTACACAGTATTAGAAGTAAATGGCATTTTAGGAAACTCGGTTTATAAAAGCCTAAATGCGGGGTCAATAAATTTTTGATAGCCAAACAATTTGATATTTTGCTCAAATTTCTACCAATGACTGCTTTACCGGGACTAATTTTAAATGTATATTCTCGTTAAGAAGTTATGTAATTTTGATACTACGGCATTAATTTAGGTTTTTATAAACCGACTTTCCTAAAATGTCTTTTACTTCTAATACTGTGTAGTCAATCGGTATATCAAATACTGATTGACTACACAGTATTAGAAGTAAATGGCATTTTAGGAAACTCGGTTTATAAAAGCCTAAATGCGGGGTCAATAAATTTTTGATAGCCAAACAATTTGATATTTTGCTCAAATTTCTACCAATGACTGCTTTACCGGGACTAATTTTAAATGTATATTCTCGTTAAGAAGTTATGTAATTTTGATACTACGGCATTAATTTAGGTTTTTATAAACCGACTTTCCTAAAATGTCTTTTACTTCTAATACTGTGTAGTCAATCGGTATATCAAATACTGATTGACTACACAGTATTAGAAGTAAATGGCATTTTAGGAAACTCGGTTTATAAAAGCCTAAATGCGGGGTCAATAAATTTTTGATAGCCAAACAATTTGATATTTTGCTCAAATTTCTACCAATGACTGCTTTACCGGGACTAATTTTAAATGTATATTCTCGTTAAGAAGTTATGTAATTTTGATACTACGGCATTAATTTAGGTTTTTATAAACCGACTTTCCTAAAATGTCTTTTACTTCTAATACTGTGTAGTCAATCGGTATATCAAATACTGATTGACTACACAGTATTAGAAGTAAATGGCATTTTAGGAAACTCGGTTTATAAAAGCCTAAATGCGGGGTCAATAAATTTTTGATAGCCAAACAATTTGTGTATAGGCGTATGTCACAAAAGCTTTTATAAAAATAATCATAACGTTATAAAAATAATTTTCGTTATGTTCTCTTCAATTTATGAAACCATATACATTTTTAAAATGAAATGGTTCATATAAATCATGAAGGATTTGGTAAATTTATATTAATATAAAATAAACTCTTTATAATTCGATTTTAACTGCACTATAAACGTATATTTTGTATAAGGGAATAAATAACTCAAATAAAAGTACGCAATGAAGAAACCCTGCAAAAGTAACTTAACTTGATTGAATTATGGTATGGTAGTTTCCATCCATTTCATGAAATATAAAACATCATTTTTGGGTCATTTATTTGAATTTCCACCAAATATCATTCGATATGAAAACAAATAGCTCTGCCATTACAACCAATCCCCAAGAAATGACTGAATACCATAGGAAACGACAGAAATGGAACCCAGATAAAACGTTCGAATTTGGAACATTTTTGCGGCGGGAAAGATTTGGAAGGGGGAAGGGCGCCATTTTTCTCTCCGCGCCATTGAGCCTAGAAAAACAAGACGGGAAAGAATAATAGTGATTTCATTTAATTAAAAAAAGGAAGACTTTTCGGAAGAAGTACTTTCGCCAAAGAGGGGGTTAGAAACAAAAGAAAAAATATAAATCCCCTTGACATTTGGCGGCGGAAGAAGATACCAATGGACTTTTTGGGGGGCTTTTTCTAGGTTTCTTTTTTCGCTTTTTGTGTAATTTCCTTCTGCTTTGTCATTTCTTGCGTGCTTGCGATATAAATTTCCGATCCGGATGTTTCGCCTGTTTTTTTCATCTCTCTTTCTTCGTGTTTATCTTCGTTTTTAACTTTGATGGATGCCTTTGTTTTAACTGCCGCGTCCTTCGTATGGCAGAAAAAGATAGTCATAATTTCTACGGGGAATGATATATTTAATTTTTTTTATCTCTATTATAAGAGGGATTAATTTTTGTAGTTACTAAAATATATAACGTTATAACAAGTTCAATGCTCCGAATACATTGGTTTGTTTAATTAACATCGCACTAGAGCTGCACAGTAGGCTATTGGCGACGGTTCGTGGCCTATCTAGAAGAAAAGACCCGGGAACGATGCCTCGTATTTTTGAACCATGGTCAGATGACGAGAACAACACCTGAGATGGCACCCGACGCAGCCTCAATAGGCGTCAGGACATTGGACCCCGATCAGATTTATCGTGCACCAGTCCCGTATACACGCCAGTATAATTTGTTGGATGTTCTGGACGATTTTCTAGTATTTTTGTAGCGAAGATGGCAACCCTCCGACCGCAAGATCACTACTTTTTTACTTTTCTTTGTCAAGTCCATCGCACGAATTCGAACCACCAATCCTCTGATTAGTAGTTGAACGCCTTATCCACTGAGCAACTGGGGCTCTCTCTCCGAATACATAAGTTTCATTTTTGAAACAGATATGTACTCAAAAATGAGTAAAAATGAATAAAGAGAGCAGTTGCTTTGCCTATATAAGATGTCTTTATTAATCACTTTCAATAAATATCAACAATTACAACCAAGACTTACCGGGAATCGAACCCATATTCTCAGGCACCGCAGACCAATGTTAAAGTACCAGGGCAATTTGAAGAAGTTATAAACATAAGAAATTTTAAAAAGGTACGGCAAAAGAATGGGAAGTAAGATAATTGAGATGTAATAACTCAGTTTCCATTTAAGCGATTGACATCAAATTATGTGGAAAATCATCTTCTGAACACCTATTTTATGTTTGTCAGGCCGCTTTGTTAAGATGGTATGAACAGAAGCTGAAATTAGCAATGTTAAATCACACTGCTCATTTTTGTGAAAGTACGATTACTTCAATTTGTAAAAATATAAAGATAGAGTCAAATTATGAAGAGGATAATTTAGCAAAATTATGAAGAATGTTACTGAGCAGGCTCAGACCTTCGACAGAATGACGACGTTAACCGGCTGAAAAAGTAACAGAAAATTGTTGACATGGTCTACAACAAAAGGATATCAGTGGATATATTGACCTTCAACGTCGTTCTTGTTATGATTTGTGTGTTCTGCAGTAAAAACTGTAGTTTTGTTTCTTGGTACAAACTGTTCAATTTCAATGCTTATTTCTTTCAGTTGTAAAGCAGAAAAACTTTTTTTAGTAGTTTCTTTTGACAAAAAAAATACTTAAATAAAAGGGAGCATTTTGTTTCTATGCATAATTTAAAATTTAATTATGTTAAAATGCAAATTTATAATTCGATTACAACATTCGACATTGCTACATTCGCAACTGTGAGGTATTGGTTGGTTTCCCTCCGAGACATTGGAACCAATAACTGCAGTTTCTCGGACGTCAATCGCGGTCGCTACAAAGAAAAAATCTGCGAGGTTATGTTCAACAGCTTCATACACTTTAATATCAATACTTAAATATAAGAATGGAGTGTCTGTCTGTGAAATCAAACAAAACCCCTCATTTTGAGTTTTCTTCACGAATTAGGATACACTGATTCAGAAAATCACATTAAAAGTTTTTTTGTCTGTCCGTCTGTCTGTCTGTCTGTTTGTCCGGATTTAACTCAAAAACTACTGCACGGATTTTTATCAAACTTGCGCCATTTTAACAAAATATTCTTAGTTTAAAATCTGCACTTTGTTTCATGTGGGTATCTGCATCCGTTCAAAAGTTATAGAACTTTTTCCATTTTCTCTAACATTACTCCTATGGGAAATTTACATCTCGATCTCCCTTCATAACATTATTGTTAAAAATCACCTTGGCGACCAAAAATATTTTTCGACAATACTGGTGATAAACGATTCATTTTGATTGGCTGATGAGTAATTGTCGCCAAATGTTTCCCAATGAATTAAAAATTACGCCAAATATTGCCAACAGAATTGCAAATGTCGCTAAATGTTGCCAAATGAATTAAAAATGTCGCCAAATGAATAAATTTTTTTTCTATTGAATAAAAATGTTGCCAAATGAGCTAAAATAGAGGTCCTATATTTAAAAATATCATCACAATGGCGAAATTAGTGTCCAAATAACAAAATTAAAGTCGTTAACAAAAACCTCGCCAACTGAAGGAGGAAAATAAACCAGCGCTTTCGACTGACGCCATGTGTATTCATGTTCCGAATAACTTAACTTTATGACAATAGTGCTATTTGTTACGGAGTGGAATATTACAATGGTGTTAAAATGGGCTACCTAAAAAGTTTAACTTAAGGTTTTCTATATTTATACCTCCATGTAGCTTTTTTTTAAATTTTCACATCAAAAACATATTGGAATTCAAAAATGAATATTTGATAATTAATTTTTATAAGAAAAATTTTCCGTAAATATTGACCCATATGAAATTATGTTGAAAGACGGATATATAGACTCCGGTCGCCAATTTGCACAAAAAAAGAACTCCACCAAATACGGTAAATTATTTCGATTTGGAAGAATGCAATATTTTTTTCTTTGATATATAATTGCGTCGCCAATATTAAAACTAATGAATGTGAAGTTTACTACGTGGGTTTATTGTCATAAATGGTTATTTTTATACAAAATATATGCAATTAAAAAAAAAATTAGGAAATTTTATTTCACAAAAAAAAACATTTTACAAAAACATCAGTTTAAATAGTAGTCGCAATACCATGTAAAGTCGTGAACATAAAAATAGATTTAGGTATCTCAAAAAATACTCAAAGTAATTTAATAAATCTGGATTTTGATAAAGTTTATTATTCAAAGTGCACAGAGAGTGATATGCGATGGCTACGCTGAGAAGACATAATCGAGCAGCTCTTACTGCGCAAAGTGACCACGAAACGCCGGGCCATATTGCTAGTATACCATAAGTGTGTTCATTCAAGAAAAAAGGATACTGTGAAAACTCCTCACCGATAACCGTTAATGAAACACTGCATTTATTTTCCGATATTTTATACGGGAAAACCAAAAAACAGGTTTAAATGCGTAATAAATTTCTTACAGAAACTTATGAGCTGCTATTCGATTTTTTAAAATCCATTTTAAGTATAACGCCCTTGCTTTCTATAAATAGCAATTCATCAGCAACAGAAATTTGCAATCAATATTCTGCCTAATTCTTTTCGAAGTATTTAAGGAAAGATGCGGATAGTGCCATAGTAGAAGTGATTAAAGTCTCGAATCATTAGCATCATTAATTTTGAATCAGCAGTATATGAAGGGAAAAAGTAAACCGAGTACTTTAATTAATGAACTTATTAATTAGCTAGCCGTTAATTTTTGAATAACCTTAAGCTGAACAATTGAAATTATTTTATGCGCCTTATTGTTTTGAAAAATTCCATATGCGCCTGTAAAATCGTTGGTACGGATCATATTAAGTTTATTAGAGTTGGTGTTATTTTTCTAATTACTTTTATTTGATTCGTTAGATAATTGACAAAACTTTCCTTAATTAAAAAGTAAATAAATTTAAGTTAAGTTGAATATATTTAGTTTTGTTTTGTTCGAATAACAAAATACTAATAATAGAAAATTAGTTGAAATATAAATAAACTCAGCTTATTATTAAATCTTTTAGCCCAAATTTATTTGTCTTAGTAATATTTTACTTAATTTGTTGTCTAGGCATCTGAATATAATAATTTTTTTTTAAATAATATTTTAATTGCACATTTAGAAAATTTAAAGTTTCAATCGAGAGTCATAAAACATAGCAATCTTAAAAAGCATCCAATTTCCGTTTCGAATCACCAGGCTTAATTAAGGTAGTTATGATTAAAGTAGTTAATACTAAAAATATTTGCATACTAAAAATATTTGCATATTAAAAATAATTAGAAAATTAAAAGCGTCATAAAGGATCCATTGAGATTGAGCGATCTTGAAAGAATCTAATTTTCATTTTTAATCATTACGCTTAATTAAGGTAATTTATACTAAATATATTTGCATTATTAGCAAACAAATAGTCAAATATTCACAGATTTTATAATTGCAAAGCTAAACTGATTTCTTTATACAATTCTAAGTGAGAGTGACTTTTGAATATTTAACTGTTATTTACAAATTAAGAAGTTAAACATTAAAACACTCTAAATAGGAAGAAACAGGTTTGTTTGAGATGCGAATTAAAAAAGTTTTCATCAAAGTTGTTAATCCAAGTAGATAATAGTTTCAACTCAGCGTTGCTTTAAAACAGCACTGGGAGTAAAAAGAGTAAAAGATTGAATGCATGCTTTATTTTGTTGATACAGTTTTAATTTATAGCATGTCAATTTTAACTATTGGTATGAATAAAAAATGGCTTTTAAGATAGATTAATAAATTTAGGATTTATTGTTATTTGAATGAAATTATTTTAATATTTAAAAAGTTTGCATCAAATGTTGCGTTTTTGAAAATATTCTTAAATGGTTATAAAAAAAAACTTTTTGAGCACTTTCTAATAAAGGAATGAAGCTTTTAATTAAACATTGTAGTCTTTCTGAAATAGCTCAAAAGGCTCTCATTTTGAATATAATTACAAATCTCAAATTTGCAACTTTATTTACAACTCAGTAATGTATTACCTTAAATATACTTTTCAGTTTTAAATTTGTTTATTACACAAACAGCATAGTTACTTTATGTCATATTAGTTTACTAATTTTGACCGATCGAAATGGTATAGTGACTACCTGAAAATAACTGTTATACCTCACGAACTATTATCGTTATTATTAATGATATTCTTTGTATTTTAACTTCAAGGTATGTACAATATTAGAAATATATTTCAGATGAATTGGTATAGCTGTAATTTTAGATATAAATTTCAATAATGTGTTAAATATAAAGGCGACGCCTTCCCGTAAAGTTATTATTTTATTAAGTGAACTAAATTCTAAAAATTTCGTTTTCCACTAGAAATGGAGTAAATACTAATACACTTAACGTCTTCGTAAATTTAAATTGCTTTTTGCGATTTTATTAACGACAGTAATTAGCTACATCTTTGAAAACTTTTTAAATCATTTATTTTTTGCATAGTGAAGTGTTTTTTTTAATTATATAAATAAATCCATATCCAAAACATTTTTTTGTTGCTTTTCTAGTGATTTTTAAATAACTTGATTTTTCACACTCTTATTGTGTATTTTTAAAGGTTTATTGTTCATATATGTATTTTCAATAAATCTATTCCGTAAAGGGTGTCGGGGGATCTGTGACGCATTTGCATTTTACATGCGTCATATCAGAAACACCATGGGGCTATGGGACATGTGAGCCTCGCTCACACATACGCACGCACGCTCACGCACGCTCACGCACACACGCACGCTCAAGCACGGACACCCACACGCACACACCCTCACGCACACACACCCACACACACGCGCACACACACGCACACACACACACCCTCACGCGCACACACATGCGCGCACACACACACCCTCATGCGCGCGCACCCCCCCTCACGCACGCACCCCCCCTCACTCACGCACACACACACACACACACACACACACACACACACACATATATATATATATATATATATATATATATATATATATATATATATATATATATATATATATATATATACATATATACATACATATATATATTAACTTGACTGCATCTTCCCAAAATAATTAAGCTCATTCCTTATTTACACACACACACACACACGCACGCACGCGCGCACACATATATATACTTTTGTTTATGATAATATTTATGTTTTAAACCAAAAATATTGCAAACACACAATAAAGTATACAGCTAAAACTATACTCACATCAACTCAACAATAAGAAAACTAAACATTGATTCGTTCATTGCGTAAGGGAAGCAGTATGTAGCGCGATTCCAGCTACTCCCTAGCAGTAAAAGAATGTCTTGAATTAATCGAATACAGGACAGTTAGGATGTGTATCGGAAAATGGTTCTTAATTACTCAATTAGGCGCGATCTCGGGAAATTAGCAATTACCCTTTTCCTACCCCTACATCTGACCCCATTCTGCTAGGATTGGTGTTCGAAAAACGTAAATAAATTTCGGAAGAGTTGCATTTGGGCACTCTATCTCTTTCGAAAGATTTATCTTCTCGAATGGGAGATATAGAGCCAAAGATATTTTATATTTTGCATAGGTGTGTGGTGGTTCCTTCAAATACACGATTATTTTCTTCCAGTGGGTTTCGAGCTATTGTTCGAGCGATTGTTTTAGCTCAACGGTTAAAGTAGTTTCGTAGAATTTGTAACTAAAAAAAAAACCAAACGCACAGAGTTCGCTACATTGGGGACTTGGCCATATATTATACTAGCTGAAATACCCGTTCTACGCACGGGAAGGAAATAAGTTACAAAATTGATACAAATACAATAATTATAAGCGAAATAAATAATATTCTTAATATGTCACCCATCAAGGAGAACGGAATAAAGTATTAAAAGTTCCAATTTGTAACGAATGTTATTAGCAAATTCACGCAAGAACTGGAAATATTGATATTAGGGAGAAGTTGGCTGTGAAATAATATGGATATATATACGTTACCCCCGTTGATTAACATCCATACTTTAACCTTTTGTAACATACCAGAAATTTAAAGATGAACAATTATTATTGTGTAATAATAACTATTATAAGAAAGGCCCGACAGCTGCTCCTTAGCTAGTGGCCAGGTTATGTTATTGTCTTCAATGTTGTGTATTTTGGCATCTTATAATAATAAAATATGTACTACAAATTACTTGTTGTCTCTGCTTATTTCTAACACACACCATCTACTGATGTTATTTTTTCAGGTTTTTTCTAACGAACTCGCGTTTAGCCTTAGGGCCCCCAACCCCCACCAATTAATTAGTAACTTCTTAGTTAAACTTAAACCCCGCTAACGTTATTCTATTTAGTAGACTTAATTCGATGAAGGTGTAAGGACCTCCGGTCGACACACCGTAAGGTTAATTCCGATTTCCGATTATAAGAAAGGCGAATATTTTATTTATCTGGGCCACATTTCTTATATATTTAACGACATTTTAGCGATATTTAGTCATTAGCCAATCAGAATGTTCCTCGTAGTTTACATACTATTAAAATTTTCTATTGTTTCAATCTTGAAATATTACATTGTTACATGTTCTCCATGTTAATCCTATGGAAAGGTTTTTAAAAAATCGTTATATTGGCAGTTCGAGTTCGAATTTTTAAAAATGCTTTCGTAGTGCACCTCTACGGCCTAAGATGAATCTGTGCTCCAAATTTCAGCACTCTAGGTCTTTTAGATCTGTAGATACCCAAACTAGCGTCGCTACGAACATCGAAAAAGGGGTTTTACACCCCCTTAAATACGTTCCATCAGAACAAAAATAACTTACTTTTCTTATTTAAGGCATATGGAACAACTTCGCCAAATTTCTTCTCCATAGGTATACGGCAAGTTGGAGAATTAGTGATGAGTGAATGAGTGGGGGTTTTCGCATTTATATATATAGATTTCACTACTTTTAATGGCTTTCCTTTCTGTATTTAGAACTAGGTATTTTTTACCGAGATGAGCTGGGATATAAGTTATCAATAAACAGAGACTTCTCTATCTCCTAATGACCATTCTAAAGTAATTATGGTCTAACTAAGATAAATTTAGCTAGAAATTTCATGAATAGGGTTAAAAATCCAAGCGATTTAAAAGCGTCTTTTTGATTAAAATACTATTAAAAATACTCTCAGAATCATGTAAAGTAACACCAAGTTTGAATGTAATACTTTAATAAATATCACACTTTAAATTTATGGCTTTGAAATCGAAGTAAAGTTAAACTCTTGTGAAGAAAGAACTAAAAATGTATAACATATCATAATTTTTTTATGCATATTTCTAGAAAGAAAACGATTTTTCTCAAAGTCATCTGTCTTGGGATGGATACAAAATAAATAAAATAAAAGCAAACTCTTTTCCAAAAAGTATCCATAGAATCAAAATATATCACTTTTAAACATCAAGATGTATTTTAATATATGCTCCATTATTTATACGGAATAAACTATATTCAAAAGAGCTGGATATATTTCCTACAAAAAGTATTTTTTACGAACATCAAAATATCAATTCAGGCGTCGATGACAAGTTCCTTTAACCCCGATGACAAATCGTGCGAATCCAGCTCCGGAACTTTTTACATTATTTCAATCTTCTTACTCATATCCATCGAGTATTTCTTTACACTTTCATTAATTAGGGGTTCAAGTGCTGGGGCTCGAGCATGAGAGAATTTAATCGGCTGAGAAATTCTATTGAGAAGGGGGGGGGGGGGAGAGAGACATATGGAGGAGAGTGTTCCAATTCTCGTTTGGCAAATCTCCAATTCTTTTTAATTATAGTTTGGGAGAATTTGGTATTGTATGTTGTGAGCCGTGTCAGTGTGGAAGTTGCTGATGGTGAAATTTCGGGAATTAAATAAAAAAAGAGATATTTTTTTTTAATGAAAATCATAAATGGCATAATTAAACTTGCATTAGTGAATTGAATTGTTAATTATACATAATATGTCTCTCTGAGCGATTAGAAAAACGGGCAAAATTGTAAAGTTGTTTTCTCCTGAAAATAGTTTACTTTATATTTCCAATGCATGTATGTTATATATAATTTTTAATGTGTAATACTTTAACAGATGTAGCTTCCAAAAAACACCCCAATGTTTATATTTCAAAAAAATTTCAATATCGACTACCTATACGAATTTTAAGTTTATGTCTATTGCTAGAAAAACTAGAAATCCATGGACGACTTAAGTCGTTCAGCACCGTCAGAGAGTTAATATGCTATATTAAATTCTATACGGGAGGAGTCAAAAACCGTTGGGAGTTGGAAATTATTTGGATGTATCTCATTTAGCTGTATCGGCATAATAAAACATTGTTTATACCCACATACATCGCTTATATTTTAAACAAGTCGCTTATATTTTAAACAAGTCGCTTATATAGTTAAACAAGTCCCTAATATTTTAAGCAAGTCGCTTATATTTCAAACAAGTCGCTTGACTTATATTTTAAACAAGTCGCTTATATTTAATACTTGTCGCTTATATTTTAAACAAGTCGCTTATATTTTAAACAAGTCGCTTCACTTATATTTAAACAAGTCGCTTCACTTATATTTTAAACAAGTCGCTTTACTTATATTTTAAACAAGTCGCTTATATTTTAAACAAGTCGCTAATATTTCAAACAAGTCGCTTCACTTATATTTTAAACAAGTCGCTTATATTTCAAACAAGTCGCTTCACTTATATTTTAACAAGTCGCTTATATTTCAAACAAGTCGCTTCACTTATATTTTAACAAGTCGCTTATATGTTAAACAAGTCACGTAATGAACAAAGTAGTTAAAAACAATGAAAAATTAATGATTTATTATGTGTAGTTAAAAAGTCAAGCAATAGCCATCGTCTCATAGTTTATGACCACTCTACATAAGACTGATATGAAATTTGAAATGATAAGACGATATATCAAGGTGACTAGAGTAATAAAAAGGTGTTCCGTCTCCAGCAGTTTCTGATAGGGGGGGAGGGGGGGGGGGGAGGGGGAGGGGGAGGGTAGCTATGATACGTCGAGATTGTGTTATTTCTATAATGTTTTTTTCCCAGTTAATAAAGTAGCTGTAGATCTTATTTATTTTTAAATTATGACTCAAAAATGTGTTGTCATAAATAACTTTTATTTAAAAAACAATGTTATGTACATGAAAAAAAGTGTTTCTTTTCGTCCGACTCCTAATTGAACACATTTGACATTTTTTTGAAAAATAGGAAAAGTCGCAATTTTTATTTGATAAAACCCCATTCTATTGAAAGATAGAATATAATTTAAATATAAAACTTGATTTCTAAAATATTTCGATCACGGGTTATTCAAACACTTTTCAACAAGATATTTTCTTTAACGGAATTTAAGAATATTACCATTTTGTTTAATAAGGAGTTTTAAGTATGTATTATTTTTTTATTACAGTTATTACTTTTTGATTATATGTAAATCGGATCTAAGAAGTGAATTACCGAAGAATATTACATAGAGTAAAACTCAGATAACTAAAAAATATTTCGCCTGAAAAAATGAATTCATTGACATTATATACATATTAAAGTGCCGATGTATGGGTAAAGAAATTAAGAGTGGCTCTCACAGAGCATGGCTATAAAGGTTTTACGTGAAACACCATTTAATCAACTTATAGATTAGTCGCCAATAATATACCACGTCAAGAAAATGAAAGTAAACAAGCTTACGGCGGCGGATCTAATTTTCTATTGACCTCCGCATCTGATTTGCTTTTGATACCAAATTCCTGTCAATCGTGCTATTTCTCACGGAGTCATAGCATCGGAATGAATTATCTTAAAAACGTAACATGACGTATCTATCTCAATACTCCATGTAGACGAATTAAAGAAGTTTAATGTCAATATTAATTCTGCGATTTCCATAAATTTGAAAACAAATTGCTTAATTTTGCTAATTTAAAACTATTTGAAGAGTGCCCAAGCGTTGTGAGACTACTCAGCAAAGGAAATTTGCAGTTATCATAATTTATAATTTATAGTTATCGTAAAAAGTGTTAACAATATATGGGTGAAATGTTTTGATGCAAAGCTCCTCAATTTTCTAAATTATTTTTTTGCACTCGCTTAAAGAAAATATAATATAATTTTTATTATTATTCATTATAAACTATATATCACTATATTATGCCTTTTTTTAAATTTATTATTTCATTACATTATCCTTTAATTTAATGCATATTGTAACTCATAGCAACTGTACTAAACGTAGTAAAATATTTTCAACTAGAACACTTCTAATGGAAGTAGAATGGAATATCAAACAATTTTTATAAAGTTGATTGTAAATGCACTGAATATTTTATTTTTTAGCTGTAAGATTGTCAACTCTTTTTAATATTATTGCTTGAAACATGCTAAACATATTTTAAGACACATTTTGCATTCAGGAATTATATTTGATGTAATATACGTTTTTAACACTACCAATATTTTTTACACTAATAGTTTGTTGAAAATAATCTCAAACACAAACAATAATTTATCAAACAAGTTAAAATAACTTTGCGTGTAAAAATTTGGTGGAACGATTATTCTCTTGACATATGCATTTTAAATAA
The DNA here is from genome assembly GCA_963932185.1 of Troglohyphantes excavatus. NCBI lineage: Eukaryota > Metazoa > Arthropoda > Arachnida > Araneae > Linyphiidae > Troglohyphantes > Troglohyphantes excavatus. The sequence continues at coordinate 44,846,658 of OZ010675.1, forward strand.
TGGATTCTTTATTTTCCCCAACGGCCTTTCCAGTAAATTGTCTGATGATCAACTTTGAAAAGTGTGAGATAACGGAAAATGTATCAACTAGAATAAGTTTGTAAAAAAATAACAAAATCCGGCAAGAAACCATAAAAATACTGTTAAAGTGTCGCTTGTCACCGACATTAGACATCAGATGACGTCATTATGACGTAGCCCGGCCCCTCGTCAGAAACTGCTGGAGACGGCACACCTTTCTATTACTCTATTATCCTTGATGATTTACGACAATTTATATTTATGGGTTGGCGACGACTTTTAATAAATTTTCCAGTAAAAGGAATCAATATATTGTTTGCTACATGTGTTAGGGTCGCTAAAAAGTTGGAAAATATAGTTTTGTGAAAATCAACAAAACAAACTGTTTACTCTGTGAAGGAAAACAAAGAATTCGGCTTTCATTGAAGTCTTTCTAGTTTTATTAATAATTAATCGATAAGAAAAACTTTGTGTATTGATATAGAAGAATGATAGTAAAGTAATCTAAATATCAAAAATGTGTGTTTCTACACTTTGGTGAGGTAGCCTACTTCAAGTGAAATGGGACATAAACTAAGGCATTTTATTTAATATTCTAGTAAAAAATACATGAATAAAGAATATATAAAATTAATAAAAAAATTAAATTGACAGGCACGTGCTCAATCATGTTGGCAGACTGCGTGTTTTGTTTAAACATATGGAAGGTAAAGTGATGATCTCTTTAGCCATAAACTCCTTCGATTTCAATGTAAACGCAAAACCTCCATTTCCTTATCCAGTTTTCGAACTCAGACCAACGCATCAGGTGCTTGCTCTAGCCCTTTGATATCTGGAGTGACGATTTAAAGTTACTAATGAATTGTAATTTGTTGAATATTATTTTCTCCCAAAAATTATTATAGAGATGTTTAAATAAATATAATGTTATTGGTTAATTTTAAAATTCCTCCACCCATTAATAAAGATAGACTTTTACCTCTAATGTTTTTTTAATCCCGAAGGTCAAGCGATTTTCGAAATTGAAGAATTATTTAAATTATTTTCCCTTCACATGCGTTTTTAAAAAATTGTTTATGAATCATTATTTTTTTTTTGAAGAAATATACTTTAAATTACGTTTTAAAGCAAAAGTATATTTTAATAATATTTTTTTAATATTGGATTTGTGGTTAGAAAAACTAATTGTAGAGATTACTAATTGTAATATTTCGTCCATGAGCGGAATTAAAAATTATAATTTTGATTTATTATAGAAATTACTACTTACAGTGGAGTTTCTGGAATATTATAATGCTCTTAAATAATGAACTAATTGTTCTGGAAACTGTAGACCTGATAACAAATAAATAAATTAAATAAACAAACAAGTAAAAACTACATATGGTTATTTTAATGACTTAAATGAAAAACAAAGCGTTTGATCGTGACTGCGTAATAAACAAATTTACAGATAAACAGGTGAAATGTCGAGATAAAACAGGATCTCGATAACGCTCTGTCCATTAAGTATAAAATCAGCAAATAATAAATGGCAATTTTAGGTGTTTGGGTCAAAAACACATTAAAAATTTAAATAAGACAGTAAGCGCGTATAAATTATAAATAAGTAAACCGTTATTATTCATGAAAATATATTGATTTTGATTTATATTTGCAAAACTAAACAAACAAATATTTTTTTATCACATTAAGCCGTTACATGCGAAATCGTAAATTACTTTTCCTAAATGCGTTGACTCGTATTCAAATATTTCCGAGTATTTAAATTGGATATAAAGTGCTTTGAAATAAATAAATAAATAAATAGCTTAGTTCTATAGAAATGGACGTGAACTCAATAATGTAATAATCTAATTTTCGGAAACAACACCTTTTGAATGTTTGTTTCACATTTATTATTAAGGGATGTACGTTTTGTATAAAGCGGATAAGCTCGAGTTAGTATAATAAACTGGTTTTATGCTAAATATTTCAATTGATATATAGTCCAGGTAACATTGTTAAAATTGTTTGAAAAGTGACTTGTTTTAAAAAATTTAAGAGTAATTTGCTGATATCCGTACATATCCTTCTAATGTCTTTAATTACCGATTTTTTAAATTTTATTTTCAATGTTTGGGAAACAATTTGAAATCAAATTTCCGTTTTTCTAGAAGAGTATGCCAATAATTTTTTAATTACAAAATTATTTAAAAGAAATAAGCTTTAAAAGTAAATGAAACCGCAGAAAAGTGGTATTATTGTTGTTATTATTATTAAATTTGATTTAATATAGAAAATAATAATAAATATTGGGATTTGGTTTATATAGTTTAAATTATAAAATCCCATTAGTTAATTTAAATTAAAATATTCAATTTGAATTAAAATTTATGTTTGTTTAGAAGAACAAACAAGTAAATTTTTAACAACAAAATTCTTTTAAAAAATAAACTTAAAAAGTAAATGAAACCACAAAAAATGCGCTATTATTATTATAATTATGGAAAGACAATAATAATAATTATTATTATTATTGTTAAACTTGATAAAATAGAGAAAATAATAATAAATATTGGGAATTTGTGTAGTTTCGATTATAAAATCCCATTAGTTAATTTAAATTTAAATATTCAATTTGAATTCAAATTTCTGTTTGCTTAGAAGAACAAACCAGTAAAATTTTAACTATAAAATTCTTTTTAAAAAAATAAACTTAAAAAGTAACTGACTCCACAAAAATTTGCTATTATTATATTATTATTGAATTTGATTAAATACAGAAAATAATAATAAATATTGGGATTTTGCTTATATAGTTTAAATTATAAAATCCCATTAGTTAATTTAAATTAAAATATTTTATGTATAATAATCTCTTTTGTCAATTAGAAATAAAGTTTACTAATATTCTTAACTAAACATGGAATGATTTCGTAAAAGTTCGCCAAACTATTTCGCCATCCATTCGGTAAATATTTATAATTCAATAAATCTTTGATAAACTTTTCCAAAGATTTGCTGCTTGTCTCATCAATAAAATTTATATTTCTTCTCTTCTCTTAACGACAAAATCCTTATTTAAATTTCGGAAAGTAGGCCTCCGTTAACTTATTGTGGAATAAATTCAATTATCCGCTTCTACGAAAAGCATCTCTTCCTGTTGTCAATCAATAGTCTGCAAACAGACTTGTTCCCTCTGAGAGATATGAACTTTTTAAAAGCAACTTCGGCTGAAAAAGTTTACTAGCCAATTTATCAAACATTTGCTTCTAAAACGTTAAAGTCAATTTCGTAGTTCAGAATGGTGAATAAAAGAAATTCTTCACTGCTGGGAATTTTATCAATGAAAAAGTAGCTTTTTAAACTTTGTTTGGGAAAAGTCATCAACGTTCAAATTATTTTCTTATTTTTTTATGCAATTATTATTTTTTTAAGTAATAACTAGTTAAATATTTTTGTTCATAACTAAGTTTAACGTATTGCATTGACATGTTATTCCTTGGCTTATTATGACAGCAACAGAGGTGCATGAGTTTGTTTACTCATATTTTGGAAACTAATGTACACTATTAAAAAAATCAGTTCAACGATGTACCATACCTCGGTACAAAACTTAGGTCTGCAGTAAATGACACCATATTATGGTGGAATCTAGGTTGAACCAAAAATCTTTTATCGGTAAAACGCGGAGGTTTCACCGATAATTGGTTCAACTTCTTTAACTGTAACCGACATTTTTACTATCGCTACATCAACAAGCCGGGGAATCCCCTCCAAGAAAGACAAGGACTAACAAGTGCCTCCTTGACCCAGTGGGTAGAGGCGTTCAGCTATGCATTAGAGGATTCCTAGTTGGATCCCGATCGGTGAACTTAACAAAGGAAAGTAAAAAAGTTGTTATCTAGGGTTGCTACCTTCGCTACTGAAATACTAAGAAAACTCGAATTTTGAGTTTTATGAAAGGTTATGAGTTTTGGAGCAACGTCTCATCATTAAATGGTATCCGTAGCAGCACCGTAAAATGGTGAAACTAAGCACCAAATGTTGGTTGCAGCTAAATGGGTACCGAATTTTGGTGCAAGATCGCAATAATTTTTAACAGTGTAGTAAACAGCTTCTATTTGGAAAAAAGATTTTAGGTCGAATATTGTTTTGATATCTTAATTTGAAAATGAGTTATAATTGAAGGGATGAGTGGATATAGGAGGTATGAAACATGAAAAAAAATGAAGCTATTGTCATGGGTGAAGGAAGTATGCGTTGGCTTGTTTTTTGGCACTGATAGTATCAATGTAAAACACAGAAACTAGTGTCACGAAGGTGATATATGACCACAACGCAACACAAAATGAAAGCTTTAAGGTCAAATATTTCAAAACTTACTTTTTGTTACTTATCTCTTTTTTAACCACTTATCCATTGAATTACAAAAATGTTTTCATATTGTGTTTTGTATTGTTGTATTTAACGTAAAATTCATTATTTCAGCATCTGTATACCCCAGAAACTCCATGTCACAAATATTAATATAATGTAATTGTTTTTATTGTTTGCAAATAAGTACATTAGAATTGTCATAAAGTATTAAAACAATGACCTTGATTTAGTATTGCATTTATAAAATGCTTGATATTCACATAAATTACTTACAATTTAAATCAAATAATTAAACGGCCCAATTTCAAAACAGGTATATCCAAAAATTCGATTATAGATATTTTGGTATCTGTAGGTACATTATAACTTCGGCTTAAATTTTAAAATATAATAAAGAAGGAAAACTGTTATTTAATAATGGAAATTAAAAAAATGAGGCCATGTAGAAGCAAAAATCTGTATCGAAGCTACTTAAGCTGGATACAGATGTAAAATCAGTAATATTCAGCAAAAGTGTACATTTAGCGTCAGCGAACGTAATTTCTGAGTGTTTCGAATTTAGATATAGCGCGTTTTGTTTTTTAACAAAAAGAAAATGGAGACGTATATATTTGGAAAAACAGTAAATCCTTCAGCGAGTTGCAAATTAAGTTATGTAAAATTAAAATTCAGATTATAACCAATTCATTGATGTGTACTTGCACATTTAAGAGTAAATTTGCTGTATTTTTTCTTAATTTTTTACAAATAAAAATTATTAGTATATTAACAATATTTAAGTTTTGACAATTTTTCACGATTTACTCAAAAAGTTTAACGTGTATATAGATCCTTTTGTATCTTCTCATTTGTTTTCTGAACTAAAGTTTTAAATATAACGAAACCGTTTCACGATGAATACTGTAATTAAATATTTATATTCCAAAGTCCATTAATTAAAACAACTGCATTCCATTTTTAATTCAAGAGATCTCTCCGAACTGTCTCTCTCCACACACCCCCTCCCCATCAAAGTTAAGTGAAATGTAATTGAATTATTTGCATCAGCCAACAGGAATACCGAATCTGACTTTCTGCCAAAAGTGTTGCCAAAATTGTTTCTGAAAATGCATGGATTAATGATCTGGACTACATCTGAGTAAACAACATTTATTGCTTGTAATGGCTTCTCGTGGAAGCTATTACTTTATCCGCTAATAGAAGTGTTTATTTGTTAGAAAGAATGTCTCTACGTAACATTTGATCTTTTCTTTGTTTATGTCTTCAAAAATTAATTCAGCTGCTTAATTGTATTTTAAGGCTAAGTTAAAAAAGCTTTAATCAACGGCGCTTTTTAGTATTGACGTGAAAGTCTATCATTCAGGGCTCGCAGCACTTTTTACATATGTCCCTAGGGAAAAAGGGGCCAAACACCTTAAAAAAAGGGACAGAAAAAACCTATAAAATTTATATTTTCTATGTAACAATACAGGTTAGCCACGCACTGACAACTATCGGATATCCAACTGAACTATTTAGTTGCATGCAACTGAAAAATTCAAATTGCATCTGCTCAATTAGCAATTATCAGACATGTAACTATTGGACAAAATATCCTTTCGCTCTATACCGCGCTAACATCTTTGTCAAATAATCGATTTGGGGCGAATTTTCGTCTTTACTTTGGCGATTTAGAAATCTGATACGTGGTAGCAGCACTGAGTTGAATGCAATTAAAATAATCGCAGTTGCCGAGTGATTGTTTAGTCACTTAGCTGATTAAAAGTTGCAGTGCAATAATTGCTTGTGCCAGGCAAATAATTTATAATCAGAGATTTGATTACATCAGTCACAAGTCCGTGACTTTTCACTTACCAAATTCAAGAGTTTAATAACTATTGGTTAAATAGTATATAGTATTAAACATCCCTATTCCCAAATCATAGCAACATAAACGTAATCTGACAGCAAAAATGTATAATTTCATTTCCAGTTTTATAACATCAATTCCATTCGAAATTATTCGAAGGCTTCATATATTGAGATGGTCTTACATTGACTATAACTCTTCTCAAGTCGTTTTAAATAAATGCGTACATAATTTTTTCCCCCGTGATTGAATGCATTATAAGCTGTTTGCAGGCCCGTTGCACCGGGGGGCGGGGGGTAATGTTGGGGATTTCAACTTCTAAAAACCCCGAATTGGGAAAATTTATGCCTAAAGAAAATTAGTATTATTAACAAATGAAATTTGGGGCAGATTAGAAATTGCTCAACTTGTAAGCTTACATTTAAATTAGATCTGAAGTTTATCATTAGATGGAAAATTGCCAACCCGACTGGAAGTAAAATGTATTAAAATATTGCAGTGTTTCACATTGATTTTCCCGACATTTCTCGTGCATACGTGGGATGTAAGCATGTTGGTAAATTCCTGTAGATTTGGCAAAATCACAAACCTAGGGCAAACTTGCGAAACATTATTCTTTTTAAAAAGTGAAAATTCTTAGTTTAACTTTTAAAAAACCGAATGTTTCACAAATTTTCCAACTAGGTTACTGATTTTGCCAAGTCTACATGAATTTAAGAACATTGAAAGGGATGGGGGGCTCTTTACCAAGGGCTCTGTATAAGGCTTAAAATGTGTGATTTGTTGCAGAAAAATGACTATGGCTCTCCCGTGTTAAACACTTAGGGTCTAGAAATAGTGTGAAGAGACTCGGGCGCTACACAAAAGGATGCCAATCTGCGTACCCCCCTTCTTTAACCACGGTGAAACGTGTATGTCGCCGTAGGGCTATAACATATGTTAAGCATCTAAAATAAAGATGTAATGCGTGAATAAATGTAAGGTACGCATATAATTACGTCATTTCTATACACGTACTCCATTGCGGTTGCATTCTCGATTACGCCTGTAGGATTTTTAAAAATAATAATATAATTGAGTAACCGTCATAAAAGACGAATTGAAATGAATTGAATAGATAGAATACATTGAATAGAGCTTCGAGCATAGATCCCTCATAGTAGAGAAATCATAAGGTTATAATCTCGCTAACATCAAAGTGAGGCCAATATGTATGGATGAAGTAAGACACGTGGTTTGCTTCATCCATTCATAAATATTTTCTAGTTCATTCATAAAAATATCATGTACTTCATGAAGTAACACATTTACTAGTCAGTCGTGAACGTTTTTTCATTCATAAATTTTGAAAGGAAGTCACGTGTATTGTGCCATCAGGTCTGAGATGATTGCATCACGATGATGACGTCATATTCGCTCTACTACAGTCTATTCATGCTCGAAGGTATAGATTGAAAAAATATATGTGTTTTACTAAAATTGTTAAAATGTGTATAGTTGATTAAGAAATGGATGAAAATAATTTTTCTCAATATTAGAATACCGTTTTACTATTCCAATAAAATTTTTTATCGATTAAAATGTTTTTTAAGGTATTTGGCGAAAAAGATCTTCTTGTGAAGTACCATAGTACTTACTAATGAAGCGATATTTCATTTGAGAACTATATGTAATAATATTCAAAGTTTGCGTTGTTTGCATAGGCGTAATCTTAAACTAAAGAACATATTGGTTTCTCATCAAACTTTGATGTATTTTTAGTATCTCAACGAGTTTTGGTGCCTCTTGAGTCTAAAAAATTGGTTTTCAAATTAAATTGTGTATGTCTGGGATCTCCATATTTCAAGTATTTATCAACTTACGATCATTAAATTATAAATAATGTTACTGAAGTATATGGAACTCGACAGAAAAATTCTTTTAAAGTAGAAGTATTCATATTTAGTATATTAGCAATTGTTCAAACACTTATCTTCACAAGTACTGTACCACAATATGCGTAAGATTTGTTAAATTTGAAAATAAGTTATATATTCGAAAAAAACCTGCATGCATTTCTCACATGAAAACATTCATGTTTGGACATGCACGAAATGTAAGTGAATATGTATACTTTTGCACATGGCCATATATCTGTTTATACCATAAAAAGTTTCAAGCTCTTATTTTAAACAGATTTGTTTTACCAATGTAGAAGATATTAAAAGTATTTTTTTAAATAAAATAATCCAAGGAATATCAGTATTGATTTTGTAATGAATAAGAAACATTAATCTATTGTACACATTTATAAGAATTAGTTTGAATATTAATATTTTATTAGAATTATTTTATTAGAATTATTTTATTACAATTATTTTATTAGAATTATTTTATTAGAATTATTTTATTAGAATTATTTTATTAGAATTATTTTATTAGAATTATTTTATTAGAATTATTTTATTAGAATTATTTTATTAGAATTATTTTATTAGAATTATTTTTTTGGAATTATTTTATTAGAATTATTTTATTAGAATTATTTTATTAGAATTATTTTATTAGAATTATTTTATTAGAATTATTTTATTAGAATTATTTTATTAGAATTATTTTATTAGAATTATTTTATTAGAATTATTTTATTAAAATTATATTTTCCTGGGATTATTTTCTTGGAATTATTTTCTTACAATTATTTTCTTAGTATTTTTTTCTTAGAATTATTTTATTAGAATTATTTTAATAACGAATATTTATATATCTTATATTGAATTGATTGGTAAGATATGATTGATAATTTAGAATTATCTTTGCATACTTCAAAGACACAATCAAATATGGGAAATATAGTTAGAAACTTTGGTACTCCAAACAAATGTAATTACAAGCTTCGACAGCGAATTGCAGAATATAAATTCAACATTTAAAAATATGAGGATCTGCAAATTCATAACAAATGGAATATTTGTCCAAAGTGACAGCTAAATCCTCAGAAAATGTATTAAAACTTTCAACGTACATCTCGGAATTAAAGGAGAAATGAATAATCGCAAACATCTTTACAGCTACGCAAATAAACGGATCAACTCCGGATTCGAATAACGTAAAAAGTATCGATCTCTTCATAAACTACGAACGTTACAATTCATTACCAAATGCATATTTATCGCAAAAAACAACATCCAAAATCCACCGGGTAATTTAGAATACTTTTCACAAGACAGACACATTACAATCAAAGACGACACACAAAAAAAAGTTCGAACTAACTTCTAAAGATTTGATCTCCCCTGAAAAATATTTCTCTTCTGCGAATTCTGAAACAGCAATGAAAGAAAAGAAAAAAAAAGACGTTTCATCGGCATCTCCAGAAAAAGGAAGAGAAATAATGACGAAGAAAATAAAAAAATAAAGTTGAAACGCTTTAAAGCGATTCGGGAACATAATGATTGAGCGCGTCTCCACAAAAAAGCACCAAGAGCGGGAGCCGGCGAATTTCGTCGATAACATGGGAAGGTCAGATGAAGGGCGAAACGGGGCTCTTTAATTCGACTGCGAGTGACAGACTGAAAATGGGTCAGTATTCGACCCCCCCCCCCACTCCACTCCCCCCTTGGGTGCTTGTATGCATGCGTGCCTTTAAATTTAGGGGAATTCCTCCTCAATCTGATTTGAAAATAGAATTCCGGTGCGTTGATGTATACGACAAAAAAAGTCTTGCTATTTTTTCGGCGTGTGGAGTTTCGATTTGAGTTGTCAAATTAGGAGTTTTAAACTAACTGCAAGGGAGCGCTCATGTATTTATGTCACGCTATTTTTCGTTAGTTTGTACACCCCTTTCCCTCAAATCACGTTAGTCCTTCATATCATGATAAACTTACTCCTACATGTCATGATAAACTTTAGCAGTTAAAACAATAGACATTAGAACTTCCGTTCTGTGAATATTTCATCAAACATTCCATTAGGACAGTAGTACTTTTTATAAAAAAAGTTATTTATATCAAAATTTGTGAAAGGAAATTCTGTATTTTTGCTACATCATGCAACCATTGAGCTTTCCTATATCACGCCATAGTAATTCATTATAGACCCTACAGGACCTGATTTGAACAGGTCCTGTAGGTGTCTATTATATTTTAATTTTATAGGCATAATAACACTGATGGGAGTCCCTTTCACAAAAATTAGTATCGAAAAATTCAAATCTCGCATATACCGTTAAGTATTCTTTCAAGAAATTATAATGTTTTTGGAAAAATGACTGAAAAGTTATGCAAAATTAAAGTCTAATAGCGAATTTTTTAAAACGTAGGTAACTTTTCTAAAATTAAGGGGGTCCGATACCCAAAATTCGCAAAAAAAGTCATTTTTTTTTTATATTTAAAAAATAATATTCAAACTTATCTTAATAACTCACAAAAAACTGCTTCAAAAAATTCCTATTACTTTTTTAGTTATGAATGTTTTAACGATGTGTTCCTGTAACATAGTTGTATCATATGTAAACTTTAAAAGCAAATATCTCTGTTCGTGGTTTTGAAATTTAATGAACACTAAAAATGCTAAGGCTTTTTTACTATTATACTTAAAATCATAATTTTTGTGTGTATAGCAAGATAAATATATTTTAAATAGATGTATGCATTCACATTTCCTATTTTTACCATAATTTGTTTTTTAAAACCACTTAAAATGGAATTTTATTTTTTTTAGTCCATTTTTTTCTCCAAAATTTCTAATATATTTTATTTTTTTAAAGTGATGTATCTGAATCAAAATTTGAATGCATACATCTATTTACATATTATTCAAGATCTTAAATAAAAAAAATTGCTTCAAAATATTGAAAAACAAAAAAGGAGTAGGAATTTTAAAATTGTTAAAAAATTTACTAAAATTTTAATTTAAAAATAAATGTTTCAATTTAAAAAAAAAATTGAGCGTCTTAAAATGGTTTTTTATGCATATTTAGAAAGAGAAAAAAAATTGGATTGTACAAGTATAAAAATAAAGAAAAAAATGTCGAAGGTATCGGACCCCCTTAAAATGCAATTAAGTGAGACCTCTAAAGTCGGGAGGCCCTAGGCCTGGGCCTAACATACCTAAAGGTAAAACAGGCCTATCGCCATCTCCCTATAATAAAAGAAAGAGTTTGCAAGTGTACAGCGAAATAATTCCCCTACACTTAAAAGTCTAAAAAATTATATATAAGAACAATTCCTCCTCAAGATTTACACCTGAGATTCGTAATTGTAAAAGTCTGTTTATTTTTTTAAATGTGTTCATAACGTTTTAGAAGCATATATTTTAAATATTCAGTTTAAAAGAAAATTTAAACATTTTAACAAAGTTTTAAAATGTTGCCAACCTATAATACTTTAAAATTAAAAACCGTAAATATAGAAAAATAAAGGTTACAATTTGACTTACCTCCTCCCATTTGGGTGCTTGTAATTTAAGGGCATTCCGAATCTGGTTAAAAATATAATTTTAGTATATTAATATCTAATCATAAATAGTTTTGCTACTGTTATGCTTCTTCAGTTTTGGTGATGTTTTTACTAGAGTCTTCAAAATAGAAGTTTTAAACTGCGATTTATAAATTAATGGGATAAAATGTTTAACACTCCATTGTTTTTTTTAAATAAATGATTTTGTTAAAATTGTAGTCGCTGTATAAATTTATTCTATTAAAACATATAATAATTATATATATTTTATTACTTGGAATTTTTTTTACTTAATTAAATTGGCTTTTTGCGTAGCATTCATTCTTCCCAAAGAACTATATATTATGTTAATTTCAAAGAGTATTTCAGACCATCTCTCAGCAATATATATAAGAACTACGCCAGTCGCTAGTGAATTACGAAGAGAGCGTTATAGACATGCAGGACGATAGTTTAAAGATATATCTGTTTTGTCGGTGACTGGTGATCCTAAGCATCACAGCAATTAATGTGTCAGAATAAAAATTATAGTTTATGCTGTAGAATTACAATATTAAAGTGCTGCTTGAATAACCTAGCTATTTTGTTTTTAGAGATGTGGAAATATATAAATTAGCATTCCAACCCCCCACTCTTATATGCGTGGGTGGTTTTAAGTTGAGGGGAATTCTGAATCAGGTTAAAAGCATAAATTTGGTACGTTAATGTACTTCTGTGAAATTTTTGGTACGTTAATATATGTAGAGATCTGGGTTGTTATACATTTTGGGATTGTTAAAATAAGATTTTTAAAGTGGGATTTGTGGAGTGGGATATGTTCGGGAATGGTTATGCAACATATAAATTATTGCTTGTGTTGTACAATTATGGCAATTGTATTACGCAAAAACAATTAAAAGCATTTAAATTTAACATTGAGAAAATTTTGTGAGATATAGAATAATATGGTACACAGAAATATATCCCTTAGTTATTACTTCTTACGTGTTTTTAAGGAATTGCAATTATGAAAGTAAAATTTCGGTATATTAATGTTTTCGAGGAAAAGTTTAAAATTTGTTTTATAAATTCACTTTTCAATTAAATTTGAGTTCATTAAAATAAAAAGAAAATTAAAGTGTGAATTGTAGACGGTAAATATGAATATAATTGTTAGTACCATTTGAATTATTGTTTATGCTATATAATTTAGATAAATGAATAAATCACATACAGTTTTAAATATTTGGAATTAATTTTTTTAAGAGATTGTGATATATTGAAATTATATGTGTCATAATTCCATCTCCAAGTATTATCTTTTATATATGTGCTTTTTAAATTTACAAGTGATCCGAATATAAATACAAAGTAAGTATTTAAAATTGGTTGTGAGCAAGAGATGCATGTAGAGAAAAGTGAACAATAACGAAAACATGAGCCACAAAATAGCGTTTGTACGGATTCAAGTAGGATAAATGGATCATAACGAAGTGTACCGTAGCGAAATCATGCAATTTTAATCTGCTCACTTCTTAACTAATATGATACTTTAATGGTGCTGTTGCAGTGGTTGACCTTAGAACTCTGCTACAAGAGTAGTAATTATTTTGTACGGAATCCAAAAAGGTGCCAATTGAGTTTGTCGTTACTCGTATTAAACCGTGCGGCTGTTTCGATTGACACTACTTACCTAATTTTTTTTTGTGTTTGTTGAGTTTTGTTAGTATTTTGATGAGTTTGTCCAAATATGAGACTTAAAGTACACATTTTACTTGTCTACAAAAATTAATTTAATTTCTTACTTTAAGTTTATGTGATGTTTAATTATAATATTATTAATTTTGTGGCTTGGTACAAGAAAGATCAACGCCATTGGAAATTGGTTGTTCTTGTTTCAAGCCACATAATTATTGTATAGTTATTACAAATGTCCGGATAATAGAAAAATATTTAAACTTACAATTTAATGGAGATTGTGAAATATATAACATAGACGATTATATTATTTCTATTCAGTTTCTGAGTTGTTTAATTATTATATTAATTTTGTGGCTAAGAACAAGAACGAGCAACTCACATTGGCTGTACTTGTTTCAAGCCACGGAATTATTGTATAATTATTACAAATGTCCGGATAATAGAAAAATATTTAAACCTACAATTTAATGGAGATTGTGAAATATATAACATTGGTGATTAATTTATTTCTATTCAGTTTATGAGTTGTTTAATTTTTATATTAATTTTGGGGCTTGGAACAAAGACGATCGATGTAATTCGACATTTGTTGTTCTTGTTACAAGTCACGGAATTATTGTATAGTTATTACAAATGTCCGGATAATAGAAAAATATTTAAACCTACAATTTAATGGAGATTGTGAAATATATAACATAGACGATTATTTTATTTCTATTCAGTTTCTGAGTTGTTTAATTATTATATTAATTTTGTGGCTAAGAACAAGAACGAGCAACTCACATTGGCTGTACTTTTTTCAAGCCACGGAATTATTGTATAATTATTACAAATGTCCAGATAATAGAAAAATATTTAAACCTACAATTTAATGGAGATTGTGAAATATATAACATGGACGATTATTTAATTTCTATTCAGTTTCCGAGTTGTTTAATTATTATATTAATTTTGTGGCTAAGAACAATAACGATCAACGGACATTGGCTGTACTTGTTTCAAGCCACGGAATTATTGTATAGTTATTACAAATGTCCGGATAATAGAAAAATATTTAAACCTACAATTTAATGGATATTGTGAAATATATAACATGGACGATTATTTAATTTCTATTCAGTTTCTGAGTTGTTTAATTATTATATTAATTTTGTGGCTAAGAACAAGAACGATCAACGGACATTGGCTGTACTTTTTTCAAGCCACGGAATTATTGTATAATTATTACAAATGTCCAGATAATAGAAAAATATTTAAACCTACAATTTAATGGAGATTGTGAAATATATAACATGGACGATTATTTAATTTCTATTCAGTTTCTGAGTTGTTTAATTATTATATTAATTTTGTGGCTAAGAACAAGAACGATCAACGGACATTGGCTGTACTTGTTTCAAGCCACGGAATTATTGTATAGTTATTACAAATGTCCGGATAATAGAAAAATATTTAAACCTACAATTTAATGGATATTGTGAAATATATAACATGGACGATTATTTAATTTCTATTCAGTTTCCGAGTTGTTTAATTATTATATTAATTTTGTGGCTAAGAACAAGAACGATCAACGGACATTGGCTGTACTTGTTTCAAGCCACGGAATTATTGTATAGTTATTACAAATGTCCGGATAATAGAAAAATATTTAAACCTACAATTTAATGGATATTGTGAAATATATAACATGGACGATTATTTAATTTCTATTCAGTTTCTGAGTTGTTTAATTATTATATTAATTTTGTGGCTAAGAACAAGAACGATCAACGGACATTGGCTGTACTTTTTTCAAGCCACGGAATTATTGTATAATTATTACAAATGTCCAGATAATAGAAAAATATTTAAACCTACAATTTAATGGAGATTGTGAAATATATAACATGGACGATTATTTAATTTCTATTCAGTTTCTGAGTTGTTTAATTATTATATTAATTTTGTGGCTAAGAACAAGAACGATCAACGGACATTGGCTGTACTTGTTTCAAGCCACGGAATTATTGTATAGTTATTACAAATGTCCGGATAATAGAAAAATATTTAAACCTACAATTTAATGGATATTGTGAAATATATAACATGGAAGATTATTTAATTTCTATTCAGTTTCTGAGTTGTTTAATTATTATATTAATTTTGTGGCTAAGAACAAGAACGATCAACGGACATTGGCTGTACTTGTTTCAAGACACGGAATTATTGTATAGTTATTACAAATGTCTGGATAATAGAAACATATTTTAACTCTCAATTCAATGGAGATTGTGAAATATAAAATATAGACGATTATTATATAAGTTGTTTATAGTTACAGTCTATAAGTTGTTTAACTATTATATTATAATAATTACACAATTATTACAAATATCGGTATAATATAGAAATATTTTAACTTACTATTCAATAGAGATTGCGAAATATATATAATATAGGTCAGTATTTTATTTCTCTTGTTTAAGGATATCTCTTACATCTGCAAATATTCCTAAATTTAGTAGCAATGATATACGATTTATTCCCATTGTTAATACTAAATGAACCAGGATTTTTCCGGATTCGACTTTTTCTATATATCAGAATTCGATGCCGTACCATTGGAGCACGTGCGCCTTTAAATTGAGAGGAATTCGGGAATCTGATGGAAAATAGAATTCCGGTATATCGATGTCTATCTTCAATCGATTTCCTGAAAGGGTTTCGCTACTTCGATATATTTCTCTGTGGAATTTCTAGTCTCTGTATCGAAGTACATGGATTCAATCAATTACTAGGCCATTGTTTTGCTTGATTGCATCTCAATTACCTGTATTGATATAATAAAAAATTCATTTTGCCCAACTATTTCGCTTATAGTTTAAACAAGTAGATCAGTTTTAGTAGCTATAATGTATAGGAAGTAGAATGGTTTATTATATTTATGGACGTTATGTATCATAAAAATAAATAATCCTATGTTCTAATTAAATTAAAAACATGATAATGGCAGTTATATATTTTTTAAAATTTTCGTATTTACTGATAAAGCAGTGAATTTTCATAAAAAATCTAATCGAAATCTATCCTTTAAAAAAATACCAAATAAGTTACATAATAAATAGCTAAAGTCTGAATAAACATAAAAAGGTAGGTTAAAGAATGTGAATTAAAAGAAGGTAAATTGTAATAACTCAGCTTCTTTTTAACATATCTACATAAAATAAAATTGAAAACGCTTTCCTGAATTATTATTTTGTAGTTTTCGAGATTAATTAATATCAGTGAAACCGACGCAGATATTAATGTAAAACAAATTTAAAATTTTTTGGTAACTGGAAATATGAATAGAGAAAACATTTGTACAGTTAAAAACCCATTAATTTTTTATTAAGATAAATAAACCAACGTTGAAACCTTCTTCTAAAATAAATTATAAATTTCTCTTTTCATCAAAATCGTATCATTCGATTCTCAAATATGAGTAACATAGCACATAACCCCTTCACTTTTACAGAATTAATATTAAAAATTTTAAACACAGTACATATTTTTAATCTGGTTTTATTTATATTTGATAATTTTCTCTTATACCTTTGTAGTTACTTTTATTGAAATAATCTTTTAAATCTATTCTCACCGGCAATTTAAAAAATTATACCATATTTTAAAATTATTTAAAAAAATTAATGAGAATTAGTCAGAAGAAAATTAAAATGTTTGGCAATTTTTATCAATAACTTTATCACTTGAAGTTTTCTGATTTTTATACAAGAAATAAACTTATTTTTAGATAGATATAATAATATTTGCATAAATAATATACAATTTGGGTTATTGAAATTAAATAACAAGTATACTTTTAAAAAATTTTAAATTCCAAAAACTACTTAATTCTATTACGAAACATATTTAGTAGCATTTTATTCCAGGTGAAAATTAGCTTTAAAACGACAGAAACTTTTAACACTCTTTACACCTGATTTTTATTTTCATCAATAACGGATACCACAATTTACTGAAAACTTATTTTAATATAAAAATATATTCGTATTTAATAAATATTAAATGTTATTGTATAAGCTAAATAACATTTTTTAAGTAAAAGTTTATATTTACTACAAACTACCTTTGTTGTTAAAAGAAATCTCATTCGTCCGTTATAAAAATAGATGAATAGTAATTTTATATTGAAACTTATTTGAAAGACTTTGATTTTTTTTAAATCTTCTTTTGATACTATTTATATAATATGATAACATACTAAAAATGCAATACCAGATGTGTATCTGTGTTATATCAAGTTTCAGAAAATTCATTAAACGGTAAAGGATATATAAACCTTATAAAATGGCACTTTGTCATTCCGCTTCATGTTACAGTATAACAGTCTCAATTTCCAAATATTCAATTTTTACGTCAACCCAACTGTCAGGCCCACTTGTTATCACTTTTTGATAAATCTTATTTGCAGACACACGCAAAACCATTTTTCAATCGCCGTATTGGAAAATAAAAATCCGACATCAAAGTTTAAATCTCATCGTACATTAAATATTTTATATATTTCATATACATAGTGTTTCATAATTCCATCCGAGGTTTGGAAGGGGTATAGTTAATAATAAATGATGAATATAACAAAAAATATTTTCAAATTACAATATAAAGAGTCACTTAAAATCAACTATAGAATTCTCTAAATGGCAGAATTTATAGAATTCAGTGAAAACACAAAGGAGAAAAAAAGAATAAGAATTAACAGAATTGCATGGGAAATATTATTGGAAAGTTGTTGAGAGCATTGACCGTGATATTTTACGATAAGTATAGCAATAACGTGGTTTTAGAACTATTAATGTATGTCGCGAAATCCTGTAAAGCTTGTACAAAACTTTGTAGTTATTCCCTACAAAAGTGTTTCCCTACCTTTACATGGTAACAGACCACTGAGTTGAAAATTCAAAAAGTCTCGGACCACATCCTTTTAATATCACTAAAAATAATTATAGTAGTAAATTATGGTACTAAATACAATTTAGATGTAACATATAATTCGTGTATTAGATAATGTGTCATTATAGAAATATATTTATTAATTAAAAGGTTCACATTAATTAACTTAAATTTTCTTATTAAGAAAACATTTTAATTATTAAAAATATCGATCTTAATGAGGTAAATAAGAACTGAATCGGTTATTGTTATAATGGCGAAATAATTTTTAAAAAAAACCTAGTTTAATTAATTTTTTCATATTTGCAATAGATATACCATTGATTTGTGTTAGAAGGGCGTTTCTACACCAACCAATAAAGGTACAAAAAGTTATTAAAGTTACTGATTTGTGCGCCCATAAAAAAGACCTAAAATATCACATTATGCAGTGAGTGATTAAATTCCTGATAAGTTCCAACGGTACTATGGAGTTATCAAGAACTGGCCCACAACAGAAGCTGAAGTGACATTGAACCCGAGTTCAGTGATCATTAAAATTAAATAGGCATAGCTGTTGTTCACATTTTATAGTGTTCTCTTCCGTTTTTACCTTTTAATATTTTTAAGTTGAAGTAAAAAACCTCATATTATGTGAATAAAAAAATTATCATATATATTTGATGTTTTTAAAATTCTTTTGACCGAATTTCCTCCAATCAATTCAGGATTTTTGTTAAAAGAGTGATTTTTCCCAAACTTTTAAATTCAATTACATGAAATATTATTTTCCAAATCAAATCCAATAGTTCATTAAATACTATTTTTCATGGTTTTTTGGATTATTTTGTAATTAAGTAAAAAATATCAAGTTTTTCTTAATTTTCCAAAAGTTATACATTTTAGACTTGTCGATTCAACTAGAGTGAGAAATCCTATTAGGGAAAATTGTACTTTAACGTGACTCGTGGAAAAATACAGTTTGAAAGACAAAGTAGAAAAAACATTTTTCCTTGGCTTTTGCACCGTTAATCGTGTTGCGTCAGTCTTGAATATTTTTATTAATAAATTAATATTTTTTCTTATTGTAAATAAGAAAACAAGTACGACAGAGCATTAAATGCGTAACATTTAATGTCTTTTTGAATCGTTCAGAAACGTGGTTTTCAAACGGATATCTACACTTCATCCTATGCCAAACAACAAGCAAAGGACTATATTTTTCTACCTTGTTTCAAAAGGGTGTAATGCGGTCGCGTTCACTTAGTCTTTTCTCTCTCCAGTTCTTATTTAGCTCATTGGTCGTATTTCAAATAATCAATGTGTAATTCGAATATGCATCTTATTTTCCCAAACTTAGATATCTCTAGAAACAATAATTCATTTAAAAATGGATTGTTTATATAAAAAATACATCTCAGACAACACCAGTTAAAAATACGTGTAAATTTTCCACGGACTAAATTGACCCTCCAGTTGTCCAAAAGCTTTTTGTTGGAAACCACTGTTCTACAGTTACGGAGCCCCAGTTGCTCAGTTGGTAAGGCGTTCAGCTACTAATCAGAGGATTGGTGGTTCGAATCCGGGAAATGGACTTGACATAGAAAAGTAAAAAAGTAGTGATCTTGCGATCGGAGGGTTGCCAGCTTCGCTACAAAAATACTAGAAATTCGTCCAGAATATCCAACAAATTATACTGGCGTGTATACGGGACTGGTGCACGATAAATCTGATCGGGGTCCAAAGTCCCGACGTCTATTGAAGGCGTTGGGTGCCAGTTCAGGTGTTTCCTCGTCATCTGACCATGGTTCTAAAATAACGAGGTACATGTATGAATGTGTGTATGAATGTGTGTGTGAATGTGTATGTGTTCCCGGGTCTTTCCTTCGAGATTGACCCCGAACCGTCGCCAATAGCCCACTTTGCAGCTCTAGTGCGACGTTAATTAACAAAACCAAACCAACCAATCTACAGTTACATGAAACTTTTTTCGTTGATTTCGTCATAGTTTCTTTTAACTATATACTTTCTAAAACCCGGAGGGAAGTATGAAAAACCTTGAATGGAATAATGTAAATTAATTTGGAATTATTGAAAGCTATAGAAACCTATCTGAGCTTTAAAGTGTCGTCATTGTTTTCATCACGCTCGGCTGTGTAATTTATGGCTCTCTCTCAGTAATCCAAAGTAGATTTTCCATCATTTCCGATGCAATTCAGATACTTTTCACCAACCCCAGCGGCATAAATGCGGGAAACCTTTGAAGTGGAAAAGAGGGTTATTTGAATGTTCCGCGGTGACTGATCAGACACATAACCATAGCCACAGTCATTGCATACTCGACCATGCGTGACGTCACACAGAAGAAAGTTAGCGATTGGTGGATTGACGTGAGGTTGTTTGAAACATTGGTTACCATGGAGACCATCGACTTTATAACGACATATTCTACGGCTGTCTATTCCCTTTCAACCCTTGACCTTGAAATAAATATACCCTCATTTAGATGCAGTTTAACTTTTTGCTATTTATAGGAAGTTGGCCTAATTGGATAGAATTTGTTTCGGATGGGGAAATTTTCAATGGGATACATAGATATGTTTCAGACGTGGAAGTGTGAACCTGATATAAAAAGATTGTGTAGTTTACCTGGAATCGAATTAGCGTGTTCACATTGAAGATGGCAAATTGTTGAGCAGCTCACAATACCGCGTGAGAAAACTGGTAAACGAAAAATATTCAGAATATGAAAACTGAACAGCAAACAAAACTTGTTAAGTAATTTATATTTTAATTTATAATAAAATGTCCTTATAAATAGAAATAAGTTTTAGTTTGAAATTATTACAAATTTTGTAAGGAATTAAAATGTTTATTAAAGCTCCAAATTTCTATATATTTTTTTTAAGGTTTTAAAGTATTTATAGTAATTTAAAATTTAAGTAAAAGCTCAACATTTCAACAAAATTTTCAAAGTTTATAAAATTTAAAATGTTAAAAAATAATTATAATCAATAATATAATTATTTATATAATATAATTATAATCAATAATATAATCAATATAAAAATAATAATATAAGTTATAATCACCT
Organism: Troglohyphantes excavatus; assembly: GCA_963932185.1. NCBI lineage: Eukaryota > Metazoa > Arthropoda > Arachnida > Araneae > Linyphiidae > Troglohyphantes > Troglohyphantes excavatus. The sequence continues at coordinate 44,868,019 of OZ010675.1, forward strand.
GCACAGATTCTAAAATTTAATATAAAATTCAAAATTTATAAATCTTAAAGGTAATATAAATATCAAAATTTAATATAAGAATTATAATTTTCATAAAAATTGAAATTTTAGTTAATTTTTTTACTATTTTGATTAGATTTTCAATTAAAAAAACGAAATTTTAATAAACTTCCGAATATTAAAAACAAATTAAAAAGTTTACGTCAAGAAGTAAAGTTTTAATTTAAAAGTTTAAAGCTTAATTACACTAAAAAACTAAATAAAATTTTAAATTTTAGTAAAATATAAAAACATATTTTTTTTTTACAATTTTTGTAACTACACAAAATTTAAATTAAAAAAAACACCTCAATATTTTCATAGAAATTCAAAATGTTTATGAAATTGCCTAACAGAAATCGGCACTATAACCATCCTTAAAAATTTTAAATGTTATGGTGAAATTTCTATTTCAATAAGTATTCAATTTTATAAAAAAAATAATAAATTTATATAAAACACGATACTTTTATAAAATTTAGGAAATTGTCAATTTCTTGTATATTAACTTATAAAATATCAAAAATAAGAAATTAACTGTTCCTTAAAAATAGTTATAAAGTTGATTTTTTGTTGTTAATATACATTGAAGTTAGGAAACTTTATTTTTATAAAATAGTGATGCTTTTTACATTTATTTAATCATTATACTTTTTTTTCGAGTAGAGGCATTGTATATTTTTTATCCCGACTATACAATTAGTTCGATAGACCGAATTTAGTTTGACCTTTCGATATAGCGACCCCTTCGTTATAACTATCCACTTCTTTCACATTTACGGTCTCAATGGTTTTGATTAGTGCCTAACAAAATACAACGACCTTTTTGTTAGTGCGACAACTCGTATTGGTTCTTGAGGTTTCGCTACATTGTGCTTGAATCAAATTTTAAATTCTAACACAATAATTTTTTTTCGTTACAACGATTTTTTTGTTATTGCGACAACTCGCATTGGTCCTTTGAGGTCTCGTTACATCGTGGGTTTACTGTGTTTGAATAATTTTTTTAATTCTTTTGCCATAAGTTTTTTACTCGTTCAGCTACATTTTCGTTATAGCGACATTCGTATTAGTCTCGTAAAGTTTCGTAATATCAATGGTCTGCTGTGTTTGATTATTTTAATATTTCGTACAGTGGAAACAATTTAACATAATCAAATTTTAATTGTCTAGTACTCATTGATTCAGAATCAATTGCTACCTATGCAAATTACGAGCATAGGTTAATTCTAATTCCATAAGTTTTTAACTCATTTCAGCATCCTTTTCTCTCTAACGACCACTTGTATTGATCTCTAGGCGTTAATTACAATTGAGGGTCTACTGTGTTTGAATAACATTTTAAAATATCGTGCAGTGTGAAAGCAACATAACAATTTCAAATTTCAATTGAGTATCACTCTAGTACGTATTATTTCCTCATTCATTGAATACATTTTTATTCATTACAACGACATTTTCGGTATAACGAACATTTGTAATATTGTTCGTTATATCAAGATTCATTGTTTTTAAAAATATAATAACTGTTCAATAACAATTTGCACTAAAAGATAAAATACTGTGTTTGAATAATATTTTAAAATCTCGTGCAGTGTGAAAGCAACTTAACAATTTCAAATTTCAATTGAGTATCACTCTATTACGTATTATTTCCTCATTCATTAAATCCATTTTTATTCATTACAACGACATTTTCGGTATAACGAACATTTGTAATATTGGTCGTTATATCAAGATTCATTGTTTTTAAAAATATAATAACTGTTCAATAACAATTTGCACTAAAAGATAAAATACTGTGTTTGAATAATATTTTAAAATCTCGTGCAGTGTGAAAGCAACATAACAATTTCAAATTTCAATTGAGTATCACTCTAGTACGTATTATTTCCTCATTCATTGAATCCATTTTTATTCATTACAACGCCATTTTCGGTATAACGAACATTTGTAATATTGGTCGTTATATCAAGATTCATTGTTTTTAAAAATATAATAACTGTTCAATAACAATTTGCACTAAAAGATAAAATACTGTGTTTGAATAATATTTTAAAATCTCGTGCAGTGTGAAAGCAACATAACAATTTCAAATTTCAATTGTTTATCACTCTAGTACCTATCGTTTAGTCATTCATTGAATCCATTTTTATTCATTACAACGACATTTTCGGTATAACGAAAACTTGTAATACTGATCAATATATAGAGGTTCATTGTATTTAAAAATATAATAACAGTTCAATAAGAATTTGCACTAAAAGATAAAATACTGTGTTTGAATAATATTTTAAAATCTCGTGCTGTGTGAAAGCAACATAACAATTTCAAATTTCAATTGTTTATCACTCTAGTACCTATCGTTTAGTCATTCATTGAATCCATTTTTATTCATTACAACGACATTTTCGGTATAACGAACACTTGTAATACTGATCATTATATCGAGGTTCATTGTATTTAAAAATATAATAACTGTTCAATAACAATTTGCACTAAAAGATAAAATACTGTGTTTGAATAATATTTTAAAATCTCGTGCAGTGTGAAAGCAACATAACAATTTCAAATTTCAATTGTTTATCACTCTAGTACCTATCGTTTAGTCATTCATTGAATCCATTTTTATTCATTACAACGACATTTTCGGTATAACGAACACTTGTAATACTGATCATTATATCGAGGTTCATTGTATTTAAAAATATAATAACTGTTCAATAACAATTTGCACTAAAAGATAAAATACTGTGTTTGAATAATATTTTAAAATCTCGTGCAGTGTGAAAGCAACATAACAATTTCAAATTTCAATTGTTTATCACTCTAGTACCTATCGTTTAGTCATTCATTGAATCCATTTTTATTCATTACAACGACATTTTCGGTATAACGAACACTTGTAATACTGATCATTATATCGAGGTTCATTGTATTTAAAAATATAATAACAGTTCAATAAGAATTTGCACTAAAAGATAAAATACTGTGTTTGAATAATATTTAAAATCTCATGCAGTGTGAAAGCAACTTAACAATTTCAAACTCCAATTGAGTATAAATCTAGAACGTATTATTTCCTCATTCATTAAATCCATTTTTATTCGTTACAACGACATTTTCGGTATAACGAACACTTGTAATATTGGTCGTTATATCGAGGTTCATTGTATTTTAAAAATATAATAACTGTTCAATAACAATTTGCACTAAAAGATAAAATACTGTGTTTGAATAAAATTTTAAAATCTCGTGCAGTGTGAAAACAACTTAACAATTTCAAATTTCAATTGAGTATCAATCTAGTACCTATCGTTTCCTCATTCATTGAATCCATTTTTATTCGTTACAACGACATTTTCGGTATAACGAACACTTGTAATACTGATCATTATATCGAGGTTCATTGTATTTTAAATATATAATAACAGTTCAATAACAATTTGCACTAAAAGATAAAATACTGTGTTTGAATAATATTTTTAAATCTCGTGCAGTGTGAAAGCAACTTAATAATTTCAAACTCCATTTGAATATCAATCTAGTACGTATTATTTCCTCATTCATTGAACCCATTTTTATTCGTTACAACGACATTATTTTCGGTACAACGAACATTTGTAATATTGGTCGTTAAAGCAAGATTCATTGTATTTTAAAAATATAATAACAGTTCAATAACAATTTGCACTAAAAGATAAAATACTCTGAAGGAATACCGCAATACGAACGAATCATGAAAATTACTTTTGTATTCCAAAAAGGTTAAGGACCCCTAAAGGTTAAGGAACATCTATTTCTGATCACCAACTCGTTGAAAACCAACCGAGAAAAAAAATCGATTCTGATGTTCAGTGAGCCCCTCACACCGGCATCGATACATCACTTCCAAATGCAGTTGAGGTAGCAATTCGAAATCAATTCGCACCATATGGTGTCGCTTTCTTTTTGAGCCCCGAGTTTTCGATCTTTTCTAAGACTCGAGTTTTTTTTCTTTCTTTGTTTTTGTCTCAGAGAAAGTTTTTTGTTTTCACGGCAAAGAAGAACAACAAAGTGATTTGTGCTGGGATATATAAAAAAAATGAAGTATTGATTTTTAGAAGATGTTTTGTTGAATGGTGTTTTAAAAAATATGTGTGTTTGGAATTGTTACTGTTTGTTTTTTGATATGTTATAAGTTCATATTAACTCATTAACGTATATTTGTTGGTTTACAATAATGTATTGTGTAATTTATGCATACATAAGTAGTTATGAATTAAACACCAAAAAAATTAAATATAAAATATTTTTTGTTAATTAAATAAAAAAGTTAAGGATATTGTTATTGATTATTAAAGAAACTTTTTTTTAAACAGAAGTTTATAAGTATGTTTTTTATTTTGACGTTGAAATAATTTTTTATTTATCGGAATTTAATTATGTTATTTTTTATATAATAAATAAAATCATGAAGAAAAAACGTT